>CM021102.1:186924634-187369123 GCA_007115665.2 Sequoiadendron giganteum | reverse complement strand
GACGCATACAATGACAACAATATTTTGAAATATTACTGACAGTGCTTGCCTAATCTGGAAGTAGATACATTCTGAATATTGCCCAGAAGATGACTTGGATTAGAGATCAATCTGTTTGCCAACTCAAGAAGGGGTATAAAATATGTCACTCATTGATTGCGGTACCCTAGCAGATATGTAGGAAGCATAATTGCTTGACAGGGCAATGTATTGAAAAATACGTCAATAACTTACAAATCACCACAAGAATGTCTCTTGTCTAAACTTCCAAATTCTTAAGGCATAACCAAGAACAAAATCACTTATTTGATTGTTTGCACTGTATCGATGCAAACAATACAACTCAATATTTTAATAGAAAATTGTTATTCTGGAGAAAATGAGCTTCTCTATCCTGCTGCAGAACTATGTAAATGAAATCTAGGGTGGCATATCTGAATCTTACCAAAGAGATTGCAGAAATCTAGTTTGACTTCATCGTGGAGCTCCCTCATTATTCTTATACACCCTTGAGCTATTACTGTTGCTTCATGACCTATTCCACATACAAACATTAACAGATACATTGGGCCTTGCTATACAACTATCTTTTATGTATCTTATAGGGCTTACAAAGTAAGAGAAGCATAACAAACATTCAGCTTTATGTTTTTCAAATACCTGTACTGATGATTGATAAACTATTTCTTCTTCAGGCAGTCACATAGATAAAAACATTCACAAAAACATCCATTGTAGCTATGTAATGCTCTATCAGGTATCCTGTAGCGGTTTATAACAATAGATAACATCATGACCATTCAAAACAGGATACATAAAAATATCCACTGTGGCTATGTAAGGGTAATAACTTTTCAGTACCCTTTGGGGGTTCCTAACAATAAAAGAACCATACCAAAACTCTTTTTAACAATCTATTTATTAGGTATCTTTGTGCAAGCCCTTCACTTAAAGAGTCCATTTAATCCCTACCTAATACCATTTGAGTCATCAGTTCTTAATGCAAGCAGATAGCAGGAATCTGATTTAGAGCTCAAATCACCCATTTCCATTCTACATTCTCATTTAATTTGACTATTAATTGGCTTTATCACCACATCACACCATCATTTATTATTGTGCTACCAAAGCAGAGTGAGATTAGTAATTGATCAAAAGCAAGAGTGTGCTCATTAGTAATAGACTGAGACATATAAATGAAAAAGCAAGCAGCATTTGCAGCTATAACAAATTCTCTTAAATCTTATTCAATATCAATTGGCATTATCAACCCATTTGACCATCATTCTAATATTGGGCTACAAGAGTGTTTTCTTTAATTTTGAGCTTGTGAGTCTCTTCAAAAGACAAATCCAAACGTATATTTTCTTAGGCATGACCCTTGGTCAACATTTAACATGCATGCATGTATTAACCATGCACCATTTCCTTGTGAAATACAGCCATAATTTTCATTCTCAAAATGAGTGCAATGGGTAGATAACATTTAGGAGTGTAGATGAAAAGGCGTCTGTATCACAAGATCAGATTTAAGTTCTAGGAGAAAAGCTACTACTTTTTCTCCATGTACTTCAATTCTATGCATTTTGTATTTTTTTGACATTTTTTACCACATGGAAGAAAGACATGCTCTGAATTTCCATACATCTCTTCACAATTTCTTTCTGCGTCTTGAATCAACTTATTTACTTAGACCTCATTTTGATCTTATGATTAAATGCATAATTTGAGAAAGTCTCTCAACCAATAAAATGCTGAATCAACCTCTACATAGTTTCTGACACTTAACCACCATGATCTCAAAGATCTACAAATCGATTGTGTTAACCAAAGCATTTAACGTCAAAATTTGGCAACAATCTTAAGAATCTTTGAAGATTGTTGAGGGCTCTTGTAACACTCTAACCTATCCTCCTGAATAAAGAAGACTGTATTCTGTAGCTGCTCCTATATTTTATTGTTGTTGTCATTTCCCGGTGTTCTTTTCACACAATAAGATGAAGATATCATGTAAGTGCAATACAAAAAAACTAGCAGACATTCAAATTTATAAGTTATAGGTCTACAGTACAACAGTACAGCCCCAGAAATGAAATATCCAGGACGTAACAAGAATAAGTCTGAAAATAGCTTCTTTTATAACCAGCCAGATAAAGTTGTACTCATACAAACCTGGCTGCAGAAATTTCATATCAATTTTGCCAATCTACAATCAACCTAGTAGAAGGCCTCTCATATGACATAAATTTTTTGGCTGAAACTTTCGTTTTCCTGGCAAGCCAGCAGCTCAATGTTTTACTTGACAGAAAACTTAATCTTTATGTATGCTTGACACCTATAGCCCCTTTTTATAAATTTTAAAATTCTTCTCCTTCAAATAACCATAGATGAGAGAAGACTAAATGGCCCCATCGCCTGGTACCAACCCAAAGGACAGATGGCAAAAATCTAACATATAAGGGCCCTATTAGTTGGCAATGTACTCACTTGAGGAGCAAATGAAGAGTTTAGACTGTTGTACAACAGTGAGCTGGGACAGGTAATTTTCCCCCTTCAATCTAACAAATACAACTCCGTAGCTCACATCATCTCTTATTAGATTGTTAAATCGATCAAACACTTGATTTTTACATGCCAAAAATGGTCATTTCAATAAGTTGTAAACTAGATCTACAAAAACAGTGGCACCTTACAAAACACCAATAGGTACCAGAGTTGTCTATAAGACGTCAAGGCAGGACATGATGACATCTTAAAATGCAAATATTATTTCTTTAAATTGGTACGTGAAAGGATTCGCTTTCCAAATGGACTACTTCGCAATGCTGGTAAATGTGGTCGGATGGCTTCAACAAAAGCAGAATGAAGAGCCCCCTGGATCCAGAAACAAAAGAAATTAGTAGATTCCTCATGACTAATCAAACCGAATAAAGAACAGAATCTATACCAAGCCTACAAAATAAGATCAGGAATTTATTTCCTGTTTCAATTGGTATGGTCCAGAATAAAGCAATTAGGGGTTTGAGGGGAACCTTCGAGGCATTCAGGGCAGATTGGACAACATAGTTAGCATATGGATCCTGTAAAAGCTGCCCTAGACGAGAAGTATTGATAAGTTCTCGAATAATTTCTGCACGTTTCTCTTCTTCAGCAAGCTTAAGACATTTTTCAACTACATTACTGCTGAATTTTTGCATAGAAAGGTGTGCATAGTTCCCTTCAAGTTGATCCATTACATCTTCAGTTGCCCATGGAATTTTAAGATCCAAAATATATTGTACAACATAGTTTCTGCAGGAAAGAATAAAAAATGGTTTAGCATATCCAATTGTGAATATCTCTGCAGGTTGTGAACTCATAGCACATTCATCTTATTGTAGCAGGATACTCCATTCCCCTTGAATAAAAAAAAAATCTAAGCAGCATCCAAGCAAGATATGATGAGCAATCAAAAACAAAGGAAACGGGATTCACATCTTCTGGTCATGCCTGATAGCTATCTGGATTCTAAATGAACAAACATGGTTACCAACGAAGGCATTTCTCAATGTAAGAAAAGGTTACCAAGTACATTGAGCTCAAACACTAATCTTGAATGTCAGGAAGACTCCAAGATTTGTGTATTACAGGAAGGCAATACTCTATTTTCAAATTCAAAAAGAGCTAAAGATACTACAGAAAAACAAGCCTTGAAATATTCCAAACTTTTACCAAAAATATAGATTCTAGATACTACAAAAGCAGAAGCCTTAAAATAATCCAACCTTCTTAAAAAACTTAGTGAATGCTACATAAAACTAGCCTGATAAAGATATAGTCACACATCCCAGTAAAGGATCAATGCATAACAATTACCCAAAAGGATCCTGGGAAAGGACCAATGCATTGGCAGCTATTTCAGCTACCAAACGATTCCGCTGGGCTCCAGTTGAAAAATCAACACACCGTTGCAACACACAGCATCCATGGCGATGGGTTGCAATCTCAACACAATGTGCTGCTGCAGCATCAAAGAGAAACTGGCAACATAGAAAAGAAATTTTAGTTCAATGGCAATATCACATTACACAGAGCATTCACAACATTCAAGCTCTTGAAATACCATAGAAAAGCAATATTCAAAACAACTCACGATAGAATTTACATAACAAACCACTAATATCACATGGTAGGTACAAGAATTTTTATTCATGTGCTATAACAAAAACAAGCCCTCATTGCGTCCATCTTCAAGTAACTATGGCAGTCTTCAGCCACTACTTCTAGATATTTTGTACCCCATGTATGGATCTCTGCTGGCTTGGGTTAGTTAAATACTCATTTTTATGTCTTCAATCTATTTCATTAATTTGATAATATCTTAATAGGCTAGGGAACATAATTACTAATGAGAGAAATTAAGAGGAGACTGGAAAGAGACGCAATACTGGCACCACCTTTTCTTTCTTGTCCCAATTTAATAAAGTTGAAACAAAATCTACAGTCATGGGATTAGGAATTTAAGAATACAGCAGCTTGGTACATTTTCTTCAATTAACTATGAGCCATTGCCTTCAGTTCAGAGGATCAGAGTAAAGACAATATGATTTTGCGTACCCAGCAAAAGCCCAAGATCAAATGTAAATGATTAAGTCCAACTCGGAAACATAGCAACCCAAATCTCTCACAATGCATGAAATGGTCCCTAAAAGGCCTGCCAATAGTATTTGGCACTTTACTAAATACTTCCTGGGAAATCTTGTTATAATTTTCTAGATTCTACTTTTACTAATGAAAGTAGAAACTGCCATCATTAAACAATGAAATGGAGAGGAAGAAAGCAATAATCAAACCTGCACTTTCAAATCTATTTTTTAGAACTAAATTTCAAATCAGTATTCAAGTACAACCACTTTAAGCTACCTTTTAACTCCAAACATCTACATTAGTCATACGAAATGCACCTTGAAAATCAAATTCAAGGGTCCAGTGGACTGAATATCTAATTTAAGCCGGTCATTTGCACTTAAAACAACTCTTCCTCTACCTTGTACATGGCCGGCCAACTATTAGAGTTGAGCATTTATGGTAAGATTTTTACTAGCTAAAAGAATTATAATAAAAGCTTAGCTTCTCTATGCTTACGATTGGAAATAAAAATGACTAGTCAATTTGCAAGTGTTGATCAATTTTGCTTTCTTCCTGCTTCATGTTTGGATTTTCAAATATATATTGATATATGTCATCCCAAACCACTTGGGTGGCCTATAATTTTATGATACACGGTACTCAGATTGTTAATGGTGATGTTATTGAAGGCTCGTTATGCTCATAGTATTAAATAATAAATCCTTGATTCCACTGCTTGTAAGTTAGATAAATATAATTTTAAATCTTCAAATGATAAGGCTGCTATGTAAAAATATTTCACATCTCTACAAATAATTATCCTTGTGTTCTAAACTTTCCATGTATGTAAATTTGTTCATCTTGATTCTTGACAGAAAAGAAGAAAAAAACACATTTGTTTTCAAACATGATCTTCTTGGAAAACTAAATACACCATGGCGGAAAACAAACAAATTGTTGTATCTCAAATTACAAACCCTAATCACACAGATACCAATGCTCAGAAACAAAAACTGGAAAAGGAAATCAGATACAAAAAAAAATTCACTTTAAACATCATATGAAAAATGTTCTAGTACAGAGGAAGAATGTAAAAGAAAATTTGATAAGCATCCATTTGTCCAAATATCTTTGCACCCTTCGGTCTACAAAATACAGAAGCGCTTGGTTGCCAAAAATATGTTGATAATAGACTTGCAACTAACATGTTACTATGCATCTATCAAGTTTGGTGGCATATGCCATATGCATTACTAGTAAATAATAAATCAGAGCACAAAGATTGCCAAGCAGTAAGTGGTCTGTTTTTCTGATATAGCAGCATTTCACTTGACTCACCACAGAGCAAAAGAGAGCTCAAACAATCAAAAACATAAATATACCTCCTGTTTTACTTCTCCATATATTTGTCAAAAATAGTTCATCCACAAACAAATGATGTGACAGGAAAGAAACTTTCAGGATCTGTATTATTTCCGTAATAGTTACACATCAATAAATGACACATTCTCTTTGACTCATCACAGGAGATGCCTTTAAAGTAAGGGATCTGCTAAAACGCCTCACAAAAATCACATCAGGTCTTTTTACAGCATAAGGAGAATATGCTGCCAGCAGTCACATGATCCTCTCAATCTTGGTCAATCAGTTCAACACTGAACTAGAGAGTAACTACACCTCAGCAACTCAAGAGCCGTTACAAGTTTCCTAATGGCCTCAGATATCACGGGTGGTTAGCTTTTTCCCATCCTGTTCACCATCTCCACTTTTGTCTTGTACATGATCTGCATTGATATTTCAAGGGCTCTTTAGACCATTCAAAGTTTCTTTCGTACTCTTATTGCCCCTCATAATTCTTTATTTTGTAATCCCTCCTATTTTTCCTATAGGGATTGGTTTGTGCAAAGAACTTCAATATTAGTAACACTGCATTTGGATAGTTTTTTGGATGTGTAAAACAAATCACATTTCTAATATAAATCTATTATATATAATGATTTTTATAATCTATACATCCAGATAAGGAGTTAGTCCTGGTAAAAATGAAAGAAGATAAGAAAGATGGGAACCACTGTCATGTCCCTGAAATTGCAAACACTAAAGTACAAAAATAAGCTAGCATTGAAATATAAATAAATTAATAAATAACATAAAAATAAAAATAAATATCAACAATAAATTAAATATAATAGTAAATAATGATACATTAATATAAAATATATATATATTAAATACAGCAATTACACAGTGATTATTATTAATTCGAAAAAAGGTAGCAATTGTCTAAGATAGCCAGAGATTCGTGAAGGCAGCATTAAAGGCAGTGATTCCCTATTAAAAAAAAAGGCAGCGTTGCATAAAGACTTCAATAGCAAATCAAAAAGCCAAACACAAGCAGTGGTTAATATTTAAAGAAGCAACGATTCATCTAATTAGTATGAAGCAGTGATAAGTATCAATGGGCAGTAATTAATATATCTAAGAGCAGCGATTGATATGTTAGTTAGGGAGGTTGGTTAACAAATGGTCAAAGATTGTGTCTATTCTAAGGGACACTTCCCTTCAAGTTAAAGGAAAGATATATATGCATATTTAAAGGAATATAAAGGGGAAGCATCCAGAAATAAGACAGAAGTCTGCACTCAGATAGCAGCAGAAATATATGGGATATACATTAGCAGATCTAAAGAGATATATAAGAAGTAAATATAGATTTGAAAAGGAGATATAAAAGGAACAGAAGTAGTAAGTATAATATAAATAAGGGTGATTATTGTAAGTTTAGAAACTAATTAGTAATATATATATATATTTGATTATGCAATAATGATGCTTGCAGCAATTATTGAGCCTTATAAGTAATCATGATTCTTTAATATAAATGTGGACAATAGATTCTGATTCGTTTGATTTACACTAAGTAATCATATGGAGGAGAAGAGGAAATGCAAGGAAGCGGAGCAGATACGAGATCACCATCTAAGTAGACCACCACATGTTGGATGTCCAATGTGCTTACCACATGTGGCCAAGGGGGTGAGTGTCCACTCTTGGGCTTAGATAGAAGGATTTCCGAGCACCCTATTGCGATTTCCTTTCCAACCTCTATGATGGTTGATTGTTGGAGAAATCGCAAATCACAAGAGGATGAATAAAAAGATATGAATAGGGAGGGCAGATACAAGCACACCATTAGGTAGACTACCCCATGCTGGATGTCCAACGTGCCTGCCACTTGGGACCAAGAGGGTGAGTGTCTGCTCTTGGGCTTAGTGTGAGGTTTGCTTTGGGCCAACCTATCATGCTCCCTCATTCAAACCTATTGTGATTGAATACTAAAAATAAGTATAGATGAACATGGCTTATCTAATGAGTAATGATGATTTTACCTACTTGTACTCATATGTGCGATTATTAACCCTAATAGAAATAATTGGCATTATGAATTATAAATACATATGCAATATTGTCTTATATGATTGCGGGACCTAAATCAGGATTTATCTTGTTAAAAGGCATTTAATTGGTAAGTTATACCTCTAGCTATATTACAATTCTTATTTTAATGAAATTTGTGATTCTAGGGCAAGATTAAGGGTAATTCCCAAATAGGGGACATTACAATACCACCTAGAAGGAACTAGAAAAGTCAAAAAACTCAATTTTGACAGCCTCTAGAAACAATTCAAGTAATGCAGGAGTCAAAGGTATAGTTGCGTAGGAATTATTTTGATAAAGTCCTATAGGCAGTGGTGGAGTTTTTCCTTGCAAAGGTTAAATGTACTGGAACGAAATTATGAGATGCCTTTCTGGTGTTTAAGATATATTAAAGGTACAATACAAGGGATCAAATACAATATACAACTGGGTTGAACTCACCTAAGAAAATTCAAACATGACTGGAAAGGTGTAAACACAATCTAGATAGTGAAATCCATTGCTCAATTTACACACAAATTTTACCTGATATATTTCCTACTTTTCACCAGGGATGGAGTTGCTATCCTCTGTGAACCAAGTCAAGGATTTGGAACAAAGGCCATTTGAGTTGAATAGCACATATTGGGCATGCAAGAATAGAAAAAGCAATGCTGTCATGTCCCCAATTTAATTTGAAATTCGAATTTTGCGAAGGCGGGAAAAAAGTGTTCTTGAACAATAAGTTTTGATATTTTTATTAAATATAATAATAATATTTTAAATAAATGCTAACATAAATTAAACACAAATTTTCATAAGCGACATATTTGGAGAGATGAATGTCAACGGTCGATTGAGCGCGTGTGTGGAAGGTAGGGTTTCCTCTGCGACGTTGGGGAAGCCTTCTCAGGGTAACCCCGACAGTGTGCGGCTCAAAGGAGGGAGATGCGAAGCGATCTTGGCCCAAGGTAACGAACCAGAGATAGCCAGGAACTCCAGTGGCGATGGTTGTAGGTCACAAGGAGGCAAACAGACGGCACAAAACGACTTGATGAATGGTGATGTTGTCGCACCTATGGCAAGGCACATGAGAGCAGTCAAGGGACCGAAGGCACCTGGAGATGGGGGGAAACAAACAGGGCCTTCCCAGGGGGCAAAGCTTCCATACAGAGCAACGACAGGTAGGGGAGGAGGGGATGTTCATCCCTCATATACAACAATCACACTGGAACTAAATGGCGAGCTGGATCAAGAAGTGACATTTAATGAAAAAGTGTTTGCTTGTTTGGGTTTGATTGGGAGATTCAAGGGATTTTGGCCAAGCCCACCTACTCTTCACTAGTGGATTTCCAACCACTGGAAGCCTGTTCTGGAAGGGTATGTTCAAATTTATCCCATGGCAAGAGGCTTCTTTATTGTTGTTTTTGAAAAAGAATAGGATAGAAATAAGATTCTATGTGAATATCATCGGGACTGGGAAGAAAAACATGCATTGATGTTAAAGCCATGGCACCCAGCTTTTAACCCAGCCATTGAAAGGTTTGAGAGGGCTCCTCTTTGGGTGAGACGTCCTAACCTTCCTCTACAATTTTGGTTTGATTCCTACTTGGAGGTTGTAGGGAATTCGTTAGTAAGCTTTTTAATGGTGGATGAGGGGTCTTCAAATCTTATGCACTCGACTTATGCCCTTATCTTGGTAGAGATGGATATATCCAAGGCGCCTCCGGAGGAGATTCGGATAAGGGTTGTTGGGTGCAGCCCCTAGACTATGAAGAGATTCCCTTTAGATGCAGAATTTGTTATCAAACTGGGAATTTGGCTGCTCAATGTGCCAAACACAAAACAAATAAATCTGCTTCTTGGTGGAAAGATGTGGCTTCCCAGCACTATACAATGGAGAAACAAGCGGAGAAGCAAGTGTGCTCTCAGCTAATAGGGAGGGAAGAGGAGGGACGGATTATTGAGGCCCTGAATCAAGAAGGGCAGCAACCAATGAATCAGGTCAAAAGGGTGGAACAACTACAGCCTAATGTTGTCTCAGCACAGGAAGGGAGCCCATTTGGGAACAGTGAAAATGTCGTTTTGAATGGAAGCGAAAAGGATTTGAGCGTCAAAAACGGAATTGCAACACCAGAGTGTCGAGAGAAAAAAGGTGTGGTGAGACCACAAGAGAATGATGTTGGGAAACGAAAGGCAGACGGTCAGAGTCAACAAGCATTTAGCAAGGGGAATGGTGTTTGGAAGAGTCCCCGTGATATTTCATTGGTTTGGCAGAAGGAGGCTGCAAGGGTGGAGGACGGTTGGCAAACAGTCAAGGGGAAGAAAGCAAAGAAGGAAGAGAAGAAAGCTTTTGAAATGGTCCTCCGATCGCAGACCAAAGGAAGACCAAAAAATGCTTTAATTGCTTGACCTGTTAATAGGTTCTTTAGGGATTGTCGATTTAAAGCTTGTTTGTAAATGTAGTGAAGCTTTGTTCGTAATCTTTGGATTTGAGTGCAGCTTAAAGTGGTGATAGAACTAGAGGTTTTTTATAGGAATTGATGGGGTTTGGATGGGGATTTTAAAATGACGTTGTAATGAGAATAGCTTTGTAATCTTTATTTTTATAATTAATAAAATCAACTCTGTTACCGACCAAAAATAAAATAGAATATTTTAAGTAAATAATTTTGAATATTAAATAAATTTAATTTGAGCAGCTAAATTAATAGATAAATAAATATTAACGAATAAATAAATTTTAATTTTCAAATAAATAAATTTAAAATTAAATTCTGAGCACCGACCTTCTAAATTTGAAATTTAATTTGTGGCACCACCTTTTTGAGTCCACATGCCTCATTTAGGGGCCTTTAAATATGAAGGGAGGCATCTGAAGTAGAAGGAAGTTTTGGACAAATTTCTAAGGGCATATCAGTAGGACGAAACCCCTGTTGTGCATGCCAAGAGGTTTGGACGAAACCCCTAACTCTCCTTAATTCTCCTTTGCTTTCTACTCTTTCCAAACTGCTCATCATAACTCATTGCAAGGTTGGACGCATCACTGTGAGAGGAAAATCCGGGAGTTTTGGGCCTGCTATCATTCTGCTGGAGTGGCGCCAATTTTACCAATTTATACAAGGCATTTCTACAGGTTTTTTCCCACCCAACCACCTGCAGATTAAGGGTTTGTCATGCAGTAGGAGTGTTGACTGATTACACATGGAGCCGCTTGTTGGATAGCTCTGCATATTTCCTCCTATAAGGCACGTTTAACTAAGATCTGAGAGAAGCAACGCCTTTCTGGAGGTCTGCACACAGATTCCAGGCCTGGATACAAGTTCATGAAGGTGATAGTCAATCAAGGTTACCCTAGAAGCAAGGAAAGATGGAGCATATCCTTAACACAAGGAGATCTGCGATCTAAGCGCTAACAATTGAGGGTTTCACGCCTCCATTTCCCCCGGTATAAGTGTGTGTTGAAGGCCAATCCATTATTGTTGAGGGGACAACAATCCTACGTATTTAGTCATTTCCCAACATGTGTAAGCAGGTCAAGATCTAAGAGTTATTCTTTGATCAGATCACTGTAATATCCTAACATTTGAGTTGCTCCAATATCAATAAATGTCATGTGTTCCTTGCTTTTCAAAATTCAGATCTGAATCTGTTATCTGTAGTGGTCTCTCTCTCTCTGATATGTGTATCCCTGATTTGTATTTCCAGGTTTTATAAGTGTGTGATTATTGCAAACAAGAGATTGCAATCATAATTATGTGGTTTGGATAAACCCTAGGGCATTTAACCATTGTATTGTTGAAGATTTGCATTCTGGAAAAAAACCCTAGGTTATTACATCGGTATCAAAGCTAGCACTCCTGCCAACCTGCTGGGTAAATTTTGTGTATGCAGTTAAGTCAAAGAGATCAAAGAGCTTTAGAGAGAGAAAGGAAGAAAATAGAGGCAGCCACACAAAGAAACAACGGTGAATGGGAGGCAGAGGTAAGAAGAAAATGGTTGAACAGCCTGATGATATGAAGACATACCTACAAAGGCAAGAACAAATGAACCAAATGCTGTTGCAGATGATGCAAAACTTAACCAACACAGTCATCCACAGTAGATCTACACCAAAAAATGCTAAAGAGAGCATTTCAGATCAGTTTGTGGTTGGAAATCATAACAAAACCCCAGCAAGGTCAACCCTCAGACCCTTCCAGCCCACCTTTTGGACCAGAGTGGAAACACCACAGGAAGAAAAAGAGCATAATCAAGCTGCAAATGATTTCACTGTTGTTGTAGATGAGTATATGAGGCTTGATCCAATCACCAAAAGGGAGATCTCCTTTGAACAATATAGTAATGCTAGATCAAGAAGTGGACCAAGGAATGATAGGAGGCAACCTATGCAGCAGATTAATAGAGATCTCCAACACAAAGTAAATTGACACTTCCTACATTTGATGGTTCTGGAATGTTACTACTCGAGCGTGGGTTCAAAAATTAGATACATACTTTTCACTCTGCCCTATGACCGAAGATGAAGCAATCAAGTTTGCCATCCTACACTTGGAGGGCATGGCTCATGGATGGTGGCACCATGGTATCATAACACAAGGATTTAACCTTGTTGCTACATATGCTGATTTCACACAAAAGCTCATAGAAAGATTCGATAGAAGAGGTCCAAAATTGTACTTCGAGCAGTTGACACATTTGAGGCAAAATGGGTCGATGGAGAATTATGTCACAGAATTCCAAAGACTTGCAGTTATGGTTCCAGATGTAACGGACAAGAAAATTTATGTTCTTGTTCATCGAAAGATTATCAAAGTCAATCCACGGGTTGGTGAGGGCTTTTGAGCCAATGTCCTTGGAGGATGCTATTCAAAGAGCCCTAAGCCTAGAGGACTCTGCCGTGAAGAATAAATCTATTTCCAAAAGTGCACCAATGGGGCAGCAAAGGAAGCCATTTCACAAGAACATTCCCCAATCCAAGATTTTTCCTCCAAAGCCTAGTAGGATGGACGAGTCTAAGAATGAGCTCCGAAGGAAAAAACTACGTTTTACTTTTAGGGATCCTTGGGTACCAGGTCACAAGTGTTTGGGAAAAGGACAAATCCATTATATAGAGGTAGTTTTCGATGATGATTCCAAGGTAGATGAGACCGAGCCTATAGTAGAGGAGTTAGAGCATGAGGAGGAAGATGTTCCAAGAGGTACTTTTGCAGCTCTTTTAGGAGCACCCAGATACCACTCTTTTCGTGTTAGAGGAGTAATACGTGGCAAAAAGGTGACTATTTTGATCGATAGTGGAGCTACTTCATAACTTCATTGATGAGGATTTTGTGGCCAAGTTGGGCTTGAGGACAGAGGATTTTGAGGGATTCAAGGTCACAATGGCTGATGGATTTACTTTACCATGTAATAAGAGGATTCAACAGTTGGAGTTGACTCTTGAAGGGCATAAGATGTGTGATGATTTCTATGTGATTAGCATTGGTGACATAGAGTTGGTCTTGGGAGTACAATGGTTACATTCTCTTGGGGAGTACACTCAAAATTATTAGACTCTAGAGCTGAAATTCTGATTAGATGGGAGGGAAATAGTTCTTCATGGCTTATCTAATGGGGGTCCCATGGTTGTTTCAGCCAAGAGGATGGAGCGAGCCTTTCATGGAGACCAAGTGGCTTGGGCAGCAAAGTGCTTGATTACAGATACTAGTCCATCCAGGGAGGAGAGGTCTTATCATGTTGACATTCAGCCTATTTTGGACAAGCGTAGTAAGGTGTTTGTAATGTCCCTTTCTAAGTTTACCATAATTTTTGCCTTGATTTTCTGAAGATATCCTTTATAATGGTTTAGTGTTCAAACTATGTTCTTTTTCTCCTTTTCCTGATCAATCATAAGATAAAAACATTCATAAATTTATTCATTTTTATATCAAATAATCACACTTATAAGGTTTAATAATTGCAACAAGCATCATTAGTGCATAATTGTGTAATATATATATATATGTTTATATAATTATATCCATTAGTATTCATATATATATGTTTATATAATTATTCTTTCCTTATTCATATATATATTCTTTATTCATTGCATATTATTCATTATAAAATTAATTGTGTAATATATATATAATTATTCTTTTACTTATATCCATTAGTATTCATATATATCTGTTTATATAATTATTCTTTCCTTATTCATATATATATTCTTTATTCATTGCATATTATTCATTATAAAATTTATCTATATCTATGCATATATACTTGTATGCCTATTAGATAATATATATATATATTAAATGACTGTATTCCAATGCATAACAATCATTGTTGCTGCTGTTCTTAATTGCTGATTGTATTTATCCATGTCTTCCCCCTTCTTTATTTTCCTTCCTTCTATTTATACCATTCAAGGTAGGTGACTCATGGGGAGAATGTATTGTTTGGTGAAAGAGGTGACTTTTCATAAAATATATCCCTTTGTTAGATTTAATTGCTTCCTTTAAAGGCTTATTATCACAATAATATCTATTTTTGAAAATAATGTATTATTACTAATAATTATGATATTTCAGATTATATACTTATTTTATTATTTTATTTTGATGTTTTATTGAATATATTTTAACATTAAAGTATAATAATAAAACCAATTTTCTAATATCTTATTATTATTTTATTCTAATGTATTACAATCTTTGATGTGTAATGATTATAATATTTATTTATTAATATCATTTTTGATATTAAGTTATTTAATACTGGAATGTAATAACAATAATTTGCCTATATATTATTATTATATTTGTTATTTCATATTTTTATATTTTTATATTGATATGGTACACATTTATTTTATATTTAACATTAATATTGCTATTTATTTTATTTATTAATTTATTAATTTATTTGTATTTTAACACTTGGTCTTTATGGTATTGTTGTTTCGGGGACATAACAGTGTTCAGTGAGATTCCTCTAGGATTACCACTAGATAGAGGGTTCCAACATGGGATTGAGCTTGAGGGAGCAAAACCAGTCATCACCACTCCTTATCGACATCCTAGGATGTATAAGGAAGAGATTGTGAAGACAATCAAGGAGTTGTTGGACATGGGGCATATCTGTTTGAGTTCTAGTCTCCTTTGCTTCATCAGTGATGTTGGTCAAGAAGAAAGATGGAACAATGAGGATGTGCATTGACTATAGAGCACTCAACAAGAAGACAATCAAGAATCACTACCCCATACCCAAGATTGATGAGTTGATAGATGAGCTTCATGGTGCGGTATACTTCTCTAAGATTGACTCTCGTTTAGGGTACCATCAAATCAGGGTAAGAGAGGAGGATGTGCATAAGATGGCTTTCAAGTGTCACTATGGGAATTATGAGTTTTTGGTCATGCCATTTGGGTTGACCAATGCCCTTGCTACCTTCTAGTCATGTATGAACCAAGTATTCATTCTCCAATTGAGGAAAATTGTTTTGGTTTTCTTTGATGAAATCTTGATCTACAATAGGACATGGGAGGATCACTTGAAGCACATTGATGAGGTGCTTGGCATACTTGAGCAACATTCATTCTACGCCAAGGTATTAAAATGTGAGTTTGGTTTGACTGAAATTTTGTATCTGAGCCATAAGATTAGTGCTCAAGGGGTTAGTGTTGATGAGGACAAGATCAAGACAATCCAGGATTGGCCTAGAACAAGGAATTTGTCACATTTGAGAGGATTTATGGGATTATGCAGCTACTATAGGAGGTTTGTGAAAGAGTTTTCACAACTTGCAGCTTCATTGACCATTTGGCAAAGAAGGGAGCATTCTCTTGGAGCCCAGCAACGCAACAAGCTTTTGATAAGCTTAAGGAAGTAATGAGTCCATGTCCAGTTTTGGCTATTCCAAATTTCTCACTTCCTTTTGTTCTAGAATGTGATGCTTCGAGAGAGGGTATTGGGGTAGTCTTGATGCAAAATAGACACCCTATAGCATTTGAGAGTAGGAAGCTCAAGGAAACGAGGGGCTTCTCTATTTATGACAAGGAGATGTTGGCCATCATGCATACACTTGCTAAATTCAAGCAATACTTGGTATGTGGGAATTTTGTGTCAAAACGGATCATAACAGCCTCAAGTTCTTTCTCAATCAAAAGGATTTGAATGATAGGCAATAGAAATGGGTAAGTAAACTTCAAGCCTATGATTTTGATATTATGTGAAGGGAAAAAACAATGGGATGGCTGATGCACACTCTAGGAAGCCTTATTTCTACTCTATTTCTGACATGTGTGCTGATTGGAGGGCTGCTATAATAGTTGAATATGCTAAAGATCCAGTTGCTACTGACATAATGGATGGGAAGTTGCAAGATGACAGTTACATGGTGGTTGATGAACTCATTGTCTACAAAGTTAGAATGTATCTTGTACCAGGATCTAAGGTGAAGGAGAGAATTTTGAGAGCATGTCATGACATGCTCCTTGCTGGCCATCCAAGGTTCAACAAAACATACAAGCAGGTGAGAGAACATTTTTCATGGAAAGGGCTCAAAAATGATGTATTGCAGCATGTTAGAGAGTGTTTGGTGTGTCAACAAAACAAAGCATGTTTTTCCAACTGGTTTGTTGTAGCTCTTGACCATTCCAAATCAGAAATGGGAGAGCATCTCCATGGATTTTATCAGAGGGCTTCCTAAGGTGCAAGGTAAGGATTGTATCTATGTGATGCTTGATAGGCTCACTAAATATGCTCATTTTCATGCCCTTTCTTCTAAATACAAAGCCCCACAAGTTGCTCATCTGTTTTTTAGAGAGATTTTTAGACTTCATGGGCTGCCAAAGAATATTGTAAGTGACAGGGACAACAAATATATCGGCTTGTTTTGGCAAGAGCTCTTTCGGTTGACAAACACAAAATTAACTACAAGCACCAATTATCATCCACAAACTGATGGGCAAACCGAAATTGTGAATAAATGGATTGAAGGATACCTAAGGAACTATGTTACAGGGCAGAAAACAACATGGATTAAGTGGCTGCACCTAGGAGAGTTTTGCTACAATACTACACATCACATGTCCATAGGTATGACTCCCTTCAAGGTACTTTAAGGTTATGATGCTACTTCATTCATGGATTTGATTCTTTCAAATAGTAGAGTTCCCAGAGCAAGGGATGTAGTGCAGCAAAGTATGGACATTTTGAATGCCTTTTAAGGAGAATTTGCGAAGAGCTCAAAACCAGCAAAAGATGTATGCCAACTGGCACCGAACAGAGAGGGTTTTTGAGGTTGGTGACATGGTTTACTTGAGGTTGCAGCCCTATAGTCAATCTATCCTCAAGAGAAAAGGTACAAAAAAGTTGAAGCCACGATTTTATGGACCAAACAAGATCCTAAGGAAGATTGGGGAGGTTGCATATGAGCTGGAACTTCCTGAGGACAGTAGAATTCACAACATTTTTCATGTGTCATGCCTCAAGAGGGCACTTGGTCAGCAGATCACTTCTCTTGAATTGCCACCAATTGATGATGAAGGGAAATTGATTCTTGAGCCTAAAACAATCTTGGATGTGAAGGAGAAAAGGTTGAGGGACAAGGTCATTCCAAAATACCTGGTCAAATGGAAGAACTTGCCATTGGAAGATGCAACATGGGAAGGTGTGCAGATTTTTAAGCATCCAAATCTAAGGTTGCTCGAGGAAAAGCAACATATGGGAGGGGAGGACTGTCATGTCCCCAATTTAATTTGAAATTCGAATTTTGCGAAGGTGGGAAAAAAAGTGTTTTTGAACACTAAGTTTTGATATTTTTATTAAATATAATAATAATATTTTAAATAGATAAATTTGAATATTAAATAAATTTAATGTGAGCAACTAAATTAATAAATAAATAAATTTTGATTTTCAAATAAATAAATCTAAAATCAAATTCTGAGCGCCGACCTTCTGAATTTGAAATTTAATTTGTCGTGCCTCCTTTTTGAGTCCACGTGCCTCATTTAGGGACCTTTAAATATGACCTGTTGGCATTAAAGGGAGGCATCTGAAGTATAAGGAAGTTTTGGACAAATTTCTAAGGGCATATCAGCAAGAGAAAACCCCTGTTGTGCATGCCAGGAGGTTGGGACGAAACTGTAGTGTCCCTCTGTTTCGACCGCCTTTGAATTTCAAGTAAGTTATTTATTGGTTTTGTTGAAAACAGTTTTACCTCTAATATATATGTATATATATGCTATAGTGGAGTAAGAGAATATAGTTGCGGGTAATAACTGGGAAATAAGTAGATGGTGAATTTGGAAATCTTTAGAAAAAGAATCGAATTAGTTATTTAAGTGATTGAATTAAATTAGGTTTAAGGAAGATATTAAGTTATTTAATTTATATTTTGTGGAAACTGGCCCATCTAGATAATGGAAGGACTTAAGCAAGTAAATTTTAGGTAATTACTTAGGGAACACCATTTATTGAACTATTGCTTATTGTAGCATAGGAGATTAATACCTCTGAATGATCTTACATTAAGAAGCTAAATGTGATAATTAGGTCAGTAGATGAGTAACCTTGATTTCAAGCGTAATACTACAATTGTGCTAGTAAATGGTAAAGTCATAATGGCTTGGACTATTAGAAATAGTAGTAAATTCATTAAAGTCATTAACGTTTCTTGGGAAGTAACGAAGGAAAAAGAATGTTATGTAATTGTTTAATTAAGAGAATTGGTTTATCTCTGTTGTTAATTTAAACTTGATGATTTACTTCTTATTCATTTAAAGGCTTATATATTTATATATGTCTGTGTGCATAGGAATATATGTCTATGTATCTAGGGTTTGGGAAAAGTCTAATATTTGTTTATAATTAATTGGAAGTGTAAACAAGAAAATTAGAGGTTTATAAAAAAAGGTAAGAATAAATGTATAGGTTATATGATATTTATTAATTATAAAAATTATTTAGTTAGTAAGGTAATGAAATTAAAATTTGGTTGAAATAAAATCATTAATGATATTTAATAGTTTTATTAAAGAAGTCTTGCGTTTTAATAATATTAAGTAGGGTTAATTTTAGTGATAAGATTTAGAGCCAATTTTATGGCTTAAACGGTAAATTTAAATAATTTATTGTTACCCTGCTAATTATTTAATGGTAAATTGAATAAACTAAATGGTAATTTTAAACAATAATTAAAATAATTTACTTTTGTGATCAACATTGGAATCAATGTGTTTTAACCACGTATTTTGCCAAGGGAAGAGGTTTCAAATTGAATTACACGTGTAAGTTTTTTTTATATCAGGTGGTAAAAACAAGAAAGAGAGTGTTTGACGGGTGTTTGGGCATGCATTTGGAAAACGGGAATAAAAATATAGAATAAACAAAAACACAAAATTGCCACTCGTCCCCCTTAACTGGAAAGTTTCAAAAGCCTATTCAAGAAATCCATCTTGGGCATCCGTGGCAATCTTTACATTCCATGAGATCACATTTCTTAGAGATTCTGTCAAGCAGTTCATGCGCCTTGTCTATGGTTTCCATATTCTACATTCATGACTACCAGGGCGGTTGCAGCTATAACATCTGACAAGCCCTTCTTTTATCCTTTGGCGGATACCCATACTCGTTTCCAAGCTCCCATTTTGGCACAGGCAAAGCACATTTGAAAGCTTGAGGAATTTTGAACCTCCATGATACAAATTGTGCAGAGACTTGAGGTAAGAAGGAATGCTAGAAGAAGAAACAATTTAATGTTGAAGCGATAATAGGCATGAGTGTCATTTTGTTTAAATAAGTTTTTAATTCTTTTCAGAATATAGTAATGAAGCCCATCAACATTTTATGAAGTAATTACCATCTGAAAATAGCTTAAATTCAAATCTCAGAATACATGGAAGGGGTAAAAGATAATGCTCTCACAAACTCTTCCTCCCTGGTATTGACCTTTCACTTCTCCAATTTGGCGAGCTGCAGCCTGTAAATAAGGTTTCTACCGAAGGTTTTAGAGTATGTTTATTAAAATGAAATTACTGTCAAGAGCCTAATAATGAGCACATTTGGGTTTTAACATTACGACATCCTTCACCCTACGTAGTTAAGTATATATATCAGCATAATTAATATATAATGTTGAAGAATTTGATTCACACCTGCTAATAACATATGCTTAAAAGTTTCTAAAGCTTTTTCCTAAAAATCCCATTTGATCATTCTTGTGTTTTGCGTAGCCTGTAATCATAACATTCTTTGAGGTAACTTTTCTTTGAGGGATTTATCTATTTTGAAAGTATTTTCTTGAACCAAAAAAAAAATTAAAGTAAAAATATTCTTTTTAATTGTTTTTTTTGTGAAATTGCTTTCAAAAGTTGTGCTGTTCTTTTATTAACAGCATTTTACATGTTCAATAGATTTTCATAGGGTTTCTAGATTATGAGCATCTCACTTTAAGCTTTCCAGAACATCTGACGGTTTTAAATTTGGTTTAGATTTGACCAGGTAATTATAGTTTTAACACTGCTGCTAAAATTGTTGAATTCCAAAGGCAAAGAAGGGAATTTATTAGTAGTTTTGTTTTTCCTTGTTAATTATTTCCTTGACTTGAGTAGCATTGATATGTGAATTAAAAGACTATAATGGGTTTAGCGTATTGATGTCCTAAGTTAGATGTTAACGCTTATTTTAGAATAATCAATGTACTGTCAAAAATGAATACATGAAAGTCTATAATTAAATTAAATAATGTGATTTTCCTTAAGAAAGAAATTTAAGCATCATAGGATCTCTTAATTTAAGTAAAAATGCATGTATTTCCATGAATGAATTCAAGCCTAAACAAACAATAGGTTCATTTGGAGAAATAAATTATTTAAATATAATAAAATATTTTATTTAAATTTTATAGTTTCTAAACGAATATTTTGTATATAATAAGAAATATAAAAAAGTTTAAATAAGGGATTAAAATTGTTGAATTTATATTGTTGCATTTAATGGATATATTTATACGAGTGAATAAATCCATGTAATTATATTTTACTTATACATATTTATATATATTTAGTATGGTTGCAACAAAAGATTGCTTAATGGATATTTGGTTATGGGTTAAGTAAAATTAGAGAAAAATATTGAGAAAAGAAAATAGCTCTATTTGTTTATTTTTAGTCAAGTATTTACGAAAGAGTTAATAAATGGAATTTCTTATATATATTTACCTATAGTTGTGTGTTATTATTTCATTATTTAAAAGTTAATAATGTAAGCAGGCTTATGTTGAAATTGAGAAATGTCATTGGTTATAATAGTTAAAATTGACTATAGGTGAAAATTGATTTATTTGAATTTAGATATTTGAATAGATTTGTTTAAGCAAATAGATTAGATTATCCTTTGCCTTGGGATTTCACCATGTAGGTTTTTATAATTGTATTACAGAGGTAAATGCGTTAGTAGGTGTTGTATTCAAGTAAGGGAATTAGTCATCTCTTAATCAGGTAATTTAGAGTTATGGTTAGTTGATTGTGTAGATAAATAACCGGGAGTACTAATTAGTAAGAATATTATATAATCATTAGAGTATAATCAAGCATAAACGAATAGATGCAATGTATAATTAAAGACTGACTATTAAAGTGAATAGTATCTTTTAACTTGATTAGTTATATGTGAATTATTTGGTTTTAGATTAGAAAAGGGTTATTTGGTTTGATTTGATACGATTGCTTGTTCTCTTGAAGATGCTCATTTAGACTTAAATTAGTATGAGTGTACTTATACATATATATATATACTTATGTTATTAGAGAGAGAGGATAGTCTAGCTAAGGAATGGTTATTGTAGGAAGTAATTTGTTTAATTCGTTATGTGGTTAGGATAGATTGACTTATTAGTGAAATAATGTTTTAGAGGGAAATGACTTATTTATATTAGAAGTATTGGTTAAATGAATGATCTTCTTGCATTGATTATCGAAAGTTTGGTTATGTCTAATCATTAAAATAAGCTTAAGGTCAGGCAAGGAACTTGTAGAAAGGAATGTGTTTTCTTAAAAATTGTAATAGAATGTTTAGAACCTCATTGTCAAATAATATAGTTCTCATTGGGTTATAGATTTTGGATAAAATTTGGTTTATCTTGCTAACAAATAGTTTCCTTTGATGGATATAATAACCTTGGTGATCCTTCATGTGTATATTAAGAGAGGATAAGGATTTAGTCTTGAATTTGATTAATTGAAAGTTTCTTATGATTTATTATTGTGAGTTAAAATGTCTTTGTAGTGAACAAATGAATAAAATGTAAATCGAGCGTCTATTAGTCTTTAAGATTATGAATGTTTTCATATATTTAAAGGTGAATTTAGATGGTTATCATGATTGATTGTATTCCACATTGAATTATTTCCCGTTTTGACGAGTTTATAAGCCAAGCCTCGCTGTGAGTTTCTTTGGAAACCCAAGTATTTGCGTACCTTTCAGCTGGGAGTATATGAATGTTGGTGTTATAGTATCCCATGCTTTTCCCTTTGTATGCCTCTGGAAGCAGTCACTATGTAAGTAGTCGTTGAGATTGTTGTATGTTATGTTTTGGTTGACCTTGTGGTTTGGTCTTGTGATCGTTCTGCTTGTCTATCTTGGTCGTGGGTCCTTTCTTGTCATCTCCTAGCACGGGGGGTGGGCCTTCAGGCCCACGTGGTTGGGTGGAAAGTGCTATGACCCCATTGGGTTCCCAAGTTGTGTTCGCAATGCGGAAGCGGATACAAAGTTTCCAGAGCTTCACTTTGATGAAGAATGGCCCTCATCTTGTACCTTATTCTTCATTGATGTATCATACTTGTATTCGATATACCCTTCTCGTTGATATAAAGGAAGCATTATGTAATGTACTATTGTATCTTTGATGTGTTGTATCTATGGAAATATGTTCCACAGTTGTATCATGGAACTATAAATTGAATGATAATAAAATGATGTATCATTTTCCTCTCTTTTAACCATGGATGGTTGTATGTCATCATTATTTAATCTTGGTTTTTATTCGCTTTCGTTTTTTATAAAAGTTAGGGTTCGTAATGACCGTTTTGTGTACCCCAGAGGACGTAGATGGTGTTGTAAATGTATAATTGCTTTCATGTAATGAATGTACAAATTGATCTTACGCAATGTTTCCCTGTCAAAAATAAATAAAAAATTGTGCGGTGTTGTTGTCCTTTGGAGTTCACACAGCGGGGCGTTACAGAAACTCCTAACTCCTTAATTCTCCTTTGCTTTCTGCTCTTTCCAAACTGCTCATCATAACTCATTGCAGGGCTGGACGCATCACTGTGAGAGGCAAATCCAGCAGTTTTGGGCCTGCTATCATTCTGCTCGAGTGGCACCAATTTTACCAGTTTATACAAGGCATTTCTACAGGCCGTTTCCCACCCAACCACCTGTAGATTGAGGGTTTATCATGCAGTAGGAGTGCTGAGTGATTATACAAGGAGCCACATGTTGGATAGCTCTGCATATTTCCTACTATATGGCAGGTTTAACTCAGATCTGAGCAAAGCAGCGCCTTTCTGGAGGTCTGCACAAAGATTCCAGGCCTGGATACAAGTTCATGAAGGTGACAGTCAGTCAAGGTTACCCTAGAAGCAAGGAAAGATGGAGCGTATCCTTGATACAAGGAGATCTATGATCTGAGCGCTAACAATTGAGGGTTTCACACCTCAATTTCCCCCAGTATAAGTGTGTGTTGAAGGCAGATCCAATTGCTGAGGGGACAGCAGTCCTGTGTATTCAGTCTTTTCCCAACATGTGTAAGCAGGTCAGGATCTAAGAGTTATTCTCCGATCAGATCACTGTAATACCCTAGCATTTGAGTTGCTCCAGTATCAACAAATGTCATGTGTTCCTTGCTGTTCAAAATTCAGATCTGAATTTGTTATCTGTAGTGGTCTCTCTCTCTCTCTGGTGTGTATATCCCTGATTTGTATTTTCCAGGTTTTATAAGTGTGGGATTTATTGCAAACAAGAGATTGCAATCATAATTTGTGGTTTGCATAAACCCTAGGGCATTTAACCATTGTATTGTTGAAGATTTGCATTTTGGAAAAAAACTCTAGGTTATTACAAATGCATATTTGAATTGCAGTCCTCAGGTATAGCAATTATTATGAACATGCAAAAGAAGACAATGTTAACCAAACATTGCAACAACTAGGGCCATGCCTCCACACTCTGAAATCAATTTGTGATGCTCTGACTGAAAGTTAAGCTGCAGCTTCATTGACAACTGAACATAATTCATTTAGTATAAATCACTATGATATGTTAATGGAAACTAAGCCTCTAACACACATGGACGCAGAAGAGAGGAGGAGATCATGGAAACTGTGAGCACTTTAAGAGATGACATGAAGGTCCAAAGATCAGCACAAACTAGGAAGAAGGATATGATTATGATATAAAACCATTTTTACCGAAGCAGCAGTTGGTGTATAATGTGATACACATCAGCAATGTGGTTGAAGTCTGCAGTACGTGAAGAGAAAATGGACAGAACAGTTGATGCAGTTGGGTTGAGTAAGTTTGTAGATCAGCTGTGCAAAGTCACTAAACAGCACAAGAAGCATTGGTATGGATGTTATTAGTTACAACTTCAGGGCACTACTGTGATTGCACCACCAATACCAGAGAATGGGCATATAAACCGGATTTATTAGAATAATTATTCCTTGTTCAGTGAGGTTAGTCAGTATCATATATTGAATGAAACAATGAAAGGCAAAAGTTCATAAACTAATGGGAAGGGAATTCGATTCAAGCTAAGAAAACAAGGAGAAAGAGTTAGCCAAAGCCTTAAATGCAGTCCAGGACACAGCTACTGCCAACTTCACTCAAACTGCCATCATGTAGGGCAAGTCACTAAACAACTTCACTCAAACTGCCATCATGGTTGAGTAAGTTTGTAGATCAGCTGTGCAAAGTCACTAAACAACACAAGAAGCATTGGTATGGATGTTGGTATGGATGTTAGTAGTTACAACTTCAGGGCACTACTGTGATTGCACCACCAATACCAGAGAATGGGCATATAAACCAGATTTATTAGAATAATTATTCCTTGTTCAGTGAGGTCAGTCAGTATCATTTATTGAATGAGACAATGAAAGGAAAAATTTCATAAACTAATGGGAAGGGAAATTAATTCAAGCTAAGAAAACAAGGAGAAAGAGTTATCCAAAGCCTTAAGTGCAGTCCAGGACACAGCTACTGCCAACTTCACTCAAACTGCCATCATGTATGTGGGCCAAGTATCATGTGGAACAGGTATGCAGGGTACATGTTTGTCAATCAGCCAATATACATTGTTTGTTGCTACCTTGAACTAAAGAGTTGCAAGTACCAAAAAATAAATCTAATATAGATCTATCCTCAAGTGCTATGAGGGAAAAATACAAAGACGAAGAACTAGAAAGGGAAAACAAGCGACATCATTGAGGTTTATGAATTACAAGTTCCATGCCAACAAGAAGCATTTGCTACCCTTTTTGCAAAGGGACTCATCCAAAACCAATAATATTTTGGAGGCTTTCCAAGATTGCGTGGACACATTCCTATCATGTACTCACGAATAAAATGGTTTCACATCTTCCACTTGTAAATATTGCATTTTGTAAAGAGCATGTATTATTGTTACAGCTTTTTGATATTGCAATGACTCCACAAGAGACACTGTCTGAATATGTTTAGCAGACTTGTGTTGTATTTCTAGACACATTTAGTTTTATATTTTTGATTAGTTGAGGACAGCCAATGGTTGGTGCTCAACAGGTGGCAACCAACACACCTTTTATTTAGCATTTCCATTTTTCATATTGTGTCTTGACAATAGTTCAGTGAGCTCTCATTATGTTTCTACCTGGTGATATTGCTGTACATTACACATGAGTATATCAATAACGGGTCAACTGTTCTGTTCATTTTTCTGTGTATGGTTCTTTCCGGTCCAGCTTCGTCTAATCTGTTTCTATTTGCCATATGACAAGAGTCAGGCTGAGCATAAAAGGATTTGACGTTGACAGATTACTCATATTAAAAGGATTGTCCTCCTGTGTTCAATCAAAATCATGTGCATGAGTTCCTTAGTTTAATACAATATCTGTCCTCCCCTCAATATTTATTAAATTATTATAAATCAATTCATCTTCTGAATTTTGCATATTTTATTATTCCCCATCTATATTCAATAAAAGAGCATATTAATAAATACTTAGCAAGTAAATTGCATGCATCGGAACTAATGTATGGTGCTCTTTACCATATGAGAGCCTCTAGAAACAAGTATTAAATCTGTCATATTGTAATATCCCCTTTTCAATTAATTTGTGTTCGTGGACTGAAGGCCTATTTCCTATTCCCAGCATTTCCCTTGGTCCAATTTTACTTATGCATTCTTCCTCCTCTTCCCCCATGTGCCTATCAAGTTTGAAAGTTGCTAAAGTTCCAAAGGGTTTTAAGCCTGCAATTTATAGGAGTGTCGGAGTTACCCTTCCTGGCTTGCCAATTCTCCCAACTCTGCCTTTCCTTTATTCTTTTATAAGTATTAGACTTCCCCTTCTTGACATCCCTTCTCTTCAACCCCCACGCTCTTTCCTTGCCCTATCAGAGAGTCAAACTTCTCTCTACTGGAATGCCTTCCCCCCACTCCCTAACCTGTGGCATCCGTCATGTCATATCCCCAACCTCCAAACTCCAACATTCCCACCTTACTGCTTGGTCATTCCTACCTACCCCCTACATAACCAAGCGCACCATTAACGACCAAATGGGAAGCCATGACTCTCTAGAAGGACCTCTCCCACCAGTGAACATTGTTCAAAATGAAGGGAGCAGATTTATGTGTACTTGTAGCTTCAAGGATGATAACATATCTCATTAATGCGGTAATTGAAATTAGGTGTCCTTTCAAAGGTTTTTGTGAGTTCTTCTCTACCCTACATGCTCAGATTGAAGGATGCCAAGGGCCAACAACCAATGATTTGTTGACCAAGTCATTTGAATATGCCAAACAAGATGTATTTCTAGGTTGTTCATTATTCAAGATTATTTTGCTTTATTCTCCAACTAAAACCCTTGCCCGCATTGTTTTGCGCACAACAGTCAGATTTGTAGGAAACTAAAGGACAGAAACCCTTTTGGTTTTGTGAGCTAGAGGGTGAAGCCCCTTTGGTTTGGTGAGCTAGAGGACAAGACCCCTTTGGTTTGGTAGAGCGATCTTACCCAAAAGTCGCACATGAGCTTCAAGGTATTACATAATTTTAATTTATTGCTTATCATGGGATTTGAGTCTAAAAATCTCTGTTGATGTAGTTATCATAGTTGCAGGGGCATTGAATGTATTTCCAATGTTATTACCACTATTATCATAGTATATTTTAATGTATTGCCATCTCAGTTAATATAAGGGTTTCACATTATATTTACAGGCTATGGTTGTTGAAGTGGCATTTGGGTATTAACTCCTAGTTTTATTTAATAGAAGTGAAGGTTCTATAGTTATCTTTCATGGTAGGCCTGATTCACAATCTGGGTAACTCACATTTTGGTTAAATTGTGAATGAGAATTCTGATCTTTGCCAAATTAGGGTAAAGGTAGTTGTTGAACCATGTTTGTATAAGCTACAATTTGTTGTTGGTCAGATCATAAGAGTTATGTCGTTATATTTGTTGCTCTTATAGCACATTGTAATGTCCTTCAAATATCAATAATATTAAGGAAGGCTTAGGAATTTATTCACCTATGTTGGCTTCGTTTGAAATCTAGGTTTTACCAAAGCTAGGTTAAATGTATTACAGACCTGATTTATATAATAAATGCTCTGCAATTTATCTTAAATTCTTGTAAACTCGATTTGAATCATGGTATCAATGACTGAAAAGCTAATGAAGGAAAAATCTGGTTTATTAGATTATGGTTTTCATATTAGTGTGTAAAGACAAAAGGGTAAATGTTGTTGGGGAAAACACCTTGGAAAGGATGAAATCATAATATTTGCATCTGATTAAAGACAAAGATATGGTCATTTAATTTGCAAAGCTAGTCATAAATGCATCTCAAGAAATGAAGGAAAAGGTCGATGAACTCACCTTTGAGCTTAAATCAACCAAGGACTCTTTAGAGAAAAGCCAAATGGCACTCCACAAGGCAAAAGAGTAGCTGGTTGCTGCAACATTTTACAGGGAGCAAGAGAATGAACCAAGGGCCAAGGAAATTAAGCAAGTAATCGAATAGGTTGATAGGCTTCAAGAGGATTTTGATTTCGGAAAATTTCTAGGAATACCCAAAGTTGCATGCACAGAGTTGGGTGTAACCAAGACAATTGGGCAATGAATTGGATGCCAACAAATTAGTGCAACTACACAGATTTGGGCAAGCATGAAGAATGGGTTAGATAGGGAAAGATAAATATTTTTCAATCTTTTTCTAGCTTTCATTGGGTTGCTAAAAACCCACCATTTTAGATGAATGCAGGGATGTCTTCTTAATCAGGTTTTTCAACATGTGATAATATCATAATAGAGAAGCAAAAGGAAAATACCTCACTAGGGCCAAGGATGGGAAATTGTAAATTCCCAAGACTAAAATGGGTAAGGAAAAGCCATGATGATGATTTTTATGTTCATGGAAAAAGGAATGTAACCATTGTACCCATTCCTTATCCTATTTCTATTGTGCCTTGTAACCAAGCAAGTTTAATCAAGGTAGAAAATGCCAAGACTACATGCATTGCTGATAGCCTAGATGGAGATGAGGAGGATGATAAACAAGCAAGAACAAAAGGCCTCATTGGGGAAAAGGTAAACACTTATTTGTATATGATTCGAAGATGTAATAGATGACTTTGAAGGTGCTACATTATACACCCATGGTGGGACACTCCAAATCCTACAAAATTGGTAGGGAAAAAGGGAAGAGGTTCCATTGGAAGTGCTTACAAAAAGGTCTTATCAAGCATATCAGCGAGTACACTACCATTAAAATGAAGGAGAACGTATCTTTCCTTCAAGTCTGTTGCAGCCTTTGCTAATCTCCCATCAAGATTTGGAAAGCATGTTCTTGAATTCCATCATGAATTCTCCCAAGAAGCATGAGTTATTTTCAGAAAAGTGATTAGACTATGTGGATTTCCTAAGGAAATAGCCAGCAATGGAATTAGCAAAACGATTAGTTGTTGTTGACAGGGATTATGTTTCCAAAGAGTTTTAGGCCTGCAAGTTGTAGGAGCATCAGAGTTACCCTTCTTGGCATGCCTCTTCTCCCAACTCTGCCTTTCCTTTATGCTTGTTGAAGTATCAGACTTCTCCTTTGCAGCATTCCTTCCCTTCAACCCTCGCTCTCTTCCCTTGCCCTGTCGAAGGACCAAGCTTCTCCCTATTGGAATGCCTTCCTCTAACTCCACAACTCTCGACCTGTCGCATCTGTCATGCAATATCCCCAACCTCCAAACTCCGCCAGTCCCACCTTTTTGCTCAGTCATTCCTACCTACCCCATGCATGGTTGAGGGTTCCATTAATGGCCAAATGGGACATTGCAATTTCTCTAGAAGGGATTCTCTCGCTAGGAAACATTGTTCAAAATGAGGAGCAATATTTATGTGTGCTTGCAGCTTGAAGGATGATAATGGCCATATCTTATTAATGCAGTAGTTGAAATTGGTCATTGTTTCAAAGGTTTTTGAGAGCTCTTCTCTGCCCTACACACTCACGCCGAAGGACGCCATTAATGCTGATGACTTCAAGGGCCAATGACCATAGATCTGTTCTCCAAGCTATTTGAATATGCCAAACGAGATTACTTCTAGGTTGTTCAATATTCGAGATTATTATGCTTTACTCTCCAACTGAAACCCTAGCTAACATTGTTCTAAGCAGCAGTGTTTAAACAGTTAGATCTGAGGACAAAAACAAAAACCTTTGGATTTGTAGAAAACTAGGGGACAGAAAACCTTTTGGTTTCATGAGCCAAAGGACAAAACCCCTCTGATCTGGTAGAGTGATCTTATCCAAAGGTCATGAGTGAGCTTCAAGGCCATGGTCTTTATCTGCAACGAATTACATAATATGTTGTTTATCCTAGGGTTTGAGTCTGATAATCTCTATTATTGTACTTGTCGTAGTTGCAAGGTCATTGAATGTATTTCCAATGTTATTCACATTGTTATCATAGTATATTTTAATGTATTACCATCTTAGTTAATATAAGGGTTAAACATTGTATTTACAAGCTATAGTTGTTGTGGCAATGTTTGGGTATTAACTCCCCGCTTTATTTGATAGAAGCGAAGGTTTTGTAGTTATCTTTCATTATGGGGCCAATTTGCAATCGAGGTAACCCACATTTTGTGTAAATTGCAGTGTTCTATGGGGACATGTCCCCCCCAAAAAACTCTGCATTTCCTAGACGGGGACGTCCCCCACCAGCCCACCACCAGCGCCACCATCCCACATGCTACTAGGACTTTGAGGATGTTGGGGTGTCCTCAAGACGTCTAGGGGACTCCTAGTTGTCTCCAAGATGTATAATTCTTATACTTATACATCTTTTTATAACTATTTTTTCAAGTACTATATGTATTTCAGCACCCTACTGCCGCCCCGCCACTATCCCCCCGCCGTCCCTCTGCCATCCCCAAACTTAGACCCCCCGTCACCGCATCTCCGAAACGCATCCCCTACCGTCCCCCCGTTCCCATCCCCGAAACCTCGTGGAACACTGGTAAATTGTGATGGGGAATTCTACGCTTTGCCAGATTAGGGTAAAGGTAATTGTTGCACTATGTTTGTATAAGCTATAGTTTGTTGTTGGTTGCAGAATACGAGTTATGTCGCTGTATATGTTGTTGTTATTAGGAGTTATGTCACTGTATATGTTGTTGTTATAGCACATTGTAATGCCTTTCGAACATCAATAATATTAAGGAAGGCTCAGAAATTTATTCACATCTATTGGCTTCATTTGAAATCTGGGTTTTACCAAAGTTGGGTTAAATGTATTATAGACCCAATTTATTATTTATACAGTAGATGTGCTACAATGTATCTCACATTCTTGTAAACTCAATTTGAACAATTGTATCAATGAATGCAAAGGTAATGAAGGGAAAATCTAGTTTATTGGATTAGGGTTTTCATATTATTAAATAAAAGCAAAAGGATAATTCTAGGTTTTTGGCTAAGACATTACAAATGACCATATCCTTGTCTTTAATCAAATGCAAATATTTTGGTTTCATCCTTTCCAAGGTATTTATCACTACTTGCAAGTCTTCAAGAGTAACCGTATGTTTATCCCAACAACATTTGCTTCATTTGACTTGTGTTCCCTCTTAAAACTTAGAGTGAGCTTTTAAAATTAGCCTTTATTGTGCAAAATCTAGTAGAAGACTGTGTCATATTATAGACTTCTTGAAATACAAATTGATATGATAACTAGTCATCTCTTAATATAGAAATTACACAGAAACTAACTCCCTATTTTCTCATATAACATGCAACAAAAGATCAGAAAAAATTCCCTACCAATCTGTCAAGACATGGAGAGATTATCAATGGATTTTTGTGCAATCCTTTTTAGGAATCTTTTTGTAAGACATTGACTCAGTTTTATATAATTTGCGATCTTTTATAAAAAATTCCTTAAGTGACAATTGTCAAGATTGCTAATTAACATTTTAAATCATATAATCATTGTCATTAAGGCACCACAATATTTTCTCCAATTAAATTATTCATTATACTCAGATAATTAATAAAAATGGTTTAACCAGTGCCAGTATGTTTTTTGTAACAAGAACCATCCATGGTTTTGTCTTGTTACATATGTCAGTTGAGTAAGGTACTTAGCTATGTGTTGGCTAGCATTGGTCAAGATTGATATAGTTGTGGTCCAAAAAGAATCCCTCTCGATCAATCCCACCATATGTAAGATGATCTTCTCACACATTGTTATAACTACTTAGTCTACGAATGAAAGGAGTTTCTATCTATTTCATGTTATGAGTAATTACTGGCATGCTGATAAATTCTCGTATCTTTTTTTATTAGTTATTTGCAAAACATAACTAATATCATTGCCTTCACAATTATGGATTGGTGCAGTGCTGTCAGCATAATCTTTGTTGCCATATCAAGATAGAGGCATATAAATGAGAGTGAACAGGCCGTCCAATTCAAGACCTTACAAAAAATAATCCAGGAAGGGAGGAGAAACTAACACAAGACTTTACATTCTTCTGGAACATTTAGAGAGTAAATACAAGAAGATTCTCAAGAGAACTAAGTTTCTCAACGTATCATCTTGAACAGCCTAGCTGTCACCAACCCTATTGACCGGTTGATGAATAGTTTATCAAGGCTATTGACAAGATGATACATTATAGTGTTAGAATTATTGTTGTCATTGATGTCAATGGAAATATTTTTTTCCATATTGTCCTATTGCTGGCCGACCTGCTTTTGCCAAGAGAAAAATTAAATAATTCACATAAGGCTGACTGCCTCTTAATGGCGCTCCATCTTGGGGATTTTATTTTGGAATTAAAAATTTAACTTTATTTATTTTTAGGGGCTGACCCCCCCCTAGGGTGGTTCACCCAGCTTTGGGCAAGGAAAATAAAAAACTAAATAAAATTTACATGTTGATTGAGTCGACCAGCATTGAAGAGTAGTGACCATTGGTTTGAAGAGGCATTTCAAGGGATATAAATAAAGGAATTTTGGTGGCTCATTTATCATCAATTCATTGAATATCTTTCCTACATTAAGAGCAGATCTTTAGCAGAAAAGAGCAGCAGATAGAAAGAAATGTGTGGCACATAATGCAAGGTGAATTGGAGCAGATATATAAGGCGATAAGGAGCAGACCTCCAGCCTGATTTGGAGCAGAATTTGTTGTGGTTTTGGAGCAGAATTTGTTGTGGTTTTGGTGCAGATCTCTTACCTATTTTAGAGCAGATTTAATTGCAGTCTTGGTGCTGATATATAAGGTGAGTTTGGAGCAGATTTCATAAGTGATTTTGGAGCAGTCAAAGCAGTTTCAGAGTAGTCTTGGAGCAGATTTGGAGCAGGCAATATAGCATCATTTGGATGCAGCATTCAATAGCAGACTTGTAGTAGATTTTGAGCAGATCATATCAGCACATTTAGGCGATTCAACAACATAATTATTATAGTGCATTTTGAAGGTTGGTGCCTTCTATTTTGTGAGATCGGTGTCTCTTGCTGACTTGGTGCTTAGTGGAGGGGATTGGTGTCTCTTGTGGGTTGGTGCCTACAAAGTTGTAAGAAGTTTTCTATAAAAGCAATATTTTGCCATGGTTTTCTCCCACAAGGGTTAAGTAAAATTGTCTATGCATCTTGTGTTCTAATTTGCTAGAGCTTACTTGTGTGGATGTTTTGATTATTGCTTATTATTGCCAAAGTTATAAATTGAAAAGGTTGTTCGTATACTGATTCACCCCCCCTCTCAGTAAAGTGTGTGTGTTTCTTCATATAGTCCAAGTTCTTGGATACCAAATGAGGAAGAGAAGAGAAATGATAGAAAACAATAGTACAAGGAGAGGGAAAAGCATCATATTGTACCCGTGTGTCAAAATAAAATGAAGGAAGATGTTACATTACTACAAAATTGCAAATATAAAAGAAACAAGTAACAAATAAGATCAATTTGCCTAGTAACACAATGGGAGCAAATGCCAATAACTTGCAATCAAAAGATGGTAAATTACAAATGACTTACCACCATACCTGTTGACCAAATAATGAATGTGTTTTCGAGAATAATGGAAAGGTAATACAATATCCTTCCAAGTCTCCCTGCCAAGGAGGAAGATAGAAAGAGTGAAAGAAATATGTCTGTGTCCACCGATGACCAAAAGTAGGTCAATGGGATGCAAGATTACAGTAGTTTATGACACTAAGTTCTAGGACGAGAAATCTAGAAAGGCCCCCACAAAGGGGAAGAACAACAACAAAGAAAAAACAAGTCACCACCTGCACAAGTGGTCAAGAAACTAGTAAATATTGTAAATGGTAAAAGCATTCTTCTATTAACAGAAAAAAAAAGATTACATTAAATAGAAGTGGAAGCCTACTATAGATATTAAATATCTACCTACTATCTACCTATTGACTACTGTAGAAACTACAGTAGATAAGTGACCATTAAAACAAAGAATATAAACATTCTAACATCCTCCCTTAATGGTCAATCGATCAAAAACACCAAGTTGCCCCCTGAATTTGACAAATTTATCCAGGCTTAGAGACTTGGTGAGAATATCTGCAGTCTGACCCACGGTTGGAACATACTGCAGTTGAACTGATCCGTCTTCTACCAGCTTGCGGATGTAGTGACAATGAAGCTCGACATGCTTGGTACGTTCATGGAAGACTGTATTTTTGGCCAGTTTGAGCACCCCTTGATTATCAGTGTACAAGGGAGAAGGACCTGCTTGTGACATGTGCATGTCAGAAAGCATCCTACGGAGCCAAACTGCCTCACATGCTACTTTAACTGTTCCTTGATATTCTGCTTCAGTCGAGGAAAGAGCCACTGCATGTTGCTTCTTGCTGGTCCATGTTACAGCACCTATACCCAAACTGAATACATACCCAAAAGTAGATTTTTTGTCATCCACTGAACCTGCCCAATCTGAATCTATATAACCAATCAGCTTTGGATCCTTGCATCTACCATACATAATGCCATAATCGGAAGTGCCCTTAACATATCTCAGCACTCGCTTTGCTACAAGCCAATGATCAGCTTTCGGAGCTATCATGAAGCGAGAAATGTAGCTCACTGCAAAACTGATGTCAGGTCTAGTGGCAGTGAGGTAGATGAGACTGCCCACTAGTTGCCTGAATGTCATTTCATCGATCGGAGGTGAATCAAAGTTGGTTGATAACTTCAGCCCCTTCTCCATAAGTGTGGAGGCAGGTTTGCAATCCTGCATCCGAAATTTGTCAAGCAGACTCTGAGCGTATTTAGACTGAGAGATAAAAATGCCACCAAAGGTCTGCCAAACCTCAATACCCAAACAATAATGGAGAAGCCCCAAATCTGTCATGTCAAAAGCCTGACACAAATCCTGATTGATTGCTGCAATCAAGTGTGTTGAACTACCAGTAATGATCAAGTCATCAACATAGACAACAAGAAAGAGAAGATCATCACCAGAGTGCTTGACATACAGATTAGTGTCAGAAGGGCTGCGTTGAAAACCATGATCAACCAAGTACTGATCAATCTTGATGTACCATGCACGGGGAGCCTGTTTTAGTCCATAGAGTGCTTTCACGAGCCTACAAACCTGATGTTCTTTGCCGACAACCTTGAAACTAAGAGGTTGCGTCATGTAGACTTCTTCCTGCAACTCACCGTTGAGAAAGGCACTCTTGACATCCATCTGATGAACTGTCCATCCGAATTGAGCTGCAATCGCGAGAAGAAGACGAATTGTGCTCATCTTGGCAGTAGGAGCAAAAGTCTCCTCGTAGTCAATGCCCTCCCGCTATGTGAAACCCCGAGCAACTAATCTTGCCTTGTATTTATCCAGAGTACCATCTGCATGATACTTGACCTTATAAACCCATTTGCAGCTGATAGGATTCTTCCCAGGAGGAAGATCAGAAAGAACCCAAGTGTGATTCTTCAGAAGACTATGGTATTTGGTCTCCATAGCCTTTTCCCACTCTGGAATTCCTTTAGCCTCTGAATATTTCTGAGGCTCATAGATGTTGTGGAGGTTGGCCATAAGAGCAAAATTGACTGTGTTGTGTTGCTTGCTCTGTCTGTGAGCTGATCTGCCCTCAATGAGTTCATCATTATGAAGATCTTCAATAGTCTTGAGCCACCACTTAGGCCGACGAGTAGAAGTATCAACATCTGGAGTAGGAGAAACAACATCTTCTGGGATTTCTGGAATAAAGACATTTGGACATGAATCCTGAGAAAGATCAAGTGGTGCTAGATCATGACTGGTAGACTCCTCATCTTCAGAGTCAAAATGCTCTGAAGCCCTCCCATCATGGGAACCAAGAGGAAGACAAACACCATCATCAGGAACCTTCATAGGCTGATCCGAAGGGCTGGTAGTAGGAACAAATGGACCAGTAGTCTCATCAATCACAACATCACGACTAAATATGAGACAATTTGTCTCCACATCAATCAACCTATATGCCTTGTGATTGTCGCTATAACCAGTAAACATAAGTTTCTGGCTCTTGGAGTCCAACTTGGCACGCTTGGCTTCTGGAATCCATACAAGAGCGGTAGAACCAAAGACTTTCAAATGGCCCACTTTAGGCTTACGTCCTGACCAAGCTTCTTCAGGAGTCATCTTCTTAACGACCTGTGTAGGTGACCGATTCAGGAGGTAGACTGCAGTATAAACTGCTTTAGCCCAGTATTTCTTGGGGACATTTCAATACTTCATCATAGAACGAGCCATTTCAGTAATGGTGTGATTCCTACATTCAACGACACCATTCTGTTGAGGGGTGTATGGTGTGGTGAGTTGTCGTTTAATGTCGTGTTGAGCACAAAAAGTGGAGAAGTCAGCTAAACAAAACTCCCCCCCATTATCTGACCTTAGAGTAACAATGTGAGAACTTGATTCCTTCTCAACTAAGGCCTTATACTACTGAAATGTACTGAACACATCTGATTTATGTTTCAAAAAGTACACCCACATTTTGCGACTGAAATCATCAACAAATAATAAAAAGTACCTGGACCCAATAACAAATGGAGTGTTCATTGGTCCACATACATCAGCGTGAACCAATTGAAGTACCTTGGAGGCACGCCAAGAATCACCATCCGAGAACGGTGTCTGATGCTACTTTCCAGCTTGACAAGCTCCACAAACTCCATGATTTTGAGTTTGGATCTCAGGTAGACCAGCGACCAAACCCTCCCGAGACAGTTGAGAGAGGTAGTGCACATTCAAGTGCCCATAATGCTAATGCCAAAGTTTGCTGATGGAAGTACTCCTGGCTGCCAGAGCGTGCTTCTGAGAATCACCGGAATCAGCAAGTCTATACAGACCATGATCCTCAAGTCCCATAGCGATCGTAGTACGTGTCGCCTTATCAACAATGCTGCAAGTGGATGAACTGAAAATAACATCCAATTGGGGAGAATGCTTCATGATCTGGCTGACAGAGAGAAGATTATGTTCCATGCCTAGAACATAGTAGACATCAAGAAAGAGTAAATTTCTTCCTCCGGAGTGAATCTAAACATTGCCCTTACCGGCAACTATGTACTCTTCGCCGCCTCCAAAGATCATTGAATCAGTGAATGGTTCATATTTGGTGAACCAATCTCGACGATGAGTAAAATGCCGAGAAACCCCTGAATCAATATACCAGGCAAAAGATTGGACTGGATCTGCAGTTCTCTTGGCCATAAAAGCATAGAATGCAGACTCTTTCTACTCAGTGTGCTCTGCGACATGTGCCTTTTGTTGAGACCCTCCTTGCTTCTTTTGTTCAGAAGCCATCCGAATGCGACAATCAACCTTCATGTGACCATATTTATGGCAATAATTGCACTGAACGTTCTTCTTCTTCTTGCTGTCCTGAGGAGAACCAGAACCTTTCGGCTGAGAAGATTGAGCCTTCCCTTTGTTCTTAGCAGAAGATTTGGCAAAGAACACTTGCTCTGTGGAGGTGGAACTGGTACTGCTTCCAAACTGTTGTCACCATCGATCCTGCTGCAAGAGCTTGTTGCAAAGATCTTCAAATTTGAGATCAACATTGGTGGAGATGATATTCAGCGTCTCGATGAAATGCTCATACGAACGCGGAAGACTCTTCAGATTAATGACAACCATGTCTTCTTCCTTCATTGTTCGACCAATCACCTCCAACTGATCACGAATGTCCTTAATCTTTGTGAGATGTTCCTCTAAGGACATTTTCTCATCCATTATGATGGAAAAGAGCATGTTCTTGAGAAAGAATGCTCTGCTCTTGTCGGAGGTTTCATGAAGGGCCTTCAAATGATCCCAAATTTTCGAAGCAGTTTTGCCAGACGATACTTGAGGTAGCTGCTCATCAGTGACTGAGAGTTTGATGAGCATGACGGCTTCCTGGTTGCATTCATCCCATTTGTCTTGGTCCTTTCCGACTACAGTGGGACGAGGCGAGTTCCCCAAAACGATCTGATCGAGGCAACGATATTCGAAGATCATAATCATGCGCTGCTTCCAGGTGTTGTAATTCTTCCCGTTGAACTTCTAGCTGCTTTCGAGCATTATGTTTGTCAAAGATGCCATCACGGACCTCGAGGTCAAACTGGTGAGGACAAAATAATGCACAGAAAACAGAAATAGGTTTTGCAAAACAAATTTCAAAGCAGAACCCGAAACCCTAGCACGGATTTCGAAGTTTTACTAAAAACCCAAAAAGAATGAGGAATACCCAGAAAAGGATGTTGAAAACCCAAAAAATTTTCTAAATACCCAAAAAAAATCGTCAGCACCCAATTGCACAAATTTTGAGGCACAAAAATCGAGACACCCAAAAAAAACTAACAGCGACCCATTTGAGATCTCAAAAAACCCAAAAGGAATTTGCAATCGAAAAAAAATTCACCTTGAAACAAAGGATCATAACCCTAGATGAAAATTTTTGAACCCTTGGCAGCCATGAAAGCTTCAGAAATTTGCAGAAAATGGAGAACTTGAGCCAGCCATAAATAGGAAAAAACAAGAACCCTAGGCACGCAAAATATGCAGGAAAAAACACGTCAAAACCAGGTAATAAAGTGCGCCCAGGTACAAGTAAAAAACGCGACCAAAACCAGAAGAAAATCGTGCGCCCAGAAATGACGAAAAATCACGGCCAGAAGTCTACAAATCGCGCGAAAAAAGAGAGGCAAAAACGCGGATTAGAATCTCCAAAAAAGGACGAAAATCGTGCCTCTAATTAGACAAAAAATGCTGATTTTCGCAGCCCACAAAGTCTTTAAAAAAACGTGACTAAAAGCCTACTCGAATCTTCTAAAAAAACGCGTCCAGTAGAGAAGCAAAAACGTAGAAAATAGAACGCATCCACAGCACCCAAATTTGAGGCCTTGGCACACGAAAATGCTCCTGATTTTTCCAGAAAGATTATCACGAATTTTTTCCTGAAAAAAAACGCGATTTTAGGGTTTCTTTTTCTTCTATGGCTTTGATACCATGTAAATGGTAAAAGCATTCTTCTATTAACAGAAAAAAAAAGATTACATTAAATAGAAGTGGAAGCCTACTGTAGATATTAAATATCTACCTACTATCTACCTACTGACTACTGTAGAAACTACAGTAGATAAGTGACCACTAAAACAAAGAATATAAACATTCTAACAAATATAGCCAATAAGGGGAAACAAGAACACCAAAGAGCAAACACTGCAGAAAACTGGAGATCATCAAGTATCATTGTCTGCAAGAGAAATGGGATGACAACAAATCCAACAATGGAAAGTATCACATTGAAGAATAATAACAATAATCTAAAGATAAATGTAGAAAGAATTAATGCATTTGAGCTTGAATAAAGGTGAATGAAGATAATATATCACTACAACTATCAGGGAGCCAAGTAACCAATAAGAATTATGACTTGGCTGATTGAACAACGAAAGAAGTTCAGAGGCTGCAGAGCAAAACAAAATTTACCACCACTAGATCCAGAACAAATCCATAGCTGATGCTAAAATCGTAAACTTGAGAAGAATCTAACAAAACCAACAAATCCACCACTAACAAAGCAGCAGCAAACATTGCCAATCAGGTTGCAGTAGTCAGTCCTGCAGAAAGTCAAAGCAGTCGACTAGGAATTTGCCCCTTTCTGTGGAGAGAACTCCTTGTCCTGAAACAAAGCCTACCAACTTCTTCGTGGGTGCAGAAAGAGACCACATTGTTGAAAACATAAAGCATATTGTGGATTTATTTATCAGAGATGAAGAAGAGCCTAAAGGTCTACGAATGAGCAAAGTGCCATGCAGATTAATTGTGACCCATTGCATTTGTTGTATCATTTCACAAGTTTTTCAAAAAGTGGTTCAAAATTTGTTACAGGTACTTTTCCTTTTTTGACCAGTTTTTATGCCTAGATGCAAAAAATATACAAAACACAAGCAGACTGAAATTTTTAGTTTGGAGTTAGGATTAGAATTAAGGCTAGGGTGGGCTTTTTAAAGTTCTTTTTTGAATTTTATTCCATATAGATTTATTTTAGACATAATAAAAATGAGTATTGGTAGCAATAGACAAGAATCAAGGGTCACTTTTTCCCAATTTTTAATCTGCTGCCCTCAACATTTCCAACACTTCCCACACTTTCCTTGCAGCCAAGAAGAGTTTTTATTCACATGTTGGGGGAGTTTCCAACCCATTATCATTGTTGAGGTGTTTGCAGCTAGTAAAAAGTGGTTTCCAGCCATTACATTTCTGATTTTGAGCAAAAGAATGCAGTGTTACACTAATGGAGAGAGCTAGAAGTATGCTTAGTGGAGATGGCTTGGAACAAAAGTTTTGGATAGAAGTGGTTGCTAAGATTTGTTAATTGATTACCAAATTCTCCTACATCAGCTCTTGTGGATAAAATTCCTATGAAGGCTTGGTCAAGCAAAAATCCCTCATTACAGCATTTTCATGTTTTTAGTTGTGAAGTATATGCACATGTGCCTATGGAGAAGCAACTATAATTGAAGAAGAAGGCAATTAAGCCTATCTTCATTGGCTACGGTGTTGGTGTGAAAGGGTACAAGCTTTGGGACCTTGTGATATTAAGTCTATATGATAGATGTGTTGTTCCCAGTGATATTAAGCCTTCTCCTATAGTTTTGCGGCCAAAAGAGGATAAATAGAAAGACATGGTCATGATTCAAATATCCCCTAGGACTGAGAAAGTTGATGTAGAAATCCATGAGGGACTTGAAGAGGAGGACAGCTTAGACAGTTCAAATAGTTCTAAAGAGTTAGAACCTCCACCTCAACTCTTGAGGAGGTCCTCTTGACATAAGCAACAACTAGATATGTATACACCTCCTGATTGGAAATGTACTTTTGCTTTTAATACTAACATAGATGACCTTAAAACTATGAAGGAACATTGTGTATGGATCATTCTAAGTTTTGGATAACAGCTATGGATGACAAGAGGGTTGTATTGAAGAAAAACCACACGTGGGACTTCATACCTTTGCTTGATGGTTGGAAACCCTTTGGTTGTAAATGTGTATTCAAAAGGAGACCGGTTCTAATAACAATGTTGAAAACTACAAGGCTAGATTGGTTGCAAAGAAAAATGCCTGGGTTGAGGGAATTGGTTATGGTGAGACTCTTCTCCAATTGCTAAGCTAACATCCAATCAATTATTATTGTCTATTATAGCAGCATTTGATCTTGGGATTGAGCAAATGGACGTGAAGACAACTTCCATTCATGGGGATTAGGAGGAAGAGACCTACATGACACAACCAGAGCACCATGTGGAAGAAGTTAAAGAATCTTTGGTTTGTATGTTGAAAAGGTCTTTGTATGATCTCAAATAGACTCCTCATATGTGATACCAAACATTTGATTCTTTTGTGTTGGGTTTGGGATTTATGAGATCCAAATCAAGTCATTGCATCTATTGTAAGATAGACACTGATTGATTCCTTGTTAGTGCATTATATGTTGATAATATATTGTTTTTCGATAACAATAACGATGTAATGTGACTCGAAGTTTCAACTTTCAACACAAATTGAGATGGACTTATGAGCTACCAAATATATCTTGGGTATGGAGATCAAAAAAGATGTGAACAAAAAAATTTGGTTAGGCCAGAGCAAGTATGTGAACTCAATGTTAGAGAGATATAGCATAATAACTTGCAAAACATTGTTCATATTTCAATGAGAACAAAGTTATACTATAGAGAAATACCCAACTTCACATGGTGAGATGGAGGACATGGCTCGAGTAACTTATGCTAGTGTTGTTGGGAGCTTGATGTATGGCAAGGTTTGGGAGCTTGATGTATGGCAAGGTTTGTACTAGACCAGACATAGCCCAAGCAATGGGTGTTCTTAGTCATTTCATGGCTAATCCTAAACAAATTCATTGGGATGCAATTAAGAGGGTCTTCAAATATTTGTGAGGTGACTCTAAGTGTTATATTTTTTATTATAGTGATTCTATAGGGGAACAGCACTCAATGGATATTTGTGGATTTTTGGGTACAAATTGGGTAGGAAATGTCAATAACAAAAGATCCACAATGGGTATGTGTTTAGTTTATTTGGTGGTGCTATTGGTTGGATGAGTAAGCTACAAGGTATGATTGCTTTGTCCACTACAAAGGTTGAGTACATGGCAACTGCTCATCCCTGTAAAGAGTCCATTTGGTTTAAAATATTGTGCTCACATGTGGGATTGAGTCAAGGAGCTATCAAAGTTTTTAGTGATAGTTTGAGTGTTGTATGTCTGAAAAAGAACCCAACCATTCATGCAAGGACGAAGCAAATTGATGTCCAATACCATTTTGCTTGAAAGTTGACACTTTGCAGAATGTTGCAAATGCATTAACATAGTCAATGAGCACACAAAAGTTCAAGTGGTGTTGTAAGTCTATGGATCTCTCAACCCCTAGCAATTAATTGATAGTGTTGGTACTCCCTTTGCTCTTGCAAGGTGTTTGACAAGAGGCAGAATGTTAGGATACAATAGAAAAAATGCAATTTTCAAGCTATAGGATAGAAAAACTCAATTTTTGGACTAAAAAAGAGTTTCATCAGCTTCCCAAATCAAAAGCGATGGCCTCCAAAAGTTGGGTCTCCCAAATCGGAAATGTAAAAACAATTATGATGCATAAGAGAGTTGTAAGAGGGAGTTACACTTGTTGACCAACTAATGGCATGTGTTATGCCACATCATAAGGCATCTTTGAATGTAGATAATGGAGCACCCAAATTGGTGAATACATTATGATGAGTTTATGATAAGTGGTAGGAATATGATATTTTTCGCCTATGGATTTATCTTAGGATAGTTTTAGCTCAATGTTTCCTAATGACCATTTGATGGTTTCAAGTATTGTTTCTCCTATTTATTAGGTACTTGAGATAGAGAATTAGATAGTGAGGTTTGTAAGTACCCTCGGGATTCAATCCTGCAATGCCAAACTTTGCTCGAGTCCTAGCTCCTTTGTGCCCTTGGACCTCATTTTTCCGATCACATATAACCAATTTGAGATTCTTTATATGGGTCTCCATCTGTCAATTTTGCTTAAGGGTTGTCCTTTGTCATCCCCCATGTGCCTATTATGTGTTAGAAGTTGCAAAAATCCCAAAAAAGTTCAAGTGTGGAGGTTTTGTGTTCAAATTTATAAAGACTGTGTTGAATGTCAGGGTTTCATAGTCTCCCTTCCTAGTATGCATTTTGGCCCAACTATGCAATTTCCTTTGTTTCTATTCAATATTGGACTTTCCCATCCCAACATACCTTTCATCCATTCCTCATCTTTTCCCTTGCCTTTATCGATATTTCAAACTTCCTCTCACCAACATGCTTTCCATCGAAACCTGAACTCCCTAATCCTTTACACGAAGTTACCTTTCAATGTCAAAGTTTTGATCATCCCTTTGCCCAAGTACCTCTTCCTTTGTATCTCTAATCCCTAACTCTTGATAATTTCATATGTCCTTTCAAAGCCAAAGATGTGGAGATACCCTTATCTATTTGCTTTAAACATGAAGCATGCCTTACTCCCCATCCTCGACTCCCCAACAATGGTATGGGTTATGAGGTATCCCTAACTACCAACTCTTGAAACTTTAAAACTCCTCATTTTGCACTAGTCACTCCCACCTACCTCCCAACATGACCCAAAGCACCATTATTGACTTGATTTAATGCCACAACTACTCTCCAAAAAGGTTTTTCTCGTACAAAAACAATTGTTCATCTCAAAGGCTTAGATTCAAATGTACTTTCAGTGGTGGATGATGAACACCATGACGCTTTTAATCCAATGGTTGTGTTTTTGACGTGAATGATTTTCACACAAGCGTGAGGTCGCCATTTTGATGGATTTCACAAGATCTCAATTTGTTCTATACATAGCATTAATGATATTCAATCCTGACTCAATCTCCCACATGGATATAGGGCATGAAAGGCTAAATGATATATTATTATAAATATGAGTTTGTTCATCTTTCAAAGGGTTGGTCATTGAACCAATTTTCTAGTCTGCAAATTCCTTGAGCTAGTTCTCCAACATCAAATATTGAAGGTTTGAGCTACAAATGATGGAATACCTCTATGAAATATAGAAAGGGTTTTGTAAAGCACATTTGCATTGTACTAGTATGTCTCCATGGCAATTTGTAATGATTTAGGAAAATGTATAGTCACAAATGTGCATTTCCTATTACCACATTTGCTAGTATGAATGTAATAGGGATTTGATGTATGTGTGTCAATATCTAACAAATTAAAAGTGCTTTGTAATAGCCATTCCTTTGTTGCATGTGGGTTATTGTAGTTCTAAAATGGATTATTAAGTATGTCCGTTGTGTAGGATGTAATATTTGATTTGTATGTAAATGCAATCTAGTTTTGTTGATGTTTTGTTGGATGTAATACCTCCCTCTTTGCTTTTCATGACTTTGTCGCCCAATGTAGTAGGCACTAGTCCATATTAGAGATGGATCAATCACTTATCATTTACAAAATCCCTTTGTCCTTGTTAGAAGTAGGAATAGATTAGGATTTATACATATTGTCCATGATTCACTGTTACAAACCAAGAAATAATCTTAAGCAAGCCCCACACTATCAAATCTCCAAAGAATCATGTCATACATGTTTGCACCTTGCCATTGTCTATGTAATGTCAAATGAAATCGTCTAAAGGGATTAAAATATTGTTATCTATGCATGCATGTGCAAGGTGTGTTATTAGCTCTAGAAGAGGTCTTGCGTAGCTAGTTAGTCTTTCACCTAGTGACAATTATTGGGGTCAAACATACATCGAGTATAGCTGCCATTGTTGCAATCATGGCACATTTCAATTGGTTTGAAACCATATTAAGTATACCTCTAGTAATATCCTCCTGAATCTAAGTCGAGCTCAAAGTGCAAGAGGGGCTACCCACTCTTGTCAATTGGCCTTTAACCCTCCTCAGTATGTTGATGAACCCCTATTTTACCTTCTTGACGACAAAGCCCTAGCCCTAAAGGTAAGAGGAGTTCTAGGATTGTGGAGCAATAGTTTTGGAATCCAACAAGTACTATTATGCTACCAAAATTGCTCCAAGTCTCTTCTTGTTGATACTCCTATAAGGGCATGTCCATGTGATTGTATTGTAACCTTGGTTGCTAATAGTACAAATGATTTGTGGTCTAGAGTATGATTGTTTTTCTCCTAAAAGGGTTTTCCCCCACATAAGTCTCTATTATGGTATAACTTTTGTTGTGTATTTTTCCTTGTAATTGCAAAGGCTTAATTTATATTCACATTCCTCTCCTCAAAGATTAGATTAGGAAGTGTTTCCACACTCCTGCTTCCTTTCACTAGCTAAGCAAAAAACAAGCAAAAACAATTAATGCAACAAAGACCATCAACACAAGGGAAAAGTATACGAAGAGTAGTGAACAATATTCTTACTGCATTTCAATTTTCTAAGACTTCAGATTACTCACAGAAACTACTTTGCAAATTGCTAGAGAGAAGAGAAGTCGGTAAGTATTTAGGGTTTCAAAATAACGGAGTGGTAAGAAATTCAAAGGAGGCAAGCAAGTTACTAAGAGTGAAGTTGCAATGCATCTCTGCAACAATGCCAAAAGTGAAAACTTGCACATACATCCAAGCAGAAAATGCTGCAGATATTGCAGATAGTTCCGAATACAAGCATTGGAAGTCCTAAGTTCTAAAAGCATTCTACAAGAGCATACACACCAGATCTACAAGGAGCACACTCTAATGTTCCCTTCAAAGTTTTGTATTTGAGAATCTATATACATCCATGAGAAACGCTGAGAGACCAATTATGTCACAATGGAAGGAGAGAAGCTACAAATGATGTAGCAAGATCCAGCTACAAGAATCATGGAGTATAAGCCCAATTGTAGCATTATACAACGAATGAAATTGGAAACATGGTCTCAATTTCCTTCTTTTCTTCTCAGAGATAATATCATCAAGATTCTTTTGAACAAAGTGCACGGAAACATCCTATTTTTGGATCAACCATATCAAATCACCATAGGGGATATTCAAGCTATTTACTGGATTAATGGACCCAAGGATAAACATACAAAAATGAGACCCCAAAGGGGTGACAAGCATTAAGCTTGTAGTGAAATTGATAGACCAATTGCACACAAACATAGCCTATTCATCGGTAAAATCTCTAACATCAAGGTTCACTATGCTACGAAAGCAATAGCCAAGAAAGCCTACCACACAAACAGGGACACCTAGGAAACCCTTAGACAAGATGTGCGCTTTTCTAGCTCAACAAAGGCAGCAGCTTCCAGTTCTTACAGTTGCTCCTAGAACTATTATACCCACTACCCAAAAACAATTAGTTGACTTGGGGCACAGCTCAACCCAATTCAAAAGCATACAGTGGGTGATGTTCTATTACAAAGAACAAGGAGAGATTGGATGCAAAGATAAATCCAAATTTAAGTCGTGCACCAGTTGATCCAAGATATTGGTCCAGGTATTTAGGGATATCACAATAAATTATTGACACCACTTACCCACAAGATTTCCACGAAGACAGATGAACTTGAGGATATTGAAAACCAGTTTAAAAACAGCTCAAGGTACTGTTACAACATATTTCTCATACTCTTAAAGTTGGGCCACTACTACTAGGCAACTCAAAGAAGAACGGGATAATATCAAGAAGTAGCTAATTGTTGCTTCAGCAATATACAGCATTCAGGACAATTCCAATGGTGATGAACAACAAATATTACTCCAGTTGGCTGACCTATACCAAAAGCAATACCTTCAAAAGGCCCAAATAATTAATCAAATGGAAGAGTATGGCACTACCATTAGCCACAATGTAACTAAACTGGCCAATGCACTTTGATTTCATTAAAGTTTCATGGCCAAGTATAGGCACAACACTACCTTTTCAATTGCCAATGACAAGTTACAGAACTAGGAAAATGTCCTTCAAACCTTGAATGCTCAATATCTTCCCTAATTTTTTTAGCGCACATTCCATTTCAATTCAGTTTTTAAAAAATTGCTCCACCCAACCCACCCAGCTGCAAATTTTTTTAGCAAGGTTATCTCAAGGACTAGACAAGCAGACAATTCCAGGAATAACGTTGGGAGGATTCTTCAGCACTTTTTAGGCAAGATCAGCACAGTTTTTAGTATCGGACAGGCAGGATTCCTTTGGAAGATAGCTGTGTAACATCCATGATGTTTCTCCGACATCCTTGTGCCACCAACCAAGCTCGTATTAATGAAGGGACACATCCTACAGGCATGTCCCTATGCTCTTTTCACGTATATAAGTCTTATCATGTCCCATTTTGAAAAGGGATGATGATAGGAGATGACAGTAAGGGGTGATAGTAAATGATATATATAAACACATAAATATATCTAGGATAGTGTATATGCATGTATCTATGTAGAGATATAGATCTAGAAAAGAGGAATATAGATGGATATATATAAACACATAAATAGAATATGTAATGTATATGAGAATATCTACACATTGGAATCTATATATACACTTACAGAAAGGTACAAAGAAAGTATCAACTCTGAAGAGTGCAGGTGGTTACAAGATCCATGCAATTGGTAAAAGAGAGGATACATAAGAGAGATTACTTGAGGCAATCAAAAGAGTGGATAAAATTAAAATATTTGGTGCCTTCAGAGCATTAATTATGGTTTAAAGGCCTATCTGAAATGAAACCATTCAAGGGTCCACCCTAGAGTCATTGCTGGATCTGAATTTCTGAGCAAAGGAGAGCAAAGTAAGCACGTCCCAAATCCTATTGATAGGGCAATGCAATAGGCTGCAAGATTACTCAGGGTTGGGTGGGAGATAGTGGTGCCATTGACAGTGCTCAGAAGGTATCTTCAGCACAAGATTATGCAACACTACTGAACCAAAAGAAGAATATTTTACAATTTACGGATGGTGAAGAATAGAGCAGCAGTGTTTGAATCACCATTACACTAAGTTGAAATATTTTTCATAGAGATTGCAAATGGTGCCCAAAATTCAGTTATGGAGTGATGAAGCCACTATTGTTAGCCAAAATTGCACCCAAAGCACATGTTTTTTTTGTCAGAAAAAGAGAGTTGCAAGTTAACTGTGCCATTCATGTACCCTAATATAAGAAAAGATGATAGCTCTAGGAAATAGAACATAAGAAGAAACGGATTTTTATATTGGAAATTATCCAAACAAATGCAGACAGACATAAAATGGCATGCATACAAGCAACCATGCAAGCAAGAAAATTGAAAGAAAGGACATTAACGATATCAAATTTCCACAATCCATATTGTATATTGTTCAAAGATGAAGGATTTGATTGTGTACAGATTTTTGCATCAACGTTTCAGATCACACTCTGTGATCCATCATCAGGATGAAAGAAGAGAGCATAAGGAGAAAATAGATGGTTGCATACCAAGATCAACCTTAATAGAGCAGAGAAAGGAGAGAAGGCTGCACACGGGCCAAGAAGACATTGTTCGACCTAGAAGCGATAAATAAGAAATCGAATGAAACTTGTCTTGAATCCAATAATACAAATTGAAGGTATGGTTGCACATCAAAACGCACAACCTAGTTCAACTTCAATATTAAGTGGCCTCATGATGAGCTTGAAGAATGAGTTTAGGGATAACAAGTATAAAGTATGGATCATGTCCTTGCAATATAAATCAACTTATACAAGAAACACAAAGATGAGGATTAAATTGTCGTGTGGATGGCGACAATGATCAAAATTAGAAACTCTATACAGAGGAAGTTTGTACAATACTCAGAAACTCCAAAGAAAGCTCGAGTAAGGACACCATTCCAAAAACCATACATTAAAGTCAAGTAAATGCACCAAATCCAAGAAGAGAGAAGATTGAATGTTCAAGAACCTTTTTATCCTTGAAGCAATGAAGTCAACGTCGTCAAGGACCAAGAAACAACAAGAATCATTCCTGATCGTTTCTGCAAAGCAACAAGAAGCCATTACCAGCTTACAAAGTAACAGGAAGTCGTCATTCCCACGAAACAACAACTCAATTTTAAGAAATGGGGAATCAGAGAACAAAAACAGATCAGTAATTTCTATGCAAAGAAGGATAATGCACAAAATTTCAGAAAAATCAAAAGGGACAAACACAGAAAAATTACAAGGGACAAACACTTTGGAGGTCATTGCTTGTCTTGGACACCAAATCTTGGACATTGAGTCTTTGGAAAAGAGGTCTCAGATGCCAGAAGTCAGGGTCTTGGATGTTGGAAATGAGAAGGCAAGTCTCAAACATCAAACTTTGAACACCAAAAAGTGGATGTCAGGTCTCATATACTGGGAATAACCCTCCCTTGGATGCCAAGGTTTTGAAGTTGAGAACCCAAAGTGTTCTCAGATGTTGGGCTTTAATATTGGACACAAAATGTGCTCTCAGACGCCAAGTTTTGAGTTGAGTGACTGAAGAAAAAGACAAGATTAAGTTGTGCATCAAGAGCCGTCTGCAACCCAGTAATGTTTGAAGTCAAATCAGGTCCTGAAGTCCTATGATGAGTACTCAGACAATTGATGAGCAAATTTTGGCTTAAGTGATTCCACTTTTGAGCAGACAATCAAGGAGTGAAATTTGAGAACTAAAATGTATGAGAAAATGAGAAAATGAAAGCTATTCATTTCACAGGCTTGAAAAATTATTATCAACAAAAGAAGATATAACTGGCAAACAGGTTGATATGATTAAGTACAAATCAGATAGGGCCATTGACAGGCACAATGCCAAATTAGGAACCAAAGGATATAGGGACAAATTAAGCATAGATATTGAAAAAAGTTCACACTTGTGGTCATAATGATCATCATCGAATTTGACTTTGCTTTGGCTGCCCAGTTTTAATAAAAGGACCATATATTAGATTTCAAATTGGTTTGGTTGCTCAATTTAAATTGAAGGTGCATTGAGACAATTTGCCCTTGTTTTTGCTGCCCAATTTAAGTGTAAGATTCAACAATTCAATGTTCTAAATGCTTCTTTAATGGAAATCTTACTGAGGAAGTATCTCTGGATCAGCCACTCAATTAAGCAGAAAAGGCAAAAAGAAACCTATTGTGTCACCTAAAAAGGGCTGTGTGCGGGTTGAAGCAGGCAATGCCAAGATTAGCAAATATTTTTGGTAGAATGGATTGCAGAAGGCTTTAGGCAAATTCAAGAATGTACATCAAGGTTTGAAATGGCCAAGTAATAACCATGGTGGCTGTGTATTTTGAGAGATGAACATTGCAAGCAATGATGATGGAATAATTTGAGTCTTGAAAAATGAATATAAAAAATTTGGCATTAAAAACCTAGGACTACATTACTCCCTCAGCATAGAGGTTATGCAATAGCCCAGAAAAATTTTCATTTCTTGAGCCAAGTATAAGTTTACATGAAAAAATACCAAGCAATTCCAAGAGCAATGAGAGCCTGCATCTACCCCACTGGAAGTAGGTATGAAATTGTTAGTTGATGAAGGGGAAACTAGTTAATGTCATTTTTTATTGGCAACTAGGTGGTAGTTCAATTTATCTAACTACAACTAGGCTGATATCTTGTATTCAAGGGTATGTTGCTGAAATTCATAAGCACTCTCAAACTAAGTTATTAGAAAGTCACCAAGGAAAAACTGAGATGTATGCCATATTGTAACTGTTGGTGTTTTAATGATCAGATAAAGCAAACTGAAAGCACTCAGGAAATGCAACACATAAGACAACAAACACAGCAAGACACCCTGGGAAAACCCTCCTCTTGAGGGAGAAAAACCCAGCAAATATGTCTCTTATATAATGAAGGAATAAGAGCAGAAATCTGCTTACAACTCAGGCCCAACTCATAGCCGAATTTGATACAATGAATAATAGCACCTCTCCTAGATGCAAAGATACAATCAAATATGCTTCTCCTTGAAATCGGTCTGCTGCTGCAAGATGAAGCGCTGCTGCTCAAGTGTGAACTTCTGCTTGGAATGCGAAATTATGCTGAATGAACTTGATTATAAAATGAACAAACATCACCTTGTATTTATACAAAATAAGGTGACTCTTCAAGGATGTCAACCACCCTTAAGAAATAATAATTTACAAATAACAAGGAAGGTCGGCCCAAAGCTAATGATATATGATCATTAATTATATACATAAAGTCGGCCTCCTCATAACTCAAAATCTCATGTATATATAAAATTGAATAGCCATAAGGCTACATTCAATTTTTGTTCTCTTCTTGTAAATCGTGCACCTGGAAGTAGACTCCTGCGGCTGCATTATCATCAACACTCCCTCTCAGCTAGGGAGGAATACTTCTAGCTGTACAAGACATATCACCTCATCGTGATGTCGATCAACATGGCTGCACCCATGTGAGAAAAGAGCTTATCACCTCATCGTGAAAGCATATCACCTCATCGTGATATCAACCATCATGGCTACACCCATGAATGGTATGTACAAGTGTTCATCACTTACGTGACGTTGTCACCTCATCGTGACGTTCACCATGGCTCTCCCAGAGAATGAAACACAAGTACAAGAAAATCATCACGGACTCTCTCATGTGATGTTGTCATGGAGTCACACACATGACATCCACCATGGCTCTCCCAGAGGGTGGAAACAAGGGATTTCACCTCAAACTTCTCCTGAGAGAAGAACTCATAGCCAAGGGATTTCACCTCGAACTTCTCTCAAAGAAGAACTCATTACCAAGGGATTTCACCTCAAACTTCTCTCAAAGAAGAACTCATTAACAAGGGATTTCACCTCGAACTTCTCTCACAGAGAAGAACTCATTAAAGAGGATCACTGATACTGAGACTCTTTCTCAGTTAAGGCTGTATTCTCCACCATACCAAGCTTATCTCAAAGTACACAAACTTTATCCTAGAGAGAGGCTTGGTGAGAATGTTTGTCGTCTGCTCATCAGTGTTGATATACCTCAACTGTATAGCTTTTCTCAATACCATATCTCTGAAATGGTATTTGATCTCAACATGCTTTGATCTGTCATGAAACACAGGATTGACAGAAAGCTTCACACAGCTCTGGTTATCACAATGAATGATAGTAGGCTCCATTGATTGTCCAAACAATCCTGCAAGGAGCTTACGAAGCCATACTGCTTCACGAGCTGCCACACAAGCTGCAATATACTCTGCCTCGGCTGTACTCAATGCTACTGAAGACTGCTTCCTGCTACACCAGGATATCATGGCAGATCCCAAACTGAAGCAACAACCAGAGGTACTCTTCTGATCTGTGACACACCCTGCCCAATCAGAATCAGTAAAACTATGCAGCTCCAAATCCACACCTGTATAATATCTAAACCCATATCCAACTGTATCACGCAAGTATCTCAGGATATGTTTAGCTGCAACAAGATGTATCTGCCTTGGTTCACACATAAACTGACTAAATGCACTCACTGCATAACAGATATCAGGTCTAGTGTTAACTAGATACATCAATGAACCAATCAGCTGCCTATACATAGTAGAATCCACCAATTCTGAACTAGCTACAGCCTCCTTCAACTTATGTAAATTTGTCTCCATAGGTGTAGACATAGGTTTGCAATCAATCATTCCAAATTCTCTTCAAAATGTCTATTGTATACTTCCCTTGACTTAGAATAAACTCATTAGGCTTTTGCCATACTTCTAAACCAAGGAAGTAATGTATGTACTTAAGATCCTTCATTTCAAATCCAGAAGCTAGCTCCTTCTTACATTTGATAATGATGTAATCTTCACCAGTAAGAAATAGAACATCAACATAGAGAAACAAGATTAATGCTTCGCCATCAATTACCTTGAAGTGCAGATTTGAGTCAGCATCATTCTTGGAGAAGCCCAAGCTCAGCAAGTATCAATCAAACCTCTCATACGAGGATCTGGAACATCATCCATTTTTGGTTCAGTAGACTCCCTTTGAATCTCCAAGTACTTACATCAACCTCCTGACCTCCTCGTCCAAGGTTGTTTTTGATGAATAGCTAGACTCCCTTTGAAGGTTAATTCTTCCTTTTCGAAGAGATGTCTTCAGCCATTCACTCAATCTCATGGCTGCAAGCAGTGTCTCCATTCTCTTTTCTCTTGAAGGCAATCTCTTGGTCCATCCTAAAGCACATTAAGAAGAGATTACTAATAGTTCATATAACTCAACTATTTCAAAGAGAAATACCACTGCTAGAAGCATACATGATTTACTCTCTCAATGTTAAAGCATGAATTAATAACTATATCTCAATTCATGAACATTGTTCAACCATGCAATACTTATCTTAATGAAGTCAAAATCCTGTACGCAGAGATTGAGGGATCGATCGATCATAATGTCTGCTCTCTCTTCCCTTTACAGTGGCGTCAATCATTGTTGCTCTCAATGCAAACTCTTGACTTCAATTGCAACTGATCACACAACATTGAAGTTGAAATCTTCACAGGACTGAAACATTGTGAAGGATCATCATCTAATTTGAATAAATTCGATGATCAAACAACACAAAATAAGATTCAAATTATCTTATCTTATCCCAGTGATCTTTACTAACATACACAATTCAAATAAACGAAGTCAGACCTGCACAACCTAGATTTCAAAAGTATAACCAAAAAAAAAAAGATACTTATCTTAATGAAATCAAGGTCTCCTTAATGATTTAATTCAACATTCATCTTTGTTGATCTTGACATGTCTTTCTTCCATCTTTACTGTACTCGGAAGAGCTAATCTCAGTATAACAAAAAAGACAAACTCATTAAGAGCTGGATCAGAGGCTGCAACTCATCTTTGCCACCTTCAGTGATGCCATCCTTCAATTTACACCTATCATAGGAGCCACATTTCAGGTTTTGCAGTGACCCACAGATCATCTCCAAACAAAGATAAGTACCAAGGCACCAAAGCTTCCCAAAACTCAGATGTACTCTCCAAAATTAATTTCTCATACCATTAAGCAACTTCTACACAGCTGAAGTGTAATGACCCCACTCCTAGATGGGTGGTCTTTGGGTTCAATCTCGATTAGTTGACAATGCTATGCATGTTGTCAACTGAGATAATTTCCAGTCTTAAAAAAGAATGCGATTTCACACATTTACTTATTTATGGACTGACCGGAGTTGTATGATGGAATGGACCCCATGAATAACTTCTCGATAATCTGGTGTAGAACTCCAATTACGGCTCAACCAGCATGGTTAAGCTTGTCCGGCTTAGAGAAGTTACACCGATCGCTTTCGTTGTAGATTTCCAGATTGATCTCGATGAAGACAACCTTTAGGATAGCGTCAGCTATAGAAGTCACCGAGACTTGCTCACATAATGATATCGCATATTTCCCATGCCAAACAAATGTAGTGACACAAAGTCTTTGAGTCCTGCTGCGATATGTAAGCCAACTTCTGGTAGCAAACTTCTGGCTACAACTGATAATGGAATTGACGGTCGATGATTCCCGTCAAACTATTCTAGCACAAGCCAATCCGAGCATTAAACATTCTTCGTTTCTTTTGAGAATAGATTTCTGTCATATCTGATCAGATCTTTCTAAGACCCGCTCTGATACCATGTTAGTGTTTTAATGATCAGATAAAGTAAACACTCAGGAAATGCAACACACCCTGGGAAAACCCTCCTCTTGAGGGAGAAAAACCCAGCAAATATGTCTCTTATATAATGAAGGAATAAGAGCAGAAATCTGCTTACAACTCAGGCCCAGCTCATAGCCGAATTTGATACAATGAATAATAGCACCTCTCCTAGATGTAAAGATACAATCAAATATGCTTCTCGTTGAAATCAGCTTGCTGCTGCAAGATGAAGCGCTTCTGCTCAAGTGCGAACTTCTGCTTGGAATGCGAAATTATGCTGAATGAACTTGATTATAAAATGAACAAACATCACCTTGTATTTATACAAAATAAGGTGACTCTTCAAGGAGGTCGGCCACCCTTAAGAAATAATAATTTACAAATAACAAGGAAGGTCGACCCAAAGCTAATGATATATGATCATTAATTATATACATAAAGTCGGCCTCCTCATAACTCGAAATCTCACGTATATATAAAATTGAATAGCCATAAGGCTACATTCAATTTTTGTTCTCTTCTTGTAAATCGTGCACCCGGAAGTAGACTCCTGCGGCTGCATTATCATCAACAGTAACAGGGCCTAAAATTTCTCCCTGGTAACAACTCTCAAACTGAGATTGGACAGTTGCAGATTAATCAAAAGGTAGACTTCAAGATATTGCTTCAGTCTTGGTTAAGTAGTGTCTTGCAGAAGCAAGAAAGAACCCAATGATGTTCTTTTAGCAGCCACGTTGAAGATTCCAATTGTTGCAGAACTTGCAGCTATATAGTTGAGATAATTCTTGGGGATTTTGGTCTTCAACAATCAAATCATGTAAGAAATTATTGTGATAACTAAGGTTCTCTAAAGATTGCAAGGAATCATGTTTCTCCATGCTCAAACCATGTACATTGGGGTACACCATAACTTCATCAGAGAGTAGGTCAAGAACAGGTAGAATAATATAATACAATAATATATTATTATAATATAATATAATAATATATATTTCAAAAATTATTCCCAGATTATAGTTCATAGGTAAAAGCATTTAGAAAAGCTACTCGACAAACTATGTATGTTATTAAATTAAAAGATATATATTGGAGTGTAAATATTTTTCAAAAATTATTCCCCAATTATAGTTCATAGGTAAAAGCATTTAGAAAAGCTACTCAACAAACTATGTATATGCTATTCCAAAAGAAGGAGCAAACAACCTTCAAAAAAAATTCCTATATATATGCTTATAAACCTAAGTTGCCAAATCGGATACTGGTAAGGGCATGGATAAGTGGGTACGGTATGCCAGTACGCAAAAATTTTGTGAGGGGTTGGGTCCGTACAAAAAAGAATTGTAAATGTAATCAAATCTTTGTCAAATAAAATCCTAGAAGTTGGAGAACACTAAGGTCTGAAATTCTGTGTGACAGATTCTAAGTTGAAAGTCAATTTCCAGATTTCTTCTTCTTATGTCGAATGGACTGATTGCAAAACATTAATAAATTTCGATGTTTGAATATCAATGGGAAGCCACCATAAATATGATGGAGACCCGTCCGCTCAAGAGACGTGTCTCTTTGAGCCCGCGGATCTCTTCTCTCTTAATGACAATTAGTTTAGTGTCTAAACACACACAAACTAAGGTGGCGGATATGAATAAAATTCCGAATTTATTTAATACAGAATTTAGACATCATTTAATATAAATCAAATTTTATCAATGCTTTATAAATTTGATTTCAATATATTCTTAATTTGATTTATTCAGAAGAATAGCCTGGATCTTAACTAACCGAAGCTACCTTTCATCAACACTCCCTCTTAGCTAGGGAAGATATTTCAAATCAAATAAGTGAAGATATCACCTTAACACGTGATATCGAAGACATGGTATGCTTTTCTCAATATTGTCAAGTCACATGACATTCTTCATACACATCTTCATTGTTCAACACTCCCTTTTTAACTAGGGAGGATAAACTCTAATAACACTCCCTCCTAGCTAGGGAGGATAAACTTCCACCAAGTAAAAGTAATATCGCCTAACTCGTGATATCAGAAGATATGGTATGCTTCTGAAAGTGTCAAGTCACATGACATTCTTCATAACACATCTTCTTTATTCAACACTCCCTCTTTAACTGGAGAAGATAACTTCTATCAAGTAAAATTGATATCACCTAACTCGTGATATCAGAAGATATGGTATGCTTCTGAAAGTGTCAAGTCACATGACATTCTTCATAACATATCTTCATTATGGTATGTGCACTAACATCAAGTCACATGATGTCTACCATAATTCATGGCATATCCACGGATATAAATATCCACCATGATTATCTCTTAAGGATCACAATGATCTATCAAGATGATATCAATCAAAGTGTCCAAGAGATACTATCATGATATGTCCACAGATATCAAGTCACATGATATCTATCATGATAGTTTATCATTGTAGAGTCGTCACTTTACAATGTCAAATACAAGTGTTCATTATTAGAAAGATCGTCACTTTTCAATAATGTACACAGGGGGAGCGGGCCCATAAGGTCATGGAGTCACACACATGACAAAAGAGTTTACACATTAAACATCTTTATATATATTAGTACAACATATAAACAGTTTGAATTTCAACATAATATCAAATTACATTTCAACCATACCAAGTTTCTTCCTAAAGTGCTCTACCTTGATTCGGGAGAGAGGTGTGGTGAGAATGTCTGTTGTTTGATCATTTGTACTAACATACTCCAACTGGATCACATTCCTCTCTGTCGAGCTTTGTGCTACAAAAAATTGTTTTCTGCAGATCCAAGAGATCATAGCCAATCCTAAACTGAAGCAACATCCTGATGTGCTTTTTCGATCGGTTACATTACCAGCCCAATCTGAATCAAAGTATCCTAGGTTGATCTAGTTGGTCATTTCTGTAAAGAAGACCATATCCAATAGTGCCAGGAAGATGAATATATGTTTTACAGCCATAAGGAATTTCCTTTGGCTCACACTTGAACTGGTTTAGAGCATTCACTGGTACCTTCCATTTGGTACCATTTGCAGCAGGAGTGCTTTATCAGCTGAGCTACTGGCCCCTTGTGACCAGCCCATCATCAGTCCAAGTGTGGCTTATATCCAACACACCCCCCTTTAAGCCACACTGCGGGTGCTGGAGGCTCATGAAGTTAGATCCAGGAACCTGTCGTCATGGAGTCTCTCAACATGATGCCTCATCTCAATCTCAGAGATGAACAAGGGCTTTCACCTCATATCTCTCTATCTCAGAGAATTATGCATTACAACAAGTGATGATGTGACTCCCTCTGAAACTCTAAGTACATGTATCAGCCTCCTAACCTCCTCATCCAAAATTGTCAGCAATACTTGCTTTAGAGAAATGGTTTCCAATGCACACCTCTGTAGAGATTTAGGGCTGTCCTCTTCAACCTCATCCTAGAACACTCTATACGGAACAGGTTTGCGGAGCTACCAATGTTGAATCCAGGTTGGCTGACTTGAGCAATTCTTATCTCAACTGCTGAAGAGGATCTTAGCATCAGGCCTTGCATCTTCTTTTCCGTGAGTCACAGAACTCCCTCTTGATCATTTCTTTGGTCGGCATGACTTCCTTACAAGATGCCTCAAGCTTTTATCACTAAGCAATCTCTCATCACCTTCTTGTTCCTAGATCTGTCCAGGAAGCATTTTAGAGAGAGATTACTAACAATTTATAACTATCCAAGGAGATATCAAGACTAGAATCATACAAGGTTTACTATCTCAAGTTATAGCATGAAGGAATAAGAATTTATGAACAATATTAAAACATGAATCAATTTATAAGAGAAATATATCAAAAGATCAGAATGAAGGGATAAGGAAGCTTATCTTTAAATTCCGATATAACTCTTTCTTCCATCTTTTACTCCTCTCGAGAGTGCTTTACTTAGCACAACAAAAGATAATCTGAACACTACAGATTTCTTGAATGCATTATGCAGTTTAGCATGAAAAACTTACCCTCTCCAAGAGTCAAGGCTCTATCATAGTTTATGCATTAGAGAATGATATCGATGTGACCAACTTATCACCATCGAAATTGTAGTTCTCTTTTTATTTCAGATTCACACTCAGAAATCTTCACAACTAGCATAAAAATGACTTGCAAATAATAATTTGAATTTTCAAGGGATCTTATGTCAGTGAACACATTTCAAGAGAAAACACGATCTCTCTTTACTAATCACACATGATCCAAATAAATGATATCAGATCTGCTCAACTCAAATGAAAATAAAGAAATAAAGAAATAAAGAAATAAAATACTTATCTCTTTAATTGATGGTACACCATAAAGCTAGATCGGTGGCAGTGTTCCATCTTGGCCACCTTCAGTGATGCCATGATTTACACCTAACAAGAAACCACTTCTCGGAGTTTGTAGTGATCCACAAATCATCTCCAAACATAGGTGGCAAATATCTCCAAATAACCAAGGCACCAAAGCTTCCCAGATTTATATGGTGAAATCAATACTGAATAGACATTCTCTCTTTATCTGGTCTGATGATCATCATTGTAATTAGAGGCAAATCCCCCTTCTCTGGATTGCCGAAAATGATGCAGGAGGAATATGAAAACAACCTTTCCTTCAATAGAGATTTCTCATAGCCTTTTCTCCACCGAACATACGCTAAGATTTGCTGACTTATCCTTCTGACAGTAGGGAGAAGCGATAATCCTTAATATTTGAATGTGGTCAAAAGACCATTCAAATTTTATTCTGACTTTTGTCCTCGGAGACTACACTAAGCAAATATGATCACGACCTGTAGCTTCAAAAACGTGTTGGCACCTGCAGCAAGCAATTCCAGGTATATAATGTCTCGATGATGTCTTCTGCACAACTTGATATCGGCAGGGAGGAATATATAATTATCCAACGGCAATATAAAATTGATGATGGCCACCACCCGTCAAATGGAGTAAAAGCACCAACAATTTAGTCGAAATCAAAAGCACCAACAGTTTAGTCACTATATGATATATTCCCCGAACCCACAAGTTGTTACTAAAGACAATTTCGCTAAACTTGCTTTAGCAAATAAATCACCGTCAGTGCCAACATGTGCGACCAAGGTGGTACATGAATTACAAGGATCCGCATTGCCAAGTTTAACGTTCGGTCAGGTGTGAAGATGTCTACAAAGGTAAGCAATATCCGTTCCCATATTAACTTCCAGTGCCACCCGACCTTTCAATCCTTTGGGTGATTCTCCAATAAAAAATGTCAAGGATATGACTCTTTTGTAGCCACAATTCCTAAGGCATTCTGTTCTCAGAAATCCAAATGTAGGAACCAATTATTATTCACTTCTTTTATGATGATCTACAATCCTTTGAGCGCCCAAGATAATTCTAAGTATCCAGAATCTTCAGGTCGCAACACCACTCATAGGTCCGACAAGAGGGATCGATACAGTGAGGACGCGATCTAGAGCAAACTGATTTTAGATTTGATTTGGATTCACACAACTTGGCTCTGATACCATGTAAATGTAATCAAATCTTTGTCAAATAGGATCCTAAAAGTTGGAGAACACTAAGGTCTGAAATTCTGTGTGACAAATTCTAAGTTGAAAGTCAATTTCCAGATTTCTTCTTCTTATGTCGAATGGACTGATTGCAAAACATTAATAAATTTCGATGTTTGCATATCAATGGGAAGCCACCATAAATATGATGGAGACCCGCCTCTAAGAGGCACGTCTCAAGAGAGGACGTGTCTCCACAAGTGGAGACCCGTCCGCTCAAGAGACGTGTCTCTTTGAGCCCGCGGATCTCTTCTCTCTTAATGACAGTTAGTTTAGTGTCTAAACACACACAAACTAAGGTGGCGGATATGAATAAAATTCTGAATTTATTTAATACAGAATTTAGACATCATTTAATATAAATCGAATTTTATCAATGCTTTATAAATTCGATTTCTCTTATATTCTTAATTTGATTTATTCAGAAGAATAGCCTAGATCTTAACTGACCGAAGCTACCTTTCATCAACAAGAATAAAAAAATCATTAAAAAATATATATTTAAAAATAATTATATTAATATTTAATACTGTTGTATTTTATAATATTAATTATTATATTATATTAAATTTAGGGAACTGGCATAAGAAAAAAGGTTTCCCTCACAAGTTAAAAAAAAAGGGTACAAAAACACCCATCCACTGCTTATTCCCACTGTTACTCAACGCTTTGCCGTAGTCGCATGGCCTCCCCTCTGGATGAGGAAACTAGAGGAAAAAAGACCCCGTACCAAGCCAAGTGGTCATACATTGAAAATAAAATAATGTTTTTCGACAAATATTAAAAACAACTACAGCCACAGACGTTCATGTTTTTTCCACCCGTTTAGGGCTTTTAATTTTCACAATTCAAGAATAAAGAATGTGGTTTACGGCATTTTTGAGGTCAAGCCACAAAAACTCCGAACCCTACTCAATTTCGTGCCAATTCCATGTGGAAACCGATTCCTAGATGTTCCATACCAAGAAGTCTTTGAGCCATTCGGTAACTTAGTTATAAACTCTAGAAATTGAAATTGAGGCTTGATACATAATCAATGCTCAACTTTTTCATTTTCGATAGCTCCATTCCTGTGTTAACAAAGCCAATACTTAACAACGTTATCAAAGGTTGTGTTCCTAAAACTATGAGAAAAACACAGTAAAAAAACCTATACCTCAATTTACAATTTAGTCCTCCAAATAGGATTATTGGCCATAGCTTTCTGAAGTTTGTACATTGGAGTTTCCTACAAAGAGCCTCTCACAATTGCTTCTGCTAGGCTTTCAGTATCCATGGCTTGCCTCTTTCTTTGATTTTGAGCAGCACATTGTTCAATAAGGAGTTAAATCAACCTTTGTTGGGTATTCTCAAAAAGAAGCAATTTTTTAAAGCATCAAGCTTTAAATGGTGGTGTAGAAAGCTATTGGCCATATATGCCATGCATTTATCCAGAGCTTCCATGTGGCTTTGATGACGATTGATTATGAAGACAAGGTTGGCAATGTAGTTTTTTCATTAAAGGATTTGGGACACCTTTCTCCATTATATTCTTGTTCATTGTTTGTATGCTCTCTGTGGTGTTGCCAACAACAACAATAAGTTGGGGACTAATATTTGGGGTTTCAGGTTCCTTGAAAATTCAACCCATGATCCTGGTCATGAAAATTAAGCATCTAAGGAAGATTGAAAGCAAGAATGGGGAGAGTTCTTTAGCTGATAAAGATTTTCCGCAGACAGTTTAAGCACTCTTGAACGACGATTAGGATTAGGGCTCATATGAGCCAGTTTAAAACAATTTTGGAAGTGGGAATGAGCCCTCTACTATGAGTGGCAAAGTTGTACAACTACAACTCAACTACAGAATAAATCTATGTGAGTTTTTGGTGTTTGTGATATAGAGGAGGTAAGAAAGAACCCCTAGCACTTATCTGACAAATGGATATGGTGGCAATAGAAGAAGGAATCACCCGATTTTGCTTTCCACCATACACAGATGTGGCCCTTGCATGTGACACAAGGGGGCATCCACCTGGTAAACAACCTTGTCATCAACTATTGAGATTGGCTCATTTTTTGCCTTAGGAGAGCTTCAGCTTTCTTCTGATGATTGTTGAGGTTGTAGTTTTACTTTCTAGAAACTTTTCTAAACTTTTTCCCCTATTAACTTGTAGATGTTTTGGGACAAGGATTTATCACAACCTTTCTAGTGGCCACAAGCCCCTTTTTGGATCCTTGAACTCCCCCTTACCATCATTTTTCATGCAAAACTAATCAAGTATTTGCAGATTTGATGGATTGAAGTGTTTGTAAATATCCCAGAGACATCAAAGAATAGACTTATCTCTCTGTTACCAGGTCCAGCCAGAACCCTGACCTCAAACAAACTACTTCTGAATGAGCACAGACCCCAGCCCAAGTCAGGCTATGTTCTGCCTTGGGCCAGTGTGATTTCTCTCCCTGTCATTCAATAGAGATATTCCCATGGGCCCTTAACCAAGAGAGTGAAGGTCAGACGAGGGCATACCTGATGAAGTTTGTACCAATTGGTGGAGGAGATCATTGGAGCTGGCCAAGAGACCTTAAATTGGTAGGCATATATTTTGTAGCTCACTCGCTGCTCTTCCTTACAAATCGAGGGCAACCATCCAACTATCCATAGTTGGGAGGGAGTAGGCATTTGTGCTCTCTAAGTCAACAGAGACAAAGGAGTGAGATAGCCATGCTCAACCAATAGTCGCCTTGACTAACAGGTAGATGTGCTATAGATAGTCAAACTGGACAACCCCCTCTCCCTATCTTTTTAAGGCCAAGTATCTCAAGTCCTCTCTCTTCTTTGGACAAGCTATGTTGTTAATGAATTGGATGCAGTCCATAGCAGCAAAAATCGTTTGGGGAAAAAATCAGCAAACCAACAAGTTCAGGATTTTTTTTAAAAATTGGGATAAAATCATGAAAAAATCAGATTTGAAAAAAAATGTAACAAATAGTAGAAAAAGAGCCAAATGCTACTCTTTTTTGAAATTTAAGGTCATTTCCATAGCACAGAGATATAGAGAGCAAATAAAATAGAGATTTTAACCCATGAATTTAGAAAGCTTGCATGTTGTTTATCAAGTTTATGTTTGTTGAGCTTAAAGGCATCTGTTTCTTGCTTAGGTTGTGAACTAAAGATCGTTTGGAGCACCTCATACAATAGAGTAGTGTATATGTGAGATACGGAATCAATTGTAATGTAAAATCCTTGCAAAAATGACAACTGAAAAAAGTGGAAAAGGCTAGTGTATGAAGGAGTCATAGATGATACAAGTGACCAAAAGCTTTGAGAAGGCAATGGAATGAATGAAATACAGTGGAAGATGAAAAAGTGTGATAAAATAAAGGATTGGCTAAGGGTTAAAATCTTAGGCAGATACTCTTTAAAGTTGTGCAAGCTTGAAATCAAAGACAATGCATTACCAATCCAAGAGAATGGTTAAAATCTTAGGCAGATACTCTTTAAAGTTGTGCAAGCTTGAAATCAGAGACAGTACATTACCAGTCCAAGAGAATGGTTAAAATCTTAGGCAGATACTCTTTAAGGTTGTGCAAGCTTGCAATCAAAGAATGGAGTCTGAATTCAGGGTAATGCACTGTCTCTAATTTCAAGCTTAATGATGTCTTTGAATTATAGACATAATCTGCATGCTTGGCATAAAAATGGGTGCGGGATTGAAATCTTTCAAGAGCTATTTTATAAGTTTTGAACATGAAGTGAAATTATTTTTAATATTCTCTATGTAAAGTAAAGTACCTATAGGCCATGCAAGTTATAGATTTAGTATTAGACATTTACATACTTTAATTTCATTGCTGCAGTCATCATCAATGAGGAACCTCACCGTTTTTCATTTTGGACCTTGGACATTTTGCAAGAGTTAGCTAAAAAACTAGACCAAAACATGACAACCCTACAACCTGATAGGGGGAAGACTATAACTGATTTGACTTGACATTTAAATGATGATTAATCTATGACAAAAAGAGAGACAAAGTAGTATGATCATTGATTTTTGTATAGGTACCACAAATGTTTTTTTTTTTGGGGACCTTGGGACAAACTTGGGCCATATGAGGACTTCAAAATCTCTGGGAAAAATTCGATCAATGTTTTATCTAAGGGCAATAGAGTCAAACCTATCACCTAACATTTAAACATACAATGAGCTTAAAATGATACAACAAAGTTATTTACAATTTGGATTGATTTGGTGTAGATTGCTCATTCTTTTTGCAGGTTTCATTTATAAAATTTTGACTGACTTGGTCATCAAAGTTAGCTTTTGAAACTTTCTTGGCATGGAGGTGGTAAATGCTATAACCATTTATAAGGTCACCTTACACAAGCACGACTAGTGAAAATGGTTGGAATTGCTTATTTTGATTAATAAAGAATCCCTTGTTTTATTTTACTGTGGTTTACTTTATTTTAGGGCGTATTGACAAGACTGCAAGCTTAAAGTTCAAAGCAAAAAGGAACTTGTTCCCACATGTATGTAGGGCAGACTGTAGAGTCAACGGCGGTCACCCTTAACTTATCCCGACCCTGATTTATAGCAGAAAACACAACAAATTTAGAGTTTTTAATGCGATTTATGGCATTTTTTTCATGATTTTAACGCGAAAAAAATTGTGATTTTCAACGGTTTTTTGCCAATCAACGGTCTACAAAAAATCCTGAAAAAATCGGCAAGCCTGAGGATTTTTTCAGGATTTTTGCTTCTATAGGATGCAAAAATAGGCATCCTTGGGAATTTCCTCATAGTGATAAGTAAGTACTTCCTCTTCCACACTTTGAAAAGGTTAATTTGGCTTATATATAGAAAGGCTAACTGCAACAACCCTCAACCTATTAAACACCATCTTTGATTAAGCCAAAATACAAGTTCCTCAATCTATTAATTCCAAAGGAGTACTTACTCAAGCCCCACTCTCAACCCATCCTTCCTTTTTTGATTGAGTGCTCTCCCTAATCAAGTCCTTTTGAGAGGTAAGTGGCTGAGTTCTCATAACAGCTCTCATCCTTAAATAAGTATCCCTCGACCACAATTCCTTCCCTTTGGTGTTCCCCATCCCAAAGAAGGTCAATGATATTTGTTTCTAGATCTGCTCCAACTAGAGGGAAGATGGAGTCTCCTGCTTTAAGCTATTAGCTTAGAGATGGGCCGGCTAAACCCCACATAGAAGCTCCTACTAGAGGGAAGATGGAGTCTCCTGCTTTAAGCTATTAGCTTGGAGATAGGCTGGCTAAACCCCACATAGAAGCTTTACAGCACACTCCACCTACCCATCCCCTAGTCCTTCTTAAACTAATAAACACCTAACAAATACACTCTTTGGAGAACTCCCAACACTAACTACCTTTAGGAGAAGATGGAAAGAAAATGGGAAAGGAAAAGGGGGCAAGGGGGCAGCCCATGTACATTCAGAATTATAAGTAGCCACCATTAAGGAGCCTGATGTTAGTTCTAAAACGGGGATAGCCTTAGTAGCTGAATCTGAATGAGCATGCCCTGATTCTTCTATTCATGTGACTGGCTAAGAAATTTCAACAAATGTATTTTCAGAGTTAAGGTCAATTCTCACCACTCAGCATTGAAAGCTACTTTTCTGTGTCTGCTGACCATTATAAACTCTTTCACAAGAATACCCTTTGCCATGAAAAAAAAAGGACTTCATACAGAATTATTATTCGGTGGGGAGAGGAGAGAATATCATGCATTATGAGGTGGTTGGTGTGTTGATGCGAACAATGTGTTTGATAAGGGCACATTGTATGACACCCGTTCCATGAGGTGAAGGGCCCTTGATTCACCATGAGGGTAAGCTGAGAGATATACTGGCACCATCACCAATTACCCCTATATAATAAGATGAGCCGTGTCAAGGGCAGAAAGAGAGAGGAGAGGAAGATAGCAGAGAGAAAGTAATAACAAGTGCATGAATATTTGTTAAGTAATAAAGTATAGAGAATCATCACTCAACAAAAGTGTTTAGTAAATATAACATGGAGACATATAGGAGGAAATTTAAAGTAGTATTGTAGAGAGGCCAAAGAAATACTTAGTGAGGTACTCGCTAGGAGAAAAGACAAGGAAAAAGGTAGAAAGTATAATAAAAAGATCATTAAAAAATAAAAAGTTGACAGGGAAAAGTAAATTGTGAAAGTCCCAATCATGGATAGAAAAAAAAAAGTAGATAAGGAGTATGCAGCAGTGAGACAAGCTATACTCCAGTTTGGCTTTTTGACATTTCAAGTATCATCTTTTTGTAAATAAAGATATTAATCATCATTGTGATGTTTCAGTGAATGGTTCCTCTTAGGCCACCACGGCTTGGATTTTTGCTGGGAGAGTACCTTTTCAGATTTTCCATGCCATACAGTAAGGCCCATCAGTAGGTCAGCATGTATAGCTTGTTTTGCAAGAATGCCTACCACAGTGTTGTGTAATTTCTAGTCATGTGTTCCACTTTTACACTTTGCATTGGTCCCAAGATGTCAGCAAACTTACTTATGATGCGTTCCAGCAGCTGTCCGAGTCAAGGGACACTCATTTCTTTCTTTCCTTAATTTCCAGTTTTATTATAACTTCGGAGTCTCCCTCAGCATCAAGATTAGTTAGGCCCTTGATCAAAGCAAACTGTACCCTTAGATATAATGCAAATATCTTCACAAAGTTATTTAGTTTCTGTCCTATGTTCTGGTGAAAACTGACAATAGATTTCCCTGCTTTGTCCTGAATCAACCCTCAGTTGCCAACAATTCCTAGGCTATTGTTTACAGATTAATGAAGTTCTACTTGTTAATGCAAAGATCAGATTCCATATTATTGAAGGTCGATTCCCACAAGTAAACAACATCTGTAGATTTCCATATTGTTTAAGTGAGGAAGGAGTGAATATTAATATCAATGAGGGAGACACGTCCCATGAGCAGATGTGTCTCCACAAAGTGGAGACATGTCGGCTCAAGGGACATGTCTCTCCATTTAACTTAATACTTGTTTCAAACGTCGATGAAAGTCCTTTATCTGACTGATGCTACCTATTATCAACACTCCCTCTTAGCGAGGAGGATAAACTTCAAACAAGTATAAAGTGATGTCACCTAACTCGTGATATCAGAAGATATGGTATGCTTCTCAAAGTGTCAAGTCACATGACATTCTTCATAACACATCTTCATTATGCAAAACTCCCTCTTAGCTAGGGAAGATAACTTCCTATCAAGTAAACGTGATATCACCTAACTCGTGATATCAGAAGATATGGTATGCTTTTGAAAGTGTCAAGTCACATGACATTCTTCATAACACATCTTCATTATGGTATGTGCACTGACATCAAGTCACATGATGTCTACCATAATAATTCATGGCATATCCACGGATATAAAATTATCCACCATGATTATCTCTTAATGATCACAATGATCTTCAAATGACATCAAGTCCCATGATATTCATCAAAGTGTCCAAGAGATACTATCATGACATGTCCACAGATATCAAGTCACATGATATCTATCATGATAGTTCAACTCATCATTGTAGAGTCGTCACTTTACAATGTTACATACAAGTGTTCATTATTAGAAAGATCGTCACCTTTCAATAATGTACACAGGGGGAGTAGGCCCATAAGGTCATGGAGTCACACACATGACAAAAAGAGTTTGCACATTAAACATCTTTATATATTAGTACAACTTATAAACAATTTGAATTTTAAACATAATATCAAATTACATTTGAACCATACCAAGTTTCTTCCTGAAGTGTTCTACCTTGATTGGTGAGAATGTCTACTGTTTGATCATTTGTACTAACATACTCCAACTGGATCACAATCCTTTCTACCATGTCTCATAATGGTAGGGGATCTCAATGTGCTTAGATCAAGGAGTCCCACAAGCAATTTACGAAGCCAAACTGCTTCTCTTGCCCCCATAGAGGCTGCAATGTATTCAGTTTTTGTCGAGCTTTGTGCTACAAAAAAAACTGTTTTCTGCAGATCCAAGAGATCATAGCCGATCCTAAACTGAAGCAACATCCTGATGTGCTTTTCCAATTGGTTACATTCCCAGCCCAATTTGAATCAAAGTATCCAGGTTGATCTAGTTGGTCATTTCTGTATAGAAGACCATATCCAATAGTGCTTTGAAGATATCTCAATATATGTTTTACAGCCATAAGGTGAATTTCCTTAAGCTCACACCTGAACTGGCTTAGAGCATTCACTAGGACCTTCCATTTGCAGAAGGAGTGCTCTATCAACTGAGCTACTGGCCCCTTGTGGCCAGCCCATCATCAGTCCAGGTGTGGCTTATTTCCAACACCCCCCTTTAAGCCACATTGCGGGTGCTAGGGGCTCTTTTGAAGTTAGATCCTTCTTTCCTTGAGCAATGAGATGATCTTTTCCTATTATCAATAGATCATCAACATATAAAGTAATTATTAACATCTCACATTTTATTACATTAAAGTAAAGATTTCGGTCTGCATCATTCTTGGAGAATCCTAGTCCCAAGAGGTAGCTGTCAATTCTTTCATACCAGACCCTGGGAGCCTGTTTAAGTCCATAGAGGGCTTTCTTTAGTCTGCATATTTGTCACGGAGTCTCTCAACGTGATGTCGTCATGGAGTCTCTCAACATGACGCCTCATCTCGGTCTCAGAGATGAACAAGGGCTTTCACCTCATATCTCTCTATCTTAGAGAATTATGCATTACAACAAGTGATGATGTGACTCCCTCTGAAGCTCTAAGTACTTGCATCAGCCTCTTGAGCTCCTCGTCAAAATCGATTGTAATACTTGCTTTAGAGAAATGGTTTCCAATTCACACCTTTGTAGAGATTCAGGGATGTTCTATTCAACCTCTTCCTAGACCACTCAATTCAGAATAGGTTTGCGGAGCTACCAATGTTAAATCTAGGTTGACTGACTTGAGCAATTTTGATCTCAACTGCTGAAGAGGTACTTCAAGGATTTAGCATCTGGCCTTGCAACACTGTAACCTTTACTTATTCTCAGCGAGACATAGAACTTCCTCTGAAGCTTCTTCCTCTTCGGAGGGATGTCTTCAGCCATCCACTCAGTCTCATGGCTGCAAGCAGTGACTCCATTCTCATCTTCTCTTAAAGGCAATCTCTTGGTCCGTCCTAATGCACATTAAGGAGAGATTACTAATAGTTCATATAACTCAACTATTCCAAAGAGAAACACCAATGTTGGAACTATCTCAATGTTATAGCATGAATTAATAATAAAAAATTAAAAATTAAAAATTAAAAAAAATAAAAATCATGAACATGAAGCATGGAAGACTTATCTCTTCATGTAGAGCCTAAATTCTTGGTAATCAACTCAACCAACCCTAGCATACATGTACACATTGGGAGGTGGCGATTACATTCGTCGTCCAGGCAGAGCCATAGGCTCTGGCTGGCGCCAAGGAGACGACTTCAGAAAACCAGCGATCACAGATCCGCGTCAATTCCACCATCATCATTTGGTATGAAAGATCTGCCGTCATCAATATTTAGACAACCCATATGGTAAATACCGACAATATTGAATCTTGGATAACTTGATAAATGTATCAGCGGTTCCGATCTTTGACAAGGTCTATCCACCCCCAGGATGTCATTCACTTAGTGAGAATAAGGATGCTGAGCTAGTATGAGGTAGATCGCACGCACAGTGAATACCAACCGGAGATCGCATCAACCGAGAGATACACAATTATCCCAGTGGCAACTTCATACTTTTTCGAGACTTTAAGCCTGGGTGACTTATAGGATGGTGATAGAGGTGCTCCGCCAAGATGAAGTCGATCGATATACACTATTGAATTTACTTGATTCCTGTCGTAGAAGAGTGCGTGTATTTTTCAAGTCACCAAAGAAGGCAATCAACATGCCAGAGACGTTTAATGGGTTTACCAATGACATCAATGAAAGGTAAGTCACTTCTTGCAAATGACAATCTGTTCTGGTGTTCACCCCAATGACAGTCCGCATTTGCATTTTACTCCATGTGCGCCCAGCTAAGACTCAAAAAATACACTTCTACCAATATTTGAATTTATCTGATAACATTGAACTTCACAGGAATAGATAATATCTGCTTCCATGCATAAATGAAGTGCCAATTCTTAAAGACGACTAGTATACAAATTCCGCCGGTCTCCTCGACTCCTTGCACCAGACATATGGCACATACGACATCAATCCATGCTCCTCGAGAGATATACAGAAGTATACAAATAATGGTCCAACAAGTAAGGCGAGCATTCAAACAACTACAGAACACGCATTCATCGCTTCCTTAAGAGAGTCCATCCCTCAAGCTCCAATCGCAGATGCAGACCCAATTGGTGAGTGGCAAGAGCTAAAGGCTACGCAACCAAGAGAAAATCGAGAGATATTCCAATGGTGTGAGTCAGATCGCGAGAGGCGTTATGTGATGGGGTGGCCAGAGCCAATGTGATCGTGCCTCGGCAAACGCTTCTCGTGACTCCTCTATATAGCCTTGTTCTTATGGGTGCCAAGGGGACGAACCAGCACCCTGCAACCACTCTATTATTTTTCTTCCCGTCTCCATCCCGATCGCACCCTCCATCCACCACAGCAGCAAAGCCTTCACACATCAATACTCCCCTGTATAGCCTTGTTTTATAATGACGTCGCTAATTCTGGATATCCACCCTATCCATTAACCCGATGATCCGTCACAATGCATGTGCTCATGGGGGTATTGAGAGCCACAAGTTCCGCCACATTTTGGCTCTAAACACCTACCACAAACGCTGCGTGTTCTCCCACTGGCCAACACCCACGATTTCTGAATGTAAGGAATGGCGACGCCGAACCACTGGTAGAGTTTGCTGGAGTGAGTTTGACAATGCTAAAAATGAATCTGATCAATCTTCGAAACTTGGCTCTCATACCATGTTAACGCAAAGATCAGATTCCATATTATTGAAGGTCGATTCTCACAAGTAAACAACATCTGTAGATTTCCATATTGTTTAAGTGAGGAAGAAGTGAATATTAATATCAATGAGGGAGACACGTCCCATGAGCGGATGTGTCTCCACAAAGGGGAGACATGTCGGCTCAAGGGACATGTCTCTCCATTTAACTTAATACTTGTTTCAAACGTCGATCAAAGTCCTTTATCTGACCGATGCTACCTATTATCAACACTACTCTCAAAATATTCAATGGAAGTGGAACCCACTCACTTTTCCTTTAACTTGGAAGAGCAGTGATCTGTAGTGGAAAGAACGCTTCCAATTTTCAACAATCCAAAGATCCTCCATGATAGACGATTGGCATTTATCAAAGAACCTGACTTACCAGGAATTCAGCCATAGATCTGATCTGGGATTTGATTATTCTTGACAAAGTGCTCTAAACTTTGTCTTCACTTTCAAATATACAGGTGTTTCTTTCCTTCAACAAGTTCTGTATCATGAAAACCACCACAGCCAGATGATGTAATTTCTGTATCATTTTCATTTTCAACTAGGAGATTGATGTCTGTGCAAAAGAACACTGAGCAGGTTGGCTTACAATTTGTTTTGCTGAAGTATGTGTAGAACATGTTCCAAATGCTGGAAAGTGGAGATACACCTTCCAAGTGTGAGGAAAGATAATGAGATCATCTAATTCAAATAGATGCTAAAAAATTTATCAAGGCCATCCCCAAAGACACCATTCATCAATCACATGAAAGTGGCAGGAGCATTTATGAGCACAAAAGGCATCACTAGCCACTCAAAAAGACCCTTTTTGGTCTTGAAAGATGTCTTTCATATGTCGTCTGACTTAACTCTGGCCTAACGATAGACACTCTTTAGATCAATCTTGGAGAAACACTTTGCACCTTGAAGTTGTTCTAGTAGGTCATCAATATGATGGAATGCATATCAGTTTTTTTAAAGTGATCTCACTCAATGCCCAAAATCAGAAATGAATATGATAAAGCTACAAATGAAAATAACAGCAACAGGTGGCAAGAAAACAATGATTTCATATTCTAAAAAGAGAGTATGTAAATTTGAGTTTATAGGCTAACCTTTTCAAAATGATAATAATTGACTCAAACAAGTATGTTTCAACAGCTAAATCAAAACCTCGATACTGGGTAACTCTAACTAAACCCAGGTACCCTCTAAACTAGTTACAAGAATACAGCACATAGAAGCAAAAATCTGGAAAAAATCGAGATTAATCACAAATCACTGCAGTACCCAATATTTTCCCCCAAAACAACATGTTTTCTAAAGAAATCAGAGTCAACAATGTTCGACTGGTTTTTTCATGCTTAAATTGTGATTAGATCACATTTAAATTGTCTAGATCGAAATTTGAATGTAATGTAAATGCTTCTGATCAATTTTCAATGCTTTTTTTCAAAATTTTAATGTTCAACTAGAGATTTTGGGGGGCTTAGCATTTAACCCACTTCTCGCATAACATAGTTAGGCTCAATCTAGAGATTATGTGTGGAGGGTGACACATTGTGTCAATACATCGAAGTGTGAGGGGTGCAATATCAATTCATCAACAATGGCGAGTGATCAATTCACTAGCAAAATCATATGCCCGCAATGTGAAGAATGGATGCTATATAAAGAAACATGCTCCATCCAATCTAGAATCATCATTATCTGCATCATTTAAACTTGTGATCAACAATTTCATGAAACAAATCAATGCGTGGATCAGTTCAGTACATAATACTCCTAGTGTGGTACAAAGAATGCATTGTAGAATAACAAGATATGCAACAGGTTCGCACAATCTAAAATAATTGGGTATCACATGACAAAAAGTCAAAGTTATCAGGATTTGAGGATAGTTGATAGCACAAGTAGAATCAACACATCAACTAATTCAACCATAAAATAATGCTTTTTTTGCAAAATAAATAAAATAATACTTTTTCTTCATTTAGAATTTTTCTTTTTCATTCAATCCTTTGTTTCCTGATGATGCATCCCATATGTTACATCATTAACTTTGAAACAATAAAATAGGAAAAAATGGCATACACCTTGAAGGTTTGTGTTGTCTCAAAGGTTTTCATTTGGGCTTGGTGATGGGGCTTTGCCTCTCAACCCAACCCCATATCGCAACAAGGAGCATGCCCCTGGACCCCACTTACAACTTCATATGGTCAATCAAGAAGAATAAGCTTACCTATTAATGATCAGAGAAGTTGCACAGTGCCTTGCAACTTCAACATCAATAGATTCCTAAGTATCGTTGGACTCCAGCCACATGTTGGGAGGTTGATCCTAAAGATGTCACATAGGTTGACGAGGAGACACAAAGAGGATTGATTGGGGCTCCATTGGATGAGGCTGCCCTTCATAGTGCCTTGCAACTTCAAAATCAATAGATTCCTAAGTATCGTTGGACTCTAGCCACATGCTGGGAGGTTGATCCTAAAGATGTCGCATAGGTTGACGAGGAGACACAAAGGAGATTGGTTGGGGTTCCATGAGGCTGCCCTTCATAGTAGCAGTGATTCAGACTGACTTCAATTTTGATGCAAAGTTAGTAGGGGCAACAACATATTTTCTATGCTTTTGTCATTTTGTAGTTGAAACTTGCAGCCTTTGGACATTCTGTTGTAATTTTTCTATAACATATATGCACATTGACAATTAAAGTAATTAAATTTTGTTAATTTTTTAACGTCTTGTGAAATCTCAATTCAACTCTAATGTTATGTATTAAGGTTCTATAATGTATATGATGAATGTCTTGTTCATAATATCATATGAATATTTGAAGTTTCCTATATTTTAAATTTTCCCTATTTTTAAATAGTAGTTCCCTACCGTCCTCTAAAAAATAGCCTCCCCAAAAATCTGTCCTAGAAACACATCACCCTATTCCTTGTCATCCCCATCCCCAAAACTTGGATAACATAGATTAATATCTAGTTATCATTTATGCACTATGCAATATGCATATGCAATGCAATGTAATCAGCAATACACACAAATGAAAAAAAAAAATTATATTCCACAACTCATAGACTAAACTCTCATTTTTATTTGCTCTCTATACCTCTATGCTATTAAAATGCCTTTAAATTTAAAACATGGTAGGTTTTTCTATTCCTCTTTTTTGCTTTTCTCTACCTTTTTTGAAAAACTAATTTCTTCCCCATTTTTTTCTGATTCCTTGAAAAAGCCTTATACTTTTGGTTTGCCATTTTTTTTCCAAAAGATTTTTGCTGCTATGATACAGCACTTTAAGAGGTGCAGAAGGTACTCTCCAAAAACAAAGGACTATTTGAAAAAATAAAAAAACATAAGACATCATCTGGGATTTGTATTTTTTGGAAATCAAAAAAATTGAAGCAATAAAAAACATCATCTGGGATTTGTATTTTTAGGAAATTAAAAAATTTGAAGCAAACAATAACATCATCTGGGATTAGTATTTTTAGGAAATCAAAAAACTCTTTCAAGTTGCCTCTTATAGGTTGCACTCTTGAAGAACCTATATTAATACCAGGCCACCCAAAATGCAAAAAAGAATTGGTGTCTAACAAACTTGGGAGAATTTTGTGGCTAAACCATATAGTGATATACCAACAACTAGCACATTTTCTAAATAGCACTTCAAATTTCTCATTTGAAGAATACAACCTAACCAAATTTTCACTTGCAATCAGTATATAAATCATCACAACAATTAAATACAATTTAGAAGATATTCTTACTGTTACATATGAATATATCAAGGTGCACTGTATTAATTTGCCACAAAATTCGGCATTTGAAAATGGTTAAAATAAGCTTGGAAGCTTAATAACTTTCCAGTTAAATATGTTTGATCTTGGATATGGTGCTTAACATCTACAAGATATGTTTCACACTTGGCAAGGGAAATTGTCATATTCAATAGGCCAAACATTGTACCAAATGCATTGAAGAGTTTTCCAGGTAAATTTGAAGGCTACTCTCAGAACACAAATTATTTCAACTAGTTTTGATTCCTTTAGCACTTTTTCCTTCAATTATTATTTTCCTCTTTAAAAAAATTCTTTCAGCAATTTCTTCCATATTCTCCTACATTTCTTATGGGTTCTGGCCCACATCTGAATGTTAGACTGACAGGAACTAAGTTGATCCCTTTTCTTGAAGCATTTAATCAACATCAACACCATGTGACTTAATATTAAATTTATAATTTTGGTGGTTGTAAGAAGTCTCAACTTCATTTATGAAGTTTTATAATCAACAGAATACTTTCATATTTATACACATATTTAATGCATAAATTCTTCCATCTCAAAAAATTGGTTGGTAAATAACATAGAACATTACAGTACTTTATTTCCCTGATTAACATTTTTTTCCCTGTACCAATCACACCTCCCCAACATGATAACTATATTGCAAACACATTAACTAGAAGAATGGTATTATAACTTGTAAAACTGTATTAAGGAAAATAAGGAAGCCACTCTCATCATGAAAATGATTTTGATGATGAAATCTGCAAAGGGAAATACTTCATACTCGTATATATATACAAACATACATATACTGAATATAAGTGTTGATATTCTTAGGTCAAAACTAACCCACTGCAAATATTTAGCATTGAATGCATGTACAACAGTGAAAGCATAAAGAAAATACTTCAGTAAGAAAATCCTTATCTAACTATAGCAATTCAGAGGTATGTTCTATCTTGAAGATCTTTTACAAAGGCACTGGGCTTTTACCTGGCTGTCTTCATTGATGAGGCACTGCAGGCAGCGTTGTACAACATGATTGCCATTTAGGTCCTTTATCAGAGTCACAACACCCGGTTTAAGAGACGAAATAACCATGGAAACCTGCTCTGTAGTCTTCAGTGTCTCAATCAACTTCTGTACAGCCCGAGTACTGGATCACCATTTACAGATTATAAGTCAATATTAATTGAACTTCAGACAATTATTTCCACCACACCCCATTTATTATTTGCTTGGACCAACAATCAACTCAAAAGTGTTTTCAATTAAGGAAACTCACCCATGCATATTAAGTGATATATTGACAAGCTCTCCTTGATTACTGGTTATTGCATGAAGTATTTGCATTCTTTGATCTTCATTGCACACTTCCAAAAGTTTTTGGACAAGATAATTCCCAAAAGGATCTGTCATAAGCTCAATTATGTGATCAATGATCTCGATAAAAATCTTCTGCACATCTTCTGCACTTCCCTCATCAAACTTCCTTTGAAGAAAGCGACAGCCATGTTGATCTCTAGCTATAATATATATCCGACCTTCTACCTCTTCTAAGGAGGTGTACTTAGATTGTTGCTGCTGCTGCTGTTGAGAACCAGATAATGTTCTAGTGATAAGTTCACATTCTATATCCTCAGGTGAAAGCTCTCTCGAATGCCCTTGATTATCTAATTGAAAAGACCCAGAACACAAAGTAGATGTCTGATGGCCATCAGACAATGACCTTCCACTGCTATTCCCATTGCTTGGGGAATCTTTCCTCCCTCCTGGTGGGCACAGATTAATGGTCCTGACAGCACTTACTCCTCGAGATCGAGTTCTGGTTAAAATCTTTTCAGGGAAGACTGCCTTATCCTCTCCATTAAAACTCATAACCCCTGACGGATCCTTGTTTAATATTGAACCGGATGCAAGGTTTCTCCCAGTAGCTATTGTTTGTACCTGATCATGAGAAAAGGGACAACTTTCTCCTCTACTACAGAAACCCTGAGCATGGTAGCGACACACATTTCCACTCTGCAAAGGAAAGTCTGAGAAATTAATGGCTGGTGTACCTGCAATTCCAGGAATCAAATGGGCATTCCAATCTCCTTCAACAGTAGACAAACCTTGCTGTTGGTATTTGTAAAAGGGCTGTTCAAGTTGGGAAATTGCCATAGAAGGCTGCATGCCTTGTTGCCTGAAGCTCCGGTCTAAGGAACCACCCACAATACTAGCACCTGGTTGATTAGGCATGCCACTGATTGCTTGAGCATGAACTTGTTGCAACAACAAATACTGCTGATGCACTCTCCTGTATCTCTCCTCCTCCATATGCTGCCATGTCAAATGCATTCTATTTAATTGTGGCTGAAGAGTAGCTATAGGAGGCCCACACTGTTGGGGTTGCAAGTATGTTGCAATTTGAGAATCCATGTAGTATTGTTGTTGCAAACCAGAAATTGGAGAAAGCATTTCTGCTCCAGACATAGATGCATTTGGCAGAACATGAAACCCCTGCATTTCAGGTGCTGCAGGAGTTGGTGCAGAATATAACGCATATGGTCGCTGTATATCATATGGTTCTGTACACGAATCATCTGATGGCCAACCCAGATTATTCCTATAATTGTTTGTACCATTAACATTGGATTTGAAACCCTTTTTCATTGCTGTGTTTGATATATCATCTGTTGTGGCTTGGAAAAATCCAGCCACATTTCTATATTGAGAAGGATACTTCACACCATACATATTTGAGAAAGATGCATTTGATGGAGAAGCCATGGAATTCAAGGAACCAATGCCATTGAATTGACCGGACACTGATGCACTTCCTACATCAAAATGGGAGTAAATTTTAGGAGAGCATCTCGTGTCCTGCCCATTTGCCAAAGGAGGTCCACAAAATCTTCCATCTGCGGACTTTCCAGATGCCTGCACACCCTGACCCAACACCATATCCTCTTTGAAGTTCAGTTTTACAAATGCACTTGTCAGAGATTGATCATCAGCGAACATTTGCTTGGTTGGCAAGGTAATCCCATTGAGATGAATAGGAGCATTAGATTGCAACTGTTCTTGCTCAGTATTGGTCTCTTGATGTACTTTTCCTTGCACTTTGGTTTGCTGCTGCTCTGGTTGAACTTGTGAGGAGCTTCCACAACCAGGACCATCAAAGGTTAAACCACTATAAAAAGCAGGAAAGCAACTGGATGCTCTTGGGGAAATGGAGATATTGTTGCCTTTTGGTGATGCAGAGATATTCTTTACTCCCTGATAACCCTGATAAAAGGTATCATAAGCTTCTGGGGTCGATGAATTCCTTGTATTCTGCTGGGGTGAAATGCCTTCTCCTTTGGGAGACTCGTCAGCCCTCTGAACCTCCTCTAGATGCGAAGGACCAGAGGTTGCACTAGGAATTTCCTCCAAAAGCATTTCAAACTCTTCGTCGTCCTGTTCAATTCCTCCTTTCATATCGAGCTATGCAGATCAATCTCAAATAGTACTAACGAAGCCAGCTCTACAAGCTATCAAGCTCCAAATGCCAAAGCATAGATATTATTACAAGTGCATTTTCAAGCCTTCAGGACCCCACAAATTTGGCAATTCGATTGAACTAGCTGCCCTCGGCATGCCAACCCACAAAAGACAAAAGGGATTTCCACGTCATAATTGGCATACTGAATTACAATTCATTGGAATAAATTGCAGCACCAAGCAAAATTTACCTAAAATAAACTACTAGAAAACATCCCTTATGTCAGCCAAGCAAACAACTGTTGAAAAATCAATCACATTCAGCATTTAACTTGAATCACTCTCAGTGAAACAGCAAATAAGCAGATGCCCAAAACCCCCACAATCAACAACTAACAACTGATTTTTTTCTAAATCACCCATTTGAGCCAGCTTACAGTGACATTGGATGAGCTCTAAGAAGACCTTGGAAGTGGACTCCGTGATGGAGCACCTTGAAGAGGCAAGAATAATAATGAAGGGAAATTTCTGATCAAAATCAATTGAAGAAGATCCAACCTTCAGAATGAAACGACAATGTTAGCAGTGGACTCTGTATTGGAGCTCTGTGAAAAGACTAAAACAAAGAAAGTAGGGGAAATTCTAATCAAAATCAACCGAACAAGATCCAGCCTTCAGCAAAAAGCATCACTATCCTTCACATCAATTCAAAATCCAGGAAAGTGGAGTAGCAAGCTTTCTTTTGCTCAAGAAAGACAAACTTTTCCAGCAAGCTACCGCACTCACCATACATTGGATAAAAACTAAAAACAATTAATACCAACTTGCCAACTGTAAGAAAACAAATTAAACAATCAAGCATCTCAACACCCCCACCTATTAATTTCCCACGGCCCAGCTTCACCTTCAATCTTTCATCGTCCTAATAACGACCCCATATAAACCCTACATGAAAAATCAATTAGCATACAATGTACAAAAACTACAATTGCAAAACCACTGAGCTTTGATGATCAGAATGCAGATGCAGCAACCTACTAGTAAACTAACTTTAATTAAATAAACAAAATAAATAATAAAAAAAAACATTTCAAGAATTCAGCTCTCAACCTAACTGAACTCCTAAAACCCTGATACAAACCAAAACCCCTAAATCTCACTAATTACAATAAACAGCAAATATCAACACCCATAACTAAAATTGACAGAATTTAACCTCGAAAAAGAAGCCCTAGAACAATCTAGGAACCTCGATCCAGCAGATGATCCTGATGACATTGCATGAAGAGGGTAAGAGCTTACCATGAGAGAAAGCCGAAACTAGGAAAACCCAAATCCTTCCTTATATTATTCTGCTAACCCCCATTAATATAATCCGAAAATTGGTACCAGAAAAACACGCCTAGCTTCATATTAGACCATGGTATATAAATAATACGAATGAAATGTGAAGGGCAGATGATGAAAACTATGTGGAGCGGAGGAGGAAGAGGCGTGGAGGAGAAGCAGCTGCAGGTTGCATGGTCTTGTATTGTCTCTGAACGATGCGTAAGTTCCTTAAACTACTTTAAAACCCAATTGCCCAATTTATTTGTTACATATATAGAAAATTTATATACATACATTGTGTATAAAGATTTTCTTACTGACAGGGAAAACACTCACCAAGCATGTCTGCCATTGTCTTTTTTTATATAGTCTTGGGGTTGTTCGTGTGGTTTTATTCAACCTGTAAACTAAAATGAATGTTTGATTGATGGGTTTTTTAATTTTAATCGGTTATTTTTTGTTTTTTTTTCCTCTTTTCTGGAGAATGGCTATTTTCGCAAATAGGGAATTTGGAGTGGTCGTTCCACCAAGAGATGGGTGCTTCAACTTGGGTTCATATTCTTTGGTTTTACATAAAGGGATGGGTTTATTTTATATGAAGGTTTACGGTGATTTTTAAGTTAATAGTAATTATTTTGTATAGTATTTGTAATAAATAAATAAGTAGGTTATATGATTATGTTTTGAGGGAAATTGTAATAATATCTTAAAATGTATTAAAGTTAGTTATAATAAAGAGTTTTTTTTGTGTGTAATTAGAGTGGTATATTAAGACTTTTATTTTTAAGATGTTTTAAAAGATAGGTTTCATATAGTTAGCATATTAATGAATCGATTGGTGATAGTAAAGAAATTTATGAGAAATGATCCTAGATATATGAAAATGACTTTAGCTAATGAAAATAAGAGATTAGTAGGATCTAGATGATTGTTCTAGTGGAGAAGAGTCACGTTTTGGGCCTTGTTGATGTTATCTTATTGTTCTATGAGGAGATTTGATTCTATCACAATTTTACTACAATTCATTAGTGTTTTCACTTTGCTTTTTATTGATTTAATGATGATGGAGATCTTTCTTAGAGATATGTTTATGTGAAGTTACTCTATAAATCATGCATGAGACCCAATGTGAATTGATAGAGATATGTCTTGTAGGTATACTTATGTGAAATGATTTTATATTACCTACATTATAATTTAACATAATTATTCCATTTGTTTAATATCTATGGTGGAACATGTTCACATTCCAATTTAAGTGCTTTATTTCTTGTGGCATATTTACAAAATTGTGTCTTTGTTATGAGACACTTGCACCTCCCACTTTATGTCTCTAGGATTTGTGGTCATTATAAACATCCTAGTATGACATGTTTAGTTATATATTTACTTTGTAAGTCATCCATTGCCTTTTTAAGGAGTGCTTACCTCTATTCCTATTATGTGCAATGTCTTTTTATGGAGCATCCGTGATTTGGATTTGGCTATTTGTAGTTAACACATTTGGCACCTTATGCTGAGCATATTGTACCCTTATATTTGTGTATATTTAGTTCATTCTAAGCATATTTAGGTTCTTAAGAATGAACTACTTGCTAGGCTCTTTATGGAAAATATTTTATTAGAACTTATTAGTCTTGGTAACTACTAATATAATTGGAACAATTAACCAAAAATTAATTATGAATCACTTCATAGATTATTAATTCTAGCTTTGGAGACTACACATTTTAGGACTAGAGTTTAGAGGTGACTTTTGCACTTTAGATAGTTAAGGATGTAAGTATTGATGTAGTTTTTGGAACACCTCTAATGAGAGGGATACAAAAGGCATACTCTAAGTAAAAGTGAATTGTTAAGTCTACCAAGGCTCAAATACCATTGATGGAAGAGGTTATAACTTGAAGCTTGTCACGGCTAGGTAGAAGAATCAAAGAATGCACCTTTGGTAAAGGAAAAAAATCTAGGAAGTAAATATCATTCAAGGATTTTTCCAAAGGTGAGAATTTGAGTGTCATTCTTCTTGTGTCCTTTCATTTGAACAATATCTTCAAATACATATTTCTAAAAGAAATGATAGTATTCATCTCTTTAAGCCTTGTAGAAGTAAAGATAAGCACACCTCAAGAAAGTCAATCAAGTTTACTTTCAAAGTGTGAGAGAGGATGGGGAATCTAAAGAAGTTGAAGATGTTTTAGTCATTATCCATTGTGTTTATAATCTCCCTTCCTCCCTCCTTCTTTATCCATCATCTCTTATTGTTAATCCTCCATCTCCTCCTGGATCCATTCCACCACTTTTGAATTATCCCCTACTATTTTTACCTTTTGCTAACCATTTTGATCCTCCTTATCATCATATTTTTTTAGTCTTCCTCCACTCCACTAATTCAAATTCAAGCTAAAATAGTTTCCTAGGATGACTTGTCCTTATATAAAGTACATTCATGGTTAAGTGAAATGTTAAAAATATGAAACAAGTAACTATTATAAAATAAATTGCATTATATATAATAGGAAATATAGTGTAAATACTTGAGAACAATAAGCCACTTCAAGGGAGAAACCTCTATAAGTATTCAAGAAGAACATAATTTATAATATGATGATCATAAACTAACCACTAACTCCCATGTATACCATACTTATGTCTTTGATCTCACTAAGGCCAACTTAACTACCTATATTTTAATGATCGTATAACATAATTAAGAGTTAAGGTAGCCACAAGTTGACTACTCATAACCATATGCACATTGTTATATAAATTGAATAACATCCCCCACCTCTTCATAGAAGAATTATCCTTGATATTGATTAACTATGGATGCTTTTGCACAAAATAAAAAAATTATTTTCCTATGTAGTATCTTTAACTAGATAATTATTCTAATTAATCAAAAAATCTTAATTACCCTTGTTTGTAGCCTCTTAGTTCATGTTTGGAGAATTCCCTCGAGATCCAAAATTATTCTACCCTCTCAATCTAGCTCTAGTAACTCAATCAATGTTGTAACTTTATTTGATAACCTTCTTCAAGCATGAAACATGGAAGATAATGTATTTTTATCGACATAAGTAACTCTAATTTTTATGATACACTGTCATTCCTCTACAATGCCTTATAAGCACCATAATACTTGGGTGCAAAATTGCTATTCTATTTTTGTTTCACTAACATTTACTTATATAGTTGTAACTTCACAAAGACCTAATGTGTAGCTTTTAAAGTCTTTTCGCTATATTGTTGATCAACTTGTTCCTCCATTCTATTTTGTGTTATTACCAAGTTTTCCTTAAGAGTAACAATTATCTCTTGTTGATGTTGAATGTGTTCTTTAACTATTTGAATCTTTGGGTTTTCTTATAGTAAAGAGATGTTTGATGGTGGTTAGTACCCATATAGTGCCAAAAATAAAGACATTTTGGAGGAGGTATAGAGAGAAGTGCTATATCACCATTCTACTAGAGTGGCAACCATTTCACCCATCTCTCTCACTTATTTAAAGAAAAAGCTAGATAACCCTCCAAGCATGTGTTGAATACTTCAGTCTATCCAACTGATTAGGGATGATATGATCAACTATGAGCAATTTGAGTGCCCACACGTCAAAATAATTTAGTCCAGATATCACCTATAAATATAGGATCATGATCACTTGTTGTGACTTTTGAAGTCCCATGTAAAAATATTTTTGTTATAGTGCTTGCTACAAATGTGTGTGATAAAGCATAAAAATATGCATATTTGGTGAGAAGATCTAAGATAGCCATGATGAAAAAAAATTCGTTAAATCTACGAAAACCTATGATGGAATCCATGGATACCTCCTATTTTTTACTTGGAATAGGTAAGGGTTGTAGAAGACCTAAACTCTTAATTGTCTCCCTCTAATTTGACTAGCATACCATGTATTTTTTAGCAAATTCTTGAATATCCCCTTTGAGCCCCTCCCATAATAAATATTTCTTGATTATATGATAACTTTCCAATAATATAGAGTGTCCGCCTACTTGAGAAGCATGGAATTATAACAATTCCTTAAACACATAGGTTGAGTTTTGACATAAGAACAACCTATCCTTATACCCTAAAGCATTTTATTTCCATGCAAGATTATCTTAACACACTTGAATCTTGTTGGAATTTCTAAATGATAATTTGAGTATCCATATCCTTCTCCTATTCTTCTTGTGCCTCGTTTACCCAATTTTCCTACAATATGGAAATGGTATATACAATAGTGACTTTGTGGACTCATCCCTCCCAGATAAATCATCAACCATGTATTATCCTTTCCTTTCTTATACATGGTATTAAAATCACACTCCAACATATTTATGACCCATTTTTGTTGTTCTTCAAGTGGCAAACTCCATTCAAAAAAAAAATTGAGACTAGCATGATCCATCTTTAACTTAAATCATTCTCCCATTAAATAATGTCTCCATTATTTGAATACATGCTAGATAGCTAATGTTTCCTTCTCATAGACTGGATTTAACATTTTTTTACCTTTGAGTTGGTAGCTCTCAAATTCCACAAGTCTTTCTTCTCGTGTGATTACTACTCCTATATCATGTCCTGGAGTGCCACATTCCTTGATCAATAGTTTATGAAATATAGGGCAGCTAGAATTGGAGTTGTGCAGATGACTTCATTTAGTTTTTCAAATGCCCAAGTAGCTACCTCATTGGAAGGAATCCTTTTGTAGAAACACTATGAGAGTCGATGTTATGCTACCATAATTCTTTACAATTCAATGATAAAAACTTGTAAGCCCTAAGAACCCCTATAGGTTCTTAAGGGTCTTAGGATTTTTTCATTCTACCATGGCCTTAATCTTGTGAGGGTACACCTTAACTCCCACATGTGAAATAATATAACCTAGGTACTCCACATATTTCACTTCAAACATACACTTGGATGGATTATCATAAATTTGATACTTTTCAAGAATGTCTAAAACCTATTTGACATTTGAAGGTGTTCCTCTCAAATTTTTTTATAGTATTAAGATGTCATTAAAAAAATACCAAAATAAATTTATGTAGAAGTGGGCTAGAGATAGAGATTGTCAAAATTTGAATTGTAGACGGTGCATTTTGTTAAATACGCACAAGAAAAATGAGAGGGGGGGTGAATCAGTTGTACATTAAACATCTACATCAACTTTATTAACCCTTAATCTATTATAATGATCTAACATGAAAGTAAATAACATATTTTGAAACACATCAACACCATGCACAATAGAACACCAGATTTACGTGGAAAACCCAAGAATGGAAAAACCACGATGAGGATTAGCTCACAATATAAATTAATTGCAACACCGAATACAATAGGCTCACTGACAAAAGGGCTCATTGCCCAGAAGAAAGAAGGGCTCACTACCAAATTATAGAAAAGAAGAAAGAAGAATGATATAGTGATAAATCCATCTTAATGCACAGAAAAATCCACCACAACATCACCAACACATTCACAACCTTTCTGAAGATTGTAGACACCTTCTGCTCACTGCTTCCAGTGGTCTAACTCATTAATCTTGCACTGCACTTCACAAATTCACACTTCACAATTTTGAAATTTGTATCACATAACATAATTCTCCATCAACTCAACCCTTATTTATACCATCTTCATACTTGAAAACTTTCTCCAAGGTCGGTTATACACCTCAACTGTGCAAATTCAAATTAGGTCGGCACCAAAACATTCTTGTGATGGAAAGGAATGAATTTGGACCACATCATACCTTAATTTGGACCTAAATACATTCATACACGCCACACCACACTTCCACAATCATCAAAGAAAATCCGCAATTAGTAAACACCCAAGGTCAGTTGAACTTGTGTAAACACCATTAACATTTAAGTACACACTTCCTTAAACCAAAATATAATTCATGGACAACGCGCAACATTCAAACATAATCTAGAATATTCCACAAACACCCTAAAATCCAACAAAATCCTTCACAACAAATTTCACCTAAAGAATGTACACACCTAGTACACTTAAACAACCTTCTATACTCTATACCTAAAGAAACCAACTTGCAAAGCACCTAACCATAAACAACTTTGATTGTAAGTAGATATGATCATTATCAGCACACTTCTATAACTGCAAGACCGAAACCAAACTACAGAGAAATGTGGAGCAAAACCATTTCTCTCAAACACCACTGTAGTATACAGTTCACACAGTGGTGAACACAATTCTCTCTGTACGATGATCCAAACCGAGAAATTCTAGATATGTAACCTCTTAACACCTCTGGCCAACATATTTGAACCACATAAGTAAATCTTCAACACAAAATAAATGTGAAGCAAAACCAAAACACAAATCTATATACCATAACACCTTTGCAACACATTGTTTCCTCTTTTATTCAAATTTTTTCAAAAGCACTTAGAAACCAAGCATCAAAGACATATACTCATTATCTTCAACACTTCCTCATCATCACCAAACCAACATCATCCACAAACAAAATCTTATCAAAGCAACACCAGAGGCTGACACCAGTAACACTTACTAATGACAACATAATGCAACTAATCAAAGCGTCACCATTGAAATTAATGACAACACACACATAAACTTTTTGACATCAATGACAACACCAACTACTCATACTTGCAACAATCTCCCCCTTTGTCATTGATGGCAACACATGATGTGAAAAACCATCAACAACAACAAGCAACTTTGATCACCAACATACTACTCCATTAATCTCTCTTTATTTCTCAATCGATCCTTTTACATTACTCTCTCTCTCCCCCTTAATTAATTGATCATTTTTCACATAGCTTTATCTCCCCCTTTGATATCAAACATTTGCATATCTTTCCCCCTTTGACATCAAACATACATACTTTCTCTTTACTGATCTGCATACTCCCCCTTAGGAGCACACAACAAACTGCATCAACCATCAACCACTACACGTATGACAAAGGACAACACCAACCTACATCAATACTTACTCCCCCTGACTGCAACAACCAAAAAAGCCACTACCTACTCCCCCTGAGAGGTAGCCTTCAACATCAGTCCAAAACAAAGAATGAATCTTGAAATCCACTGGACTGATGCATATCCTTATGCATCTAGTTCAAGGAAGGAGGGGTAATAATCCCTAACTTCTTGTTACACCCCATTGTGTTATTACCTATTTATATTTACCTTTTTGAATTAAAATGCTTTAATATATGATTGTGTTTTGTATATGTATCTTGGTGGAAAATGTGATGAATGAATGTGTAATTCAATATGGTATTTTAAATGTTTAGAAGATGGAAATATATGATGCATATGAATGTAATATTATCAGAAAACTACTATTGTGATGCACTAAGTTGGATTCAGGAGTTTAGATTCAAACCTTCAGAAGAGAGGGGGAGTATCACCCAGGAGAAGAACTTGGTCTGGTAACCCTTAATGAGCCTGATTGAGCATATACACAATCACGTCCTAGTTTGGTCAAGATGAGTCAAGATAGTTTAAGTGGTAAGTAATCTTCAATCATGGTTTGGGAATGTTTTATATTGGTTTGTGTTTTTTAGTCTTTGAATGTTCTTGATTGGAGATATGTGGTTGAGTCTTTATGATAAGTATAAGTTCTTTTTTGTGTATTCATGTTTATATATTAATCAATGGGTATATGCATAAAATGTATATATGTATGTCTTAGATAACTCATACATGTGAATATATACGTGCATGCATATACGTAGGTAGACATACTTATGTGTATTCATGTACAGATATATCATATGCATGGGAGTATCGATTAGACATACAAGGCATATATATATACATACTTTTTATATATGCACCAATCGATAAATATGTAAATATATGTGTTTAAGTATGGATATCAAAATAATGTTATAAAAAATATATGGATATATACATTATTTTGATATTCATACTTAAACACATATATTTACATATTTATTGATTGGTGCATATATAAAAAAATATGTATATATATATATGCCTTGTATGTCCAATCAATACTCCCATGCATATGATATATGTAAAAAATGTTATATATCTATAGAATTATTTTATAACAATCAATTCTAAATTAAATGGCCCACGATGGAGGAGGCAGGAATAGGATCCATTCGGGGAGTTTGAAATCCTCTGATGCAGATGGGGAGGATGGCTCAGATCCTAATGATGAGGATGATGCTAAGGGTTGGGTGTTGGCGACTGGGCAGCGACTGGCTGATGTTTGGGCGTCGACGATTGGGTTGTGGTCATTTTTGGTTATTGTGTGTTGGGAGAGTGTGTGTCTTGTGAGGCTCAGGTTCCTTTCAGGATGTGGCTCAGGGTTATGGCTTATTTTGGACTCTTACCAGCGTGTTAGAGGTGTGGTTGGGCTTTCTCATTTGTCCTTCACCCTATTTCTTCCCTGCGAGGGTTCCTCTTGTCTTACTTGGCTCATTCTGCTTCCTGGAAATGAGGTTGATGTTGAGGGTTGGGTGTTGGCGACTGGGCGACAACTAGCTACTGTTTGGGTGCTGAAGACTGGGTTGCGACTAGTGGTGTTTTGGGTGTCGATGGCTGGGCTACAACTGTTTTTGGTTGCTGTGTGTTGGGAGAGGGTGTGTCTTGTGAGGCTCTAGTTCCTTTCAGGATGTAGCTCAGGGTTATGACTTATTTTGGACTCTAACCAGCGTGTTAGAGGTGTGATTGGGCTTTCTCATTTGGCCTTCACCCTATTTCTTCCCTACAAGGGTTCCTCTTGTCTTACTAGGCTCGCTTTGCTTCCTGACAATGATGTTGTGGGTTGGGATCTGACGGTTGGGCTGCGTCTAACTTTGGTTTGGGTGTTGGGGGTTGGGTTATGGTTGGTTGTGGTTTGTGCATTGGTGGCTGGGAAGCGGTTGTTTCTAGTTGTTGTGTGTTGGAAGTGGGTGTGTCTTGTGAGGCTTCGGTCCTTTTCAAGATGTGGCTCAGGGTTATGACTTATTTGGGACTTTGACCAGTGTGTTAGAGGTGAGGTTGTGCTTTCTCCCTATTTCTTCCTTGCTTGGATTCCTCTTGCCTTACTTGGACTGCTTTGCTTTCTTTTGGTTTGTTGTTTCCTTCTAGTTGCCCTTGTTCTTGGTGCTTATTGGTGGAGGTTTTTGGTTTGACTCTGGTGGAGTGTCTTGTGGTTAGTTATGGGCATGTTTTAGACCCTGAATGGCATGTAGGATTGGAAGTTGCTCTTTATTGTCTTGCCTGCTACCCACTCTCTCTACTAGGGGTCTTTCCTCGCCTTGCCTTGCTTCTTGCTAGTACCTTTGGCTCATTTTTAGTGCTTGATGTTTTGTTGGGTAGTGTGGATTCTCTTATCTATTCAAGGCCCATTGTCTCTTTGTTGGTGTGTTGGTTGTTTTTCTAGGCAAGGATGTTATTGTTCTCTGGGCAGGGAGGCTGCTATTTTCCGGTGTGCATAAGTTTCTCCTCTCTTGGTTAGTGGTTAATGTGTTCTCTATGATTTTATTTTTGTTCATGTGTTCTCTTTACCCCCTTGTGGGGCGATTGAATTTATCCCTGTGCATCTCTTGTTGGGCCATGTTCTCGAGTTGTCGATGGTTTTCATGGAGATCCTTGTTATTGGTTGGATGGATTTCTTCCCTTTTCTATAGTCTGAGTTTTCTATTGAGGTGAAGATTACTCCTATGGAGGTGGAGCCCTCTCTTTTAGAGGTAGAGTTGGGGTCTATGGATTTGTGGAGGTGCTTTCCTTGTTGTTGGTCCTTGTTGTTACAACACCTTTGGAGGTGGTGTGTGCTCCTATGGAGGTGGAGTTGGTTTTTGTTACAGTTTGGTTGTAGTTGTGGTAAGGTTCTTCATGGCATTTTCTCCTATAGAGGGGAGCCTACTCCTTTAGAGGTGGAGTTTGATTCGACTCTTTGGGTTTGGTGGTGCCGCAAGAGGCTTCCTTTTCCCTGCTAGTGTGGTTGGGAGGTTACTTGGTGTTCTAATCTGATTCCTAACTCTCTTATGGAGGTGGGGAGTTTGGTTTCGTTGGTTGGTGTTGATAAGTGTTGTGTTGCAATCTAGCTGATACAAGTTGATGGTTACTTGGATGTTTTAGGAAGTGCACTGTTGGTTGGTGTTGATAAGTGTTGTGTTACAGTCTGGCTATTACAGGCTGATGGTTACCTGGCCATTTCAGGTGGTTCTTAGATGCAATTTCCCTTGTAATTGGTTGTTTTGGGGTTGAGGATCCCATTTAAACCTTTTCTATTGGTGCATATTTGTGTATTCATGTTGTTTTTGTTATAATTTTCCTCTGGTTTGTTGTTGGTTGTCTTTGTTATATGCTTTTGTAGCTTGGTCTTTTTGTGTGGGTTTCGGGTCCTCATTAAAACCTGCTTGTTAATGGTTTCAGGTCCATTCAAAACCTCTTGTAAATGGTTTCGGGTCCATTAAAAACCTATTTTTCCCATATAATCAAAATATTATATATATGTATATGATTTCGTTAATATAAATGCCTATACATACATATTAATATACGTATATATAGATATATATAATTATTTTAATATATGTTTATATATATTTGATTGGCAGATAATGAATTTAACAATCGTGTGAATATATATATATATTATTGTGTTATTTATATTTAAATGTGCTTTGAAATAAACTAAAGCGCACATATAAGCGTTGCCATATAAAGTGAAATGGCCAAGCTAAGTACTACACAATATAACGCATGGGAGAATAAGTCATAATGCATTTAAACAACACATAAGTAATATGAATTGAATCATTACGTAGTTGACTTTTTCAAACATTTGCATAAGGAAAGGGAATGTAATATGAATGGGTGGCACAATATTATGGGAAGTTTGAAACTATAATAATTTTATTGCTACACCATAATCCAATGCACAACCTTTTGAGAGCATGAGACAGTTTTTTCCACAAGCTGGTTGAGGTGGTCGACTTATATTGCAATAAGGAAACTTGTAGGTTGCGTTTCTAAGTTTAAATCATTGTTGTCACTAAGATAAGAGTGGCTCATCTATAACAGAGAATCTCGACTATGTATGTGTTTGCAAACTAGTGTTTTAAACAACCACATCTCACTTCTTGAGCCCAGTCAATGCATTTGGAATAGGAAAGTGGTAGATTTAGTAGCTTGTTTATAGCATTAAGATGCTCATATTTTAGTATAAATAGAGGCATCCTCTCTACTTTTGTTACTCTTGTCCATTTTGATTTCTTCATTCGTTGTTCTGCTGTAGATTTTTGTGCAAGTGTATTTTTGAGAGATTTTGTGAGAAAGAGAGTTGTTTTGTGAATTTACAATTGTTAAGAGTTTTGTGAGAGGCTAGAGTTTGGAAATAGGTTGAGTTTAGGAGTATCAAGTGTTATTTTGGAGGTTGAGTTTGGAAAGAAGTAATATCAGTTGGAGCTATAATTCTAGGTATGTTGATTTCTATTACTCTATTCTTTTATGTTGAGTGTTATTTGTCTAAGAATTGCTTTGTTTGTGGAAAGATGATTTTAAATGCTTGTTAAGTTGATTTTATGAACTTGGTTTATTTCTTACTTTGGATAATCTTGCATGATTCTTGAAAGAGTAGTTTTGGTGAAACACTGTTATTGGGATATACATATATACTATATATATTGGATTTTGAGTGGTTATGTTGTTATTAGGAACTATGCTTAGTTAAGACTATATGAATGTTGCATAAATTATGAATTATGATATATGTTATTGATTTGAAGTACTTTAGTGGGAATGTCAGTTTGAACATGGGTGGTTAGCTTGGTTATTCCTGGGATTAGGATAATCCATGGGAAAGGGTGTAACATAGTTATTCATTATGTCATGTCATCACCTTTTTAAATGGAATGTATTTTATGTGTGTAAAGAGTATGAATGATCAAATACCAAATTGAGCTAAGTGTGGGTGAACATAGGACCTACACTTGAAGTATTGGGTGTTGAATTCTTTGGCCAAAGTAGGGTAAGTAGACATTTTTTACACTGTCAGTTCACTGTGATCCAAGGATGCATACTAGGAAGGGAACATCATACATGTAGGTTGTAGCTAATGTATGGTAGCTCTAGATATATAGGACACAACACCATGCTCAAGAAGCCTAGTATTATGAGGTTACCAAACCAATCTCTTCGTTGAAGGATAAGGCCATCTTACCAGTTAGGTAGATGTGTGGGAGACCACAGTAAGTCCGTGGTTGGCGGAAAAGTGCTTGAGTGATGCTCTCCCTGATACAGTTGGTGGCCAAGATTTGAGGATGTATGCCAGCAAGGACATCTGGACCATTTGTATCTCTGTTTCATTAAGCTTTTGGAAGCTATGTATGTGATCATGTATCTCTACACTTATTGAGAAATTGTAAATGGAAAATGTTATAATGAAATTATGTAATATGGATTCGTTACTTAGAATTTAGTAAAGTTTATTTGTAATGCAATGGGAAAAATTGAAATAAGATTATATCAAATGTGCATCTTGTTATTTGATTAGAAAATAAAAAAATTATTGCCTAAATTTTAGTATCATAAACTGTTCACATGTGGGTAAAACATAGTAAAATTAATGGGTAGAACAATGGGCATATTACATGTGGTATCGAAGCTACCAGGTTCAACTTTGTAACCTATGTTCTCTCTATGCTTTCATACAATATTATACGAGTCTAATGTTTGGAATTCTTGTGCGAGGATGGTGCATCTCAAAATGAGTGCAAGGAAGTTAGTAATTGGTAATGAGCGCTACTTGAAGGCTAAGAAAAAAGGGAATCCATTGTTTGAACCATAGAGGGGACCAATTACGACAACACCATTTGGTTGAGTGACACCAAGAATTTTAGTCATGACTTATCTTATGTCCATCAAGAGAGAAAGAGGATGTGTGAGGCTGCTAACCTTGCACCTCCTATCTCTTCGGTAAAGTCAAATTCTTTACCACTTTCCAGGCATATGCCCTCAGAATGGAGTGTTAGTTGTTGGAAAAAGGTGCCTCAGATTTACTGGCTTGGTCAAATTTTTGGAGTAGTGTTATGTGTTTCCCTTTATCGGCTTGACAGTTCATCATCGAAGGGACCTTGTTCACAGTTCCTTTGACGGTCCAATAAGCCTTCAAGGTTTGACATTGTCTGCAATATCGTGAGATCGTGGAATTCTAGAACATCAGAACTACAAGTTGGGTTTTATGAAGTTTTGGAAACCTCCGACTTACCAACTGCAAAGACAATCGGATCGTAAGATCACAGAGGATTAGAACTTTAGAACCACAAGTCAAGGGTTATGAAGTTTTGGAAACCTCTGACTTACCGACCACAAAGGCAACTAGACGAGGGTTGAAAACTCAATGGAAGAAATTCCAAGTCAGGGGATCGGGGGGTTAAGAAACTTAAGAACTTTGTGACTTGGTTAAGGAAATTGAAGAACCAATGACTAGGTTGCAAGACTTTTGAAACCTGTGACTTCTAAACAATTTTTAAAGGTAGGTGAGGTTGTGGCTGAGCGATAATTGTCTAGAGACTGTTGGCAATTGTTTGACGACTTACTTGGAAAATGAACAGACATTGGAAGAACTGGGTGCTATCGGAGAGAGAGTGGAAAGAGTCTCTTCGATAGCCCAAAGTAGTTTTAACATTTACGAGTATGTGACGGTTTGCGTACAAGAATTGAAATAGTTGGTTTCTTGAAACTGAAGCGACCATGGTTGGATGTCAAATATACATTGTAACACTCTGCAATGAGTGGGGGTTCAATTGATTCAGTGATGTTCTACATTGTATTCTATGCGAGCATTGTAAGAGTGTGAGAGAAAAAACTATAATCAAAATTTGTGTACCAGGTTGATCAGGGAAATGTATGTCATTGTGAATTAACACCTGAAAGTGGAGTCTATAACTCTATATGTAATCTATTTACTATAATACAAAGTGACTTTGCTTAGTGTGTGGGTTTTTCTCCCATAAGGGTTTTCCCATGTAAAAATGGTGTTCATTTCTTTGTGTTATTTAAATTGTCTATTCTCTTATTCTATTGTTGTGCATCTTAATGACTATAACTCGAATTAAAAGAATTGTCTTCATTTCTTTCTTGAGAATTTAGCATTTGGAAGGCATTGTTGCACTGATATTTCCTTACACTAGTCCTGCCATGATCTTTAGGGACCTTCGTGTTATTCCAATGTCAAAAGTTATTGTAATAGCCTCTAGTGGTGAATCAGAGGGATATGTCCCCCAAAACTATGTATCTGAGGATAGGTTTGAAGTTTATTTCCCTTTTGACTTTGAATGTGAACAAAACTATAAAGGGTATACCCCACTTAGTTATGTATCAGAGAATGAATTTGAGGGATACACTCTCCTAGAATATTTGAATATAGTCATTTCATGTAAATGCAAGGATATTGAAATCCTATTGATCTAAATAAAAATCATGTTTTGAAAAAACTTGTGTATAAGATCTTCTTGGTTAGAACTAGAACCAACCTTTGGGGAAGCCAAGAAGTAGGCCAAGGTGCAGAAAATGTCGAGGCTAAATTGGATTGTATTTTAGCTATGATGGATGAGGCAAGAGAAATAATTGGAAACCTCGAGCATGAGGTAAGGGGAAAAGAAAGGGACAAACAAGAAGTTCCTAATGATGAAGAAGGGGAAAAATCCCATGATCATACTCAGTCAAGTGGACATGAGGATGATGAATCATATTCTAGATCAAAGGGAGGCAAAATGAAATGAATTGAAAGTGAGCTATCTCAATATATGAGGAAGATCACCCCTCTAAAGTTTGAAGGTAGCACCAGTGGGTATGCAGTTGAGGCATGGATCACAGAGATGGAAAATTGTTTTGAAATTAGGAATTACTATGAGATAACTAAAGTCATTTGGAGAGATTTCCAATTGGTTGGAGAAGCATCCAACTAATGGATGAATAAAAAGATGGAGCTTAGGATAAGTTCCTTAAATATTACTTGGAGTGAATTCATGGAAATATTTTGAAAGTGGTGGCTATGTCAACTTTTCTATGATCAAAAGCTTACCAACTTTCAAAGCTTGAGGCAAGGGGATTCCTTGATTAATGAATATTGGGAGAAATTCGCTCATCTCTTGAGGTACGTGCCCATGCACCAAAAATATGAGTGGTTTTACATAAGGAAGTTCATCATGGGTCACAATGCCCAAATAGGAGGAGAGGTAGGTGTTCATGGTCTTGCTACCATGGACCTAGTGATAGGTTGTTGTTAAGTCCTATCGCTTTAGTTGAAAATGCATCAAATATATTGACCGGGTAGTGTTCAAAGGCTGCGTGCAATAGGAAACATCATGACTAACTCTCTTAGATTTTCTGAATGTTTAAAATAGTTGTAAACAAAACCTAAACTAAAAGGTCATTAAACTAGAAAGCGCAAAGTTTTTTAAGCTAGAAAGCATGAAATTATTAAGCTAGAAAGCATGAAATGATTAAACTAGAAATCATGAAATTATTGAACTAGAAAGCATATAATTTATCTATAAATAAATTCTTGCAATAAAATTGTAAAGTTTAAATGACAACAACTATCAACTAACATCTAACTATTATTAGAAAACAAACTTCATAACCTACAACTGATAACCAAAGTGGGAGCTCTAAAATTTTAGATAAACAAAACTAAAGATTATAAACTCAAACTACAACCTACAGGAATAACTTAACAGAGCTCAACACATACAAATCACATTCATTTACATTTATCATGTACAAAATAAAAATAACAGAATTGAAAACAAAGATACTTATCTATCCTATGAAATTTCCCTCGAGCGGTCAACTCTCTGGTATGTCTACGCTTTAACTCAAATCACATGAAATTTTCTATTCTTCAAAATTAATCCATGTAGAAGTTGTGAAATCCAACTTCACAGACCCCAAAGATCACTTACATGCAAACAACCTGTCATAGAAAGAAGAGATGGAGACAAAAAAGCAAGGGTGCTCTGAAAGCTGAAAAAATATATTAATCGAAGAGAGAATAAAATACAATGATCAATCCTTATAAAAGGAGATTGTGCAACCCTAAAAGTAACCCTAATAGATAGACATTTAATAATTAATATAATTATTAAATTTCACAATATGCAAACTAAAGTGAAATCTTAAGAGAGGAATAAAAGTAACTTAATTAACATAATTAAGTTAAAACCTTTACTCTAACAATCCATCCAAGATAATTCCATTGCACAGAATTAATAACTCATAATAAGACTGGAAAAGCTTATTTTATTCTTATCAGAAAAAGTGTAACACAAAGACATAGTTCAAAATCACATTATGACAACATAACGATATCCAGTATGGATTGTTTTTGGCGGTTACATATATATAAAACTTGCTAACAAAATCCTATATTTCAGGTGGTGAAAGATTACCACTGAAAAAGTCTTCTAACAAAATTCAACCAACTGATGGATTGAGGTTCATAACATAAACACGTTAAAGGCTTAGAGTGAGCCATAAATTTTTTAAATAGAAAGTAAACAAAAAACATTTAAAAGACTTGATCCACTATGCACTCCACAAATTATGGTGCCTAGACTTCCAGCGTTTGTCTTCAACTGCTTTGAAGTCTGCTTTAAAATCCACTCAACTATGCATAATGACCGATTGTTCTTAATGACCTATATAATACTAAAAACTATACCATTATGTTAGTGCTAGTCAGCTTATTTCAATTGATTTTAGGAAATAAAGATTATACATCTTTTTATAAAAAGTAAACAATTATTAATCCTAAAGATAAACAATTGGCAGGGTAAAAGTGATTGGGAGAAATAAGTAAGGGTATTTGGCTTATTATTTTCATGAGGTTATTTATACCTCATCACCTAGTGTATGAGAAATCCATTAAGAAAGAGCAAAGGCTTAAATCTAACTCGAACTACCGTGAAAAGAATCAGAGGAAGTTTAATTTTTTGCAAGTCAATCAAGCTGCGAAGAGGCATAGTGAAGGGTGAGATTTTCAAAGGAAAGGGGCAAAGGATTCAATAATATGCAGAATGAATCAAGAAGGAATCACAAGTGGGACAACAACAACAATGTCAATAGGAATGAAGACAATTTTGGAAGGCCTGCAACAAGGAAAGGACTGGTGAGAGGATATTTTATGTGTGGTGGAGATCACTTTGTAAATTAGTTTCCCAACAAACCACCAAGGACACAACCACATGGGAACTCTCTACCTCCTCAATGAGCAACATTCCAACAAAGGATTCATGCAACGTTAGAAAATTGGCAAGCGAAGTACCAGATTATTCCGATGGAAATTCTAGGTACTTTGTTTGGTACACCCATATCAATTTTAAATGATACCAATGCTACAAAAAATTTTGTCTCCTAGTGTAGCTAGTGAAATTTATAGAAAATTTGGCTATATGGAAAAGTCTTGGATTGTTGAATATGCAAACCAGACTAGAGCTAAGGTGGGTCAATGTTTAGTCAAAACAAGGGTTGAACTTCTAAGTTTCTATATGGAAGTGAATTTGTATGTAGCCCCCTTAGGTTCTTATGACATCATTTCAAACATGAATTGGCTATGGAAACATAGGGCCAAAGTAGATTTTAATGTAAAAATATTAGAATATTTAGATGATCTAGGAAATTGGGTATCATTGTAAGGAACGCCTAGAGAATTTAAGCTACGACAGATCTTCATCGTATAAATGCATAGAGTGAAGAAGAAATGTTGTCAACTCTTTGTGGTGAAAATGGAGAAACTTGAGGAACATAAAGAGCATTTCTCAAGATTATGTAGTATATTATGGACCTCAAGACCTCCAAGAAGCCAAAGATGGCAAGGTGGTAGAATCGAGAAAGTTAGATATGGAGAAATATCCTATCCTAAGGAACTTTATGGATGTATTTCCAGATGAACTACCTGGATTGCCTCTCAAGAGAGTGTTTGATTTTTCCATCGACATAGTTCTAAGGGTGAAGCCTATATCCAAAGTGCCATATAAGATGAACACAACATAATTAATGGAGCTAAAATCATAATTGGAGGAATTATTGTCCAAGGGACTGATAAGACCTAGTGTTTCACCTTGGGGAGCACCAATGATCTTTTTGAAGAAGAAATATGGTACGCTATGCTTGTGCATTGATTATTGTTTGCTTAACAAGGAAATGATAAAGAATAGGTATCTATTACCACGTATCGATGATCTCTTCAATTAGATGCAAGGAGTGGCAGTGTTTTGGAAAATTGATCTATGATCAAGTTATCATCAAATGAGGATCAAGGATGAAGGCATTTTCAAAACAACTTTTAGAACTAGGTATGTTCATTGCGAGTTCATGATCCTACCATTTGGACTAATGAATGCACCTACAATGTTCATGAACCTGATGAATAATGTATTTAGGGATTGCTTGGATAAGTTTGTTTTGGTCTTCTCGGATGATATTCTTATCCACTCCAAGAATTAAGAGTAACATCTCCAACATCTAGAGATTATTCTCCAATGATTAAGAGAGCATAAGCTGTATGGGAAACTCTCTAAGTATATATTCTTTCAGAAGGAAGTGCAGTATCTGGGTCATGTGATTTCAGTGGATGGGATTGTAGTTGATCCAGCAAAAATAAAAGCAATGCTTGAATGGCTAGTGCCTAAGAATGTGTTGAAAGTTAGAAGCTTTATGGGTCTGACTGGTTACTATCAGAAGTTTGTTGAAAACATTTCTAGAATAACTTTTCTCATTACTTCCTTGTAGATAAAAGGGAAGAAGTTTGAATGGTCTAAGAAATGTCAAGCAACATTTGACCAACTCAAGGAGAAGTTGACCACAACTTTGATACTAAAATTACCAAATCCAAATGGTAATTTTATTGTTATCATAGATGATTCAGGAGAAGGTTTGGGTGGAGTGTTGATGCGGGATGGGTGAGTCATAGCCTATGAGTCAAGGAATCTGAAGCCTTATGAGTAAAATAATGTTTCACATGATTTTGAATTAGCATCAGTTATTCATGCATTATAGATGTGGAGACACTATTTATTGGGGAAATGTTTTGAACTAAAGATTGAACAACATGGTCTAAATTATTTTTTTACCCAACCTAATTTGAATGCATGACAAAGGAAATGGTTGGAATTGATATCAGATTATGATTTTAACACCAACTATATAAAGGTAAAGGAAAATCAGGTTGTCGATGCCCTAAGTCGTAGGAGGCATATCTCCTTGATGATATCAATTCAAACTAATTTCAAGGGTCAAGTGTTCCAGAAATCCAAGGGCGGCGAGTATTATGAGCACATCAAGCAAGCACTCTTCAAGACCCAAGATATGAAGTATTTCACTTTGAGATTGATGGTTTATTAAGGTTTAAGGGAAGAATCTATGTACCTAACTTTGAGGAATTAAGGAATTTAGTCTGGAAAGAAGTTCATACTGCACCATATTTTGGACATCCTGGAGTAAGCAAGTTGTTGGTTGATGTCAAGCCATTGTATTTTTGGAAAGGGATGAAAGGGGTGTTGCAAGATTTGTAGCAAGTTGCTTAGAATGTCAAAGAGTGAAGGTTGAGCATCATCACCCTGCAGGTCTTTTGTATTCTCATGAAGTTCTTGAAAGTAAATGGCAAGCCATTAGCATGGATTTTGCGCAAGGTCTTCTGATGTCAAGGAATAAGCATAAAACCATTCTAGTAGCAGTGGATAAACTTATAAAGGTGGCTCATTTTATTCTTAGGAATCTAACAGATGGAGCTCTTGTTATAGATTGAAGTTTATTCAAGAGGCATTTAGGTTACATGGAGTTCCTGAGAAGATTATCTATGATAAGGATGCTCGTGTGACATCTAGGTTTTGGAAAACCATGTTTTATTCACTTGGGACATAGTTGAACATAAGTTTAGCATATCATCTAAAAACTGATGGTCAAACTGAAAAGGTGAATTAGGTGTTAAAAGGTCTACTAAGAATTTATTACATGGATCGGCAATACAAGTGGGAATATTACCTACCTTTGGTAGAATTTGCATATAATAACTCTTATCATTTTGTGATCAAGATGGCTCCATTTGAATCATTGTATGGCAAGAAGTGTCAAACTCCTATAAGTTGAAATAAGATAGAGGATAGGATAAGCCTTGGGCCAAAAATGTTATCAGAAATAGAGGAAAAAGTTGGTGTAATTAAGCAGAGGCTAACAACAGTTAATGATAGGCAAAAGATTTATGCAGATTCAAACTAGGTTCCCAAACATTTTTCAGTAGGGGATAAGGTTTTGTTAAGAGTTAAACCTCACAAGAGCTCTATAAAGTTTGGATTCATCCAAACTAGCTCTATGTTACATAGGTCCTTTTGAGGTTCTCGAATAAGTTAACCTTGTTGCGTATAGAATTCCTTTGCCAACAAATATTTTTAGGATGCATAATGTCTTCCATGCATTGTACCTTGAGAAGTACATGCTAGGTGATAACCATGTTATTGATTGAAATGCTTTATAGGTACAAGACCCAGTAGTGGTAACAATCGAACCTCTCAAGGTGTTAGGAACACATAAGCTTCACTTATGTAAGACATAAATTCTACAATGCAAGGTCCAGTGGGATCAGTATGTAGAAGATTCTACCACTTGGGAGGACTATGTGAGATGAAGTAAAAGTTTCCTCATATTTTGCTAGGCTTTGAAAGTTCCTAAAACAATATTGTTATGTTTTATGGTCTATATTTCATGTTTGATACTTAAAATCATCAAGGATGATGATTCACAAGGGGGGAATATGTTACACCCCATTGTGTTATTACCTATTTACTATTACCTTGTTGAGTTAAAATGATTTAATATATGATTTTTTTTTGTATATGTATCTTGGTGGAAAATGTGATGAATGAATGTGTAATATAATATGATATTTTAAATGTTTAGAAGATGGAAATATATGATTCATATGAATGTAATGTTATCGACTAGCTACTATTGTGATGCACTAAGTTTGGATGCAAGAACAAATTCAAACCTCCATTAGAGAGGGGAGTATCACTCAAGAGAATAACTTGGTCTAGTAACCCTTAATGAACCTAATTGAGCATACACACACTCACATCCTAGTTTAGTCAAGATAAGTCAAGATAGTTTAGGAAGTGGTAAGTAATATTCAATCATGGTTTGGGAATGTTTTCGATCGGTTTGTGGTTTTTAGTCTTTGAATATTCTTGATTGAGGATATGTGATCGAGTATTTATGATAAGTATAAGTTCTTTTTTGTGTATTCATGTTTATATATTAATTGATGGGTGTATACATAGAATGAATATATGTATATGTCTTTGATAACTCATACATGTGAATATATACATGCATGTGTATACGTAGGTAGACGTACTTACGTATATTCATGTATGAATATATCATATGCATGATAGTATTGATTGGACATACAAGGCATATATATACACATTTTGTATATATGCACCAATCAAAAAATATGCAAATATATGTGTTTAAGTATGGATATCAAAATAATGTTATATATATATATATATATTTATATTTATATATGTATATGATTTCGTTAATATAAATGTATATACATATATATTAATATACGTATATATGGATATATATAACTATTTTAATATATGTTTATACATATTTGATTGGCATATAATGCATTTAATAATCACGTGAATATATGTGTGTGTGTGTGTGTGTGTGTGTGTGTGAAACATAGAAAAATATGGGTTCACCAATATGGAATGGGGAAAGTGGGGGTGATGAATGTATCTTCCTATTTTCATTAGGAAATGAGATCCCCACAAAGAATTGGCTTACAACCCTTAGGTGAGTCAACTCAATGAGGGAACTTGTTGGTTTCCTTATGATTGAGGATGGGGGCATCAATCTAAACAACACTTTTGAGAGAAAAACTAAAAATAGTAAATCAACTCAATTATGCCCATTCAAACTTGAATCATCAATTTAAAACATAATACAAACAGAGATAACAAACTTCCCGCAAATCTGAAAATGGTAGGAGGGTGTGTTCCTGTCACCAAAATGAATTTTTGAGAGCCTATTTGGGACTTATTCACCCATAGGAAAATGGGTCTTTGTACAGAGGTTTGACTTAGTTTTTGGGATCCATTGGTGTCACTCTGTAACTTCCGTTTCATCCAAGTTTCAATGTCAGAAAGTCAAAAATAAAGTTTGTAGGTGAGATTTCGTGGATTGACAACAAATATAACAACTTTTTGCAACTTTACAACTTTGAGGTCTTCAACCCTTCTTCAACCCTTCTTCAACCTATAAACCTTCACATTTATAAAGAGGAGAAAAATATTTTTTTTTGGTGGATGGGGGTTTGCCTTGGTCAAACCCCGTTTTGGCAATTAAACCTTGAATTAAAATAATGAAGCATGAAAGGAATGATGAATGGACAATTTCTATGTTGCAACTCACCAAACCATTGAATAAACCTTTGGAGGATTGAAATCTTGATCTTGAAATTACATGGAATAGCTTCAATGGATGTTGATCTTGATACTCAAATCTTGACTTGAATCTTTGACTTTGATATTTGAAACCAACATCACAATGTTTGCTCCAAAAACATGCACGATGTATAAGACCTTGACATGATGCTTGAGATCTTGATTTTTGCAATAAATCACTAATAAATCTTCTCTTGAATGCTTTTTATCATAATCTGAAAGTTCTCTCAGTTGTTCTCTTGAAAATCTCATGGAACTTCCTTAGACTTGATTTGATTAAAATAACCTTGTATTTATAGATATCTATCCTTAATTTCCTGATAATTAAACATTACAATACAACATTGAAATTTGAATTTGGGGACATTAAAATACCGCCAAAAACATATTCTAAATTTGGTTCCAAAGGCCTAGGAATGACCCATTCACCCATGGGAAAATGGGTCCCAGGTCCCTATTCTTTGAACACACATTGCTTAAGGTAATTAATTATGTTGGCATTAATTGTTGTCGGGTTTCCCCTTCAGAAAATATAATTTATTAGGCTTGTAGATGTAAAATAGGGCTTATTAAGGCATAATTAATTCTAATTTAATTGAGGGGACCCAAACAAAGTGTGAATATGTAAAGGAGTACATTTTCCTACACTACATTTAGCCCCCACTTTAGTGAGAGGATGAACGCAAGCACAAACTCACACTAGAGTAGACAACTGAGAAAGGTCTAATTGTACAACTTTTGGAAATATAAGATGACAAAGGTCAAGGAGGATGATCAAGCCCCCAATATCTAAGATCTCATGGAAAACCAACAAAGGCATAAGGAGACACATGCCTATGTTTGATATGCATTAGTAATGACAAGATACTCAATCATATAATGCCAAAGACTTAAAGAAAGAAAGGAAAAGGGGTGGATCGAGCCTCAATTGGTTTTTCCATTTAGATATGGATCAAGCCTTAGCTAAGCCTTAGTTTTTTGTCAAAAAATGTTTACAAGTGAAAACATGTTGTTCACTATGCAAACAAAATATACAAAGTGAGACACACACATACATGGTCTGTATGCACTCACAACAATCAAACAAGTCACTAATGGGAAATTCATGCCAAGTCTACAGGATCTCGTAAGTACAACCATACCAAAAGTTATACCTCTTGATAACTTTGATAAGGTGCCACAAAATATGAATTTAGAGCTTCATAAGGCTAGCAAGCTTCGTTATACTAGACACTCATGAACAAAAAATGGCTCTATTAGCAAGCAAGGTGTGTTATGCTTGATGGCCATGAAAAAGGTTGTAACTTCATGCTTCATAGGACTAGCAAGATTCATTATGTTAGACACTTATGAACAAAATAAAAATAGAATAAGACATGTTCAAAGGGGTTTTGCTTAATGCATGTAAGGTCTCACCTTAGGGAACATCGTGCTTGACATCACCACTAAGAGAGGATAAGTCGAAGGATAAAAGATTCACAACTTAGGGAATGCAATCCATAACATTACCACTAAGAGGAATGTCATATGCCAAAAAATCTTGCACTCTTGAAGGACATCAATCCCAATGTCACCAAGAAGAAAACACATCACATGAATTAAGAAGACCACACTAAAAACCATGAGTTATTGTTACACCCTGATTGTGTAATTACTATTTACTATTCCTATGTAGGGTAATTTGTGAATGTAATGTGAATTCAGTGGATGAATAAATTGTGTGTGCACTTTGTTATCACTACTTTATGAATGAATGCCATCTCATTTAATGTTAGATGAAGGAATGCATTTATGTGATTGGATGAATATTTTATTAAAATTCTAACTAAGGAGATGTATTATGTGTAATGCATATTTTTTGAATAGCTAACTACCTTGGACATATTTTGAGAATGTGGATGCAGGTACATGTTCATTCCTCCAGGCGGAGGGGAAGTATCACTTAGGAGAGGGTCTTGGTCGGGTAACCAGTAATGTAGCCTATTTGAGCTTACACACTACAGTAGGATAATTGAGTTGGGTTATCATGTGGGAAGTAGGTAAGTCATCCTTAGTGTAATGTGTTTGCATTGATAAGGGTCTTGTTTACTACTAGATGCATGCTTGGATGATGTTATTTGTTTGTACTTGTGAGTTCATCCTCATGTTATTGTATTTGTTTATGTGGTTGAATTTGAGTGTTTGAATACATGCATATATGCATATGCGTACGATGGATATAATGGGATGTCCATACGAGTATGATGACATATGTATAGATATGCGTATATGTTTATAAGAAAATGATATGATGCCATAGTTTCATAGGTCATGTTCATTTGAATATTGAATGGATCATTTGACTATCGTGATGATGGATAATATAAATATATATTTGTATATATATAAATACACATGTAAGCATAAAATGCTTAATAGAGGGGGTGTATATACATACATATATATATAGATAGATATATAATATATATTGTTATCATATGACTATTAACTTGTTTCTATTCGTCTATATGTCAAATGTATTCTTACTTAATTGACTTAGGGTATATATATATACACGCACACACATAAGAATTAGCGCTTATATAGAGGAATGTGTTAATATTTTTATATATATATATATATATATATGCATTTTATTATTATGTGAATGATTACTCATTTTAATTCATTTGTATATCAAATGTAAACATGTTTTATTATCATGATATATATATATATATATATATATATATATATATATATATATATATATATATAACATATTTGAATATATATACATACATACATACATACATATATATATATGTGTGTGTGTGTGATAGCATTAAAGCTATTTGTGGACATATATATATATATATATATATATATAATGTATGTACTTGTATTTACAAATATGTATTTAAATATATATGTGATAATTAAGTAGAAGCCAAATTGTTAATACGTGCTATGCTAAGAATATATATATAGGTGTGTGTATCATGATAACCATATCATGGGACAGATTGGTGTATATGTATATATGATAATTTATATATATATTACCATGATAAAAATATAGCAAATATACATTGAATACCATACATGTAATCATAGTGTTTGAGTGAGGAAACAAACCAAAAGTATTATGAGCTAATTCATAACAATTTTGTGGCTACTCATATAACATTAGTTTATATAAAATGCATGAAACACATATACATGGAGAGTGCATGAAATAATGAGGAGGTTGCACATAGTGTTAAAATGGAAAGTAAACATTAGTGCAAGATGTAAATGATAGTGCTACAAGTGGAGCAAATGTTTGATCCTTCTTGTAAAGCACATAAGCCATAAGGTAGAAGATGTGTAAGTAGTAAACAAACGATTGGAGGTCAGCTATATTTAAACATCATTTACTTTGATATCGACTATTTCAAACAATGAATGATAGTTAATTATTATGCAAAATATAATGGCTAAAGAGTCGATATACATGGGTGACTTAATAGCTAAACTTTGAAATGAATACGACTATATTCATGGGTCGATTATTATGCTCTTTCTATCATTCATTAATCTGAAAACTGTCTTTAACATTTAAGTCGATGTTTGGAGAGGTCGACACCTTTATCTGTCTTGCAATAAGTCAACAACCATTACCACAAATTGTTGTAACTTATCAAACAATTATTGAATATTCTAAACCATCGATGAATTTTTCTAATCAAATGAGTTTGTGAGTCGATACTCAACATGGACTAATTCGATGCAATTAGGTGGAATTCTTTGGTTATTGACTGTTTCTATTGTGAGTTAAATTGCACCACTGTGATCTGTTAATCATAGAATTTTATAGTTGAATTCTATCACATGCAGAGTTGATTTATTCTCCAATCGTTGTCAATAAGTGAGTCAATCTGTTAGTAATCAAGCTAAGTCATTACTTACTTATTCACCACCTTTCTAAGTTTTGTTAGTGGTGTTGCTTTGCATGTTCACTAATGTCATTGTCATGCCTAAGTTGTAGGCACTATAGTTGCATAGTTGTTGTATAAATAGCAGCAATTAGTTCATTGTTTGGGACGCATCATTATCATTCTTTTATGCGTTATTTTCTGGAGTAGCAATCTGTTTTTTACTGTGCTTTTCTATCTACAATATTTTATCTATATAGTGAGGAAGAATCTTGAGACTTGAGAGAGTATTAGTTATCTTTTGAGAAAGAAGCAATTTCTAGTTTGAGAGATAAGAAGTTGCGAGTCTTTATTGGGAAGAGTTGTTGTTTTTAAAGGTGTTGCGACTAGAACTAGTCAAATTGCAAAGCTATAATACAGGCATGAGAATATTCTTCTTTTTCTTATTCTATTTTCTTGAATGTGTTATGTTTTGATTGTTTGAAATATATTTGTTGTTACTTAGAGAAAAGTAATGTTTACTTTGAAAGAGAAGTAGAACCTACATGCTTTGCTTATACATTATTTGTAAGTACTCCATGATAGGAGAGACTGTTTGACATAGGTATTTAAATATACTAGATATGTTTGAACATGGGTTGCTCATAGCTAGTTATTTGATTATAATAGAGGGTTAATCCTGGATTGAGAGGTTTAGTGAAACCTAGTGAATTAGAGCTATTGCTTGATTAGTGTCAATGCACACTTAAATACAAAGTTATTGTATTGATAAGGGTAGACTCATAGCTTAAACCCTCTTAGTCAAAGAGGTGATACTCTCGAATGGAGTCCTCTATTATTATGATAACTCTTTGATTGAGGCCATGCATTGTGTTTGTATTTACTCCATGATAGGAGGTATTTTTTGTCATAGGTACTAATATTATACTAGATATGACCAAACGTAGAAAGCTTAAGGAACACTCGTAGCTAGATATTTATTTATGTTAGTTGGCTAGTAGGTTACTCCTGGGATTGTTATTTAGTGAAGGGAGGGAACTGGTAGGTTACTCTTGGGAGTGTTATCCAATGAAGAGAGGGAACTAGTACTTTGCTTTGTGAGTTGTGTTTCCTTAGATTGTGTTAAAAAGATAGATTATCCTCGAGAGTAGCTTACCCATGCAGATGGATTTCCTAGGCATAGATATAATGGCCTTAAGTCAAAATGATCTTGCCATAGTGTAGGTGAATGGTAAACCATCACTCGAAGTACTAAGTGAGAATACTTTGACCAAAGTAGTGTGGATGTTCGAAGACTCCACTGAAGAAGTGTGAAACCGAGACTCCACTGTTAGTTCACTATGTCTACTTAAATGAATGAGGGCTACCTAGTGTAGGTTATAAATCCTAGTCATGTTTGATATAACATTAACATTAAAGTATCGGGTTACCCAACCAATACCTTCGTCAAAGGGAAGGGCCATATATCATTGATAGATGTGCGAGGGACCGCATATAAGTCTTTAGTTGACAGAAAAGTGTTGGAGTGATGCTTCTCCTCCTCAGTAGGTGACAAAAGACCAAGGTTTTGAAAGGCAGATTCTTAGACCATCTATATCTTATGCTATGAAGGTTGGTGGAGCTGTGTTTGTAATGAGTACATTCTTGGAATATTGTAATTTGTGAAATTATCATATTAGAATGGAATCTCTATTGAATGTTGTAAAACATCTTTGTCCAATATGAAATCTATATTATTGGAAGATTTGTATAATTACTTTGGGTTGCAATGACTTGGAATGGTGTTATTTTAATTAAGCATGTAATTTACATTATTGGAAGAATTTTTTTTTATTGCTGTCATGGCATCATGTTTTATTCACTTGAGGTGAAAACATTGAAAGTTTTACTATAAAGAACACCGAGGTTGTTACATGTGGTATAAGAGCTACCAGGTTCAACACTGAATCCTATGAGCTTATTACGCAAACAACGCGTAAGCCTTATTGGAAGATAATGGGTGAAATGTTCTTACACCAAGATGGCAAGAGAAAAGAACATGGAGAAATGAAAAGGAAGATGAGATTCCTAGAAACTTGTATAAGTTTGGGACTAGTTAAGAATCATCCTTGGAGTGGAAACTCCTAAACCAACAATTTTTATTATATTCCCTTGGATTGTGGAAGATTATGTAGGAAGGTTAGGAAGAATAACCAATATATACCTTCATACTACTACATAGATATAAAACTCTAAGGGATGGAGAAGATTGAGAGAATATCCCTTATTGATAGCGACCTATAAACAAAGGGTCAAGGATTCTTGGATTTACGAAGAATACTACAGATCCGTGAGTATGCACTGTTGGCATAAGGATTGAAGTAGAAAGTCAATGAAGGAGGTATCCAAGAGGTTGGATAACTCTTGACTTGAATCTAATTTTTGTGCAAGGCTAGGAACTTGTAAGAAAATAGATAGTACCTTAGGAGTAAGGGAAAAGACCAAAATAGTTAGAAAATAAGTAATCAACAAAGTGGACATGTATCCACCAACCAAAATTGATGAGAATTTTTTTGAGTTTGATTGAGATAAGAAAAAGAGACTGAGTAATATTAGAATGTTTAAGGTTATGCAATCACCAAGAGTTGGGGCAAAGTCACTTGGAAAGGTGAGTGTGAGAAAGAAGCCTGAAAAGGTAAATTGTATTGATCTGACAAGGTTTGGATAGTACATAGATTGGTTGGAGTATAATTAGAACTCACCAACATGTCAATAAAAATTAACATACGTTAGAGGTTCCAAAAGGAAATGGAAATCAATATAGCGCTATGTGTCAAAACAATATAAGTTGTAAGGAAACAACTCTCTAAGTTGAAAAGTACATCAACAAAAGAGGCTTGTGAGCTTGGATATTCCTCCACCAAAAAGGATATTGGAAAGAGAATTGGAATATTAGAGTGCCTCTTAACTTGTAAGGTTGTTGATTATTCATTAGATCTCCTATTATCTATTGGATGATCCAAAATGTTGAATCTATGAGATAGAAATCCATGATGAATCTAACTTTGGGAAAAAATATATTCGGGCTATGCCTTAAAGGCAAGAAAAAGGCAATTGAAAGCCAATAATAAGGAAAGAAAAATAATTTCATCAAAGAAAATATTTGCTAGGAGTTCAACTTTAAGTTGAACGAATGTCGTGAAAACACTAGGGGGGAAGGAAGAGAGTGGTTTGACTCAGATTAAGTACCCCACCCAAGGAAAAACATGAAAATGTTTTGGATTTGGAAGAAATTTGACTTCTTAGTAAGTCATGATGACAATTAAGTCATGTACCACATGACCACAAGGATATGGTATTGAATTTTTTTGAGAAAAATAGTGGGAAAGGTCAAGAGTTATGACCTATTATCACACCATACCTCACATATATATTGATTGTTAAATCAATTGCTATTATCATTGATGCCTTAAGAAAAGGATAGGTGGATAATTTGATCATGAAAGGGAAGATAATTGTCTATGGATAGACAAGGGAAGATCTATATTACTCATGAATTTAATGAAAGTGTCTCTAAAATCCTATATACCTAATATGGTGGATTTAGATAATGATTTTATTTCTATACATTGGTAGTGATACTACATATTGTGAAATATATCGTCATGAAGTGACTTGACACTATAGATTACTATGCTAAAGGACCTTGGGAATGAAATGATTAGCTATAGATCCATTGAGAAGGTATGTAAGATGTGATGTGACGTTATGTGAACCACATCAAAAATATTTATTGGAATAATTATTGATCATACCTTATACTTGAATGGAACCCTAGGTTTGAATAACCTAAATGGGATGAGAAGTTCATTTGAATAAAGAGAGAAACCTTAGGTTAAGTTTTACCTATTGGGTTGGAATATGTACTGGACTACTCATTAATTCCTATAGGTTAGGAATAGCTTACTTGGTTGAGTTGTACATTTGGTCATGATTGGAATATATAGGGTTAGAGTAACCTATATAATTAGACTAGTTGTTGGTTGATGAATTAATCTAAAGATTAGAGAAAAATGAGAGTGAGACTCACCTATGTGATTAAGTGAATCAATTGAGCTAATGAGAAAAATTCATGTTTGGTAATTATGTATGAAATTAAAGTTGATATCTTCTAGGAACCAACATGAATGAACGGGGATTAATACTTACAATTAGTACCAATTCTTATCGATAAAATTAGATTGAGTTGAAAGATGGATTACATCTTTGAAAATAATCCGAGGATGGAAGAAATCTAGAGTGTGGATGTCTTAAGATAAATGAGATTTATCTCCACAAACTCCTAACCATTATTACTTGGGAATTAAATGTGGAATGAGACCACAAAATAGGTTTTCACTTAGTCAAATCATAGACTAATATGGGATAAAAAAGAGCCTATGTACCCAAAATTTTGGAGAATTAAGGAATGGAATGAGAAAGTTAATGTCAGAGGTAGGACATTAGGGTGAAAAAGTTATTTGTCGGGCGAGGAACCACTAAAACCTAGAAAAGAGAGTAAATGGTTACACGAAATGTAGCCAAAAAATAAAGAAAGGATGTCATCATTGGCAGGACATGTGTACTCTCTTGATATTTTAGAGGGGTAGTGGTTGAACGCAAGACAGTTTAACCTATCTATGTCAGCAAAACTGACATAATGTTGTAGTGGAGAAATTCACCAAGGTAACCAATGTAGTTGGAAAACCTGACTTATGGGATTTTGGTCCTAAATAATATATTGTGTGAGGTAGTTGCTTAGTATTACTGAGAAGGTTGTCTTAGTTGTGAACAATAAAATAATGATATGGTTGTGTGGACCATGATCATACTACGAACATTCTAGTGAACAAATGTGCAATATATTATTGTAGCCGAATAGGCAAAAGAGGAAAACCAAATCTTGAATGATTTGATGAATACTTACAAACTTCTAACATTGAGATTTGATCCATTATATGGAAAGGAAGGTTAAAAACTCCATTAGGCTGAAATAGGCCAGGGAATAGGGTTAACCTTAGACTTTATAAGTTTGTTAAAAAGGAGTAATAAATCGAAGAGATCAATGAAACTTTGTCGTTACAAAGCTTATGTATGAAGTAGTATCAGAATCGACAGATGTCCAAGAGCAAAGTTGTGCTCAAAACAAATGAGTGAACAAGGCCATTAATTTTGGTTAAAGTAAATAGGTGTGTTAGTGAGGGAAGGTCTCGACTTCTCAGCTGTCCAAGGTGTAAATACCAAAGGGAAGGATGGGACCCACGGTGTAGTGCGCAATGCATCATTATTCCTTTTTATTTGGATTATATTAAGGATAAATTCATGAGCAGATGAGAACGTACTTTCCAATCATTATAGTATAAGTGTCATGTGTCATTTAAATATTATTATGTATGAGACGTACATATTAAATCTTATGAATATAACACATAAGCTCTTGAGAGAGTAAGTATGTGTAAGACATACAAGTTTTCCCTATGTGATAGCAAGCACATTCGATGCAAGGTCCAAGAAGGACAAGGTTGCAAGGAGTGACGCTACATAGGATTAATGTTTTATAAATCTTACATGTTTTGAGAATAGTAAGTGAAACTTTATTTGACTTTATATGTATGTTAAAGTGCTATAGATCATCGAGGATGGTAAGTTACAAGGGGGGAAGTATGTTACACCCCGATTGTGTAATTACTATTTACTATTACTATGTAGGGTAATTTTTGAATGTAATGTGAATTAAGTGGATGAATAAATTATGTGTGCACTTTGTTATCACTACTTTATGAATGAATGTCATCTCATTTAATGTTAGATGAAGGAATGAATTTATGTGATTGGATGAATATTGTATTAATATTCTAACTAAGGAGATGTATTATGTGTAATGCATATTTTGTTGAATAACCGACTACCTTGGACATATTTTGAGAATGTGGATGTAGGTACATGTTCATTCTTCCAGGCAGAGAGGAAGTATCACTCAGGAGAGGGTCTTGGTTGGGTAACCAGTAACATAGCCTATTTGAGCTTACACACACCATAGTACAATAATTGAGTTGGGTTATCATGTGGGAAGTGGATAAGTCATCCTTAGCGTAATGTGTTTGCATTGGTAAGGGTCTTGTTTACTACTAAATGCATGCTTGGATTATGTTATATGTTTGAACTTGTGATTCCTTCCTCATGTTATTGTATGTGTTTGTGTGGTTGAATTTGAGTGTTTGGATATATGCATAAGTCGACATACATGTACGATGGATATAATGGGATGTCCTTACAAGTACGATGACATATGTATAGATATGTGTATATGTTTATAAGCAAATGATATGATGCCATAGTCACATAGGTCATGTTTGTTCGGATATTGAATGGATCATTTGACTGTCGTGATGATGGATAATATAAATATATATTTGTATATATATAAATACACACGTTAGCATGAAATGCTTAATAGAGGGGTATGTATACATATATATATATATATATATAGATATATAATATATATTTTTATCATATGGCTATTGAATTTTTTGTATTTGTCTATATGTCGAATGTATTCTTACTTAATCGACTTAGGGTATAAATATATAAATTGATATATATATATATACACACACACACACACAAAATAATTAGTGCTTATATAGAGGAATGTGTTAATATATATATATATATATATATTATGTGAATGATTACTCATTTGAATTCGTTTGTATATCAAATGTAAACGTGTTTGATTATCATAGAAGTTTGTAGATGAATTCTATCACATGGAGAGTTGATTTATTCTCCAATTGATGTCAATAAGTGAGTTGATCTATTAGTAATCAAGTTGAGTCTTTACTTATTTATTCACCACCTTTCTAATCTTTATTAGTGGTGTTGTTTTGCATGTTCACTGCTGTCATTATCATGCCTAAATTGTAGGTAGTATAGTTGCATAGTTGTTGTATAAATAGCACAAGTAGTTCATTGTTTGGGACACATCATTCTCATTCTTTTATGCATTATTTTCTCGAGCAACAATCTGCTTTTCTATTTGCAATATTCTATCTATATAGTGAGGAAGAATCTTGAGACTTGAGAGAGTATTAGTTATCTTTTGAGAAAGAAGCAATTGCCAATTTGAGAGATAAGAAGTTGTGAGTCTTTATTGGAAAGAGTTTTTATTTTTAAAGGTGATGTGACTACAACTAGTCAAATTAGAAAGCTATAATACAGGCATGAGAATATTCTTCTTTTTCTTATTCTTTTTTCTTTAATGTGCTATGTTTTGATTGTTTGAACTAGCTTTGTTGTTACTTAGAGAAAAGTAATGTTTACTTCAAAAGAGAAGTAGAACCTATATGATTTGCTTATACATTGTTTGTAAGTACTTCATGATAGGAGAGACAGTTTGACATAGGTATTTAACTCTACTAGATATGTTTGAACATGGGTTGCTTGTAGCTAGTTATTTGATTATAATAGCGGGTTAATCCTGGATTGAGAGGTTTACTGAAACATAGTAAGTTAGAGCTACTGCTTGATTAGTGTCAATGAACATTTAAATACAAAGTTATCATATTGATAAGGGTAGACTCATAGCTTAAACCCTCTTAGTCAAAGAGGTGATACTCTCGAATGAAGTCCTCTAATATTATGATAACTCTTTGATTGAGGCCATGCATTGTGTTTGTATTTACTCCATGATAGGAGGGATGTTTTGTCATAGGTATTAATATTATACTAGATATGATTAGACATAGGTAAGAGAGAGATTATTTTTCATGGGTATTGTTGTTATACTAGATATGACGAAACGTAATCAAGCTTGAGTAACACTTATAGCTAGATATTTATTTATGTTAGTTGGCTAGTAGGTTACTCCTGGGATTGTTATTTAGTGAAGGGAGGGAACTAGTAGGTTACTCCTGGGAATGTTATCCAGTGAAGGGAGGGAACTATTACTTTTCTTTGTGAGTTGTGTTTTCTTAGGTTGTGTTAAAAATATAGGTTATCTTGGGGAGTAGCTTGCCCATGGAGAGGGATTTCCTAGGCATAGATATAATGGCCTTGAGTCAAAATGAGCTTTCCATACTGTAGTTGAATGGTAGACCATCACTCAAAGTATTGAGTGAGAATACTTTGGCCAAAGTAGTGTGGATGTCCCAAGACTCCACTGAAGAAGTGTGAAATCTTAGACTCTACTATCAGGTCACTATGTCTACTTAAATGAATGAGGGCTACTTAGTGTAGGTTATAAATTCTAGTCATGTTTGATACAACACTAATCTCAAAGTGGTATGTCATACGGGGTTACCCAACCAATACCTTTGTCGAAGGGAAGGGCCATATATCATTGATAGATGTGCAGGGGACTGAATATGAGTTCGTGGTTGGTGGAAAAGTGCTTGAGTGATGCTTCTGCTCCTCAATAGGTGACAAAAGACCAAGGTTTTGAAAGGAAGATTCTTGGACCATCTATATCTTATGTTATGAAGCTCGGTGGAGCTGTGTTTGTAATGAGTACATTCTTGGAAAATTGTAATTTGTGAAATTATCATATTAGAATGGAATCTCTATTGAATTTCGTAAAACATCTTTGTCCAATATAAAATCTATATTATTGGAAGATTTATATAATTACTTTGGATTGCAATGAAAAATTGGAATGGTGTTATTTCAATTAAGCATGTAATTTACCTTATTGGAAGAATTTTTTTTATTGCTATGTCATGGCATCATGTTTTGTTCACTAGTTGAGGTGAAAACATTGAAAGTTTTACTGTAAAGAACACCGAGGTTGTTCAGTTATGGTAAAAAAAATTCAAAATGATAATACCAATGTATGCCCCCACTTTAAAGAAATTTCTAAACACCATGTTGTGAGCAATTACTTTAAATTAGAAAATGATAAATTCTAAACAATGAAGAAGACATGAGAGCTTATTTGGAAAGCCCTATGTCAAGCATATGTTTCCAAATGAAGCTACGTCATGAAGAGGGGTTGACCCTAAATGAAATCTCAAACACCTAAGGGATCCACAAATTTGGGGTCATCGTATGTCTTTGCTACAATGTTATTATAGATCTCAAAAACATCATCATTCCCCAAACTCATAGAACTAGAAGAATGACACATAGAGAGCGAGAACAAGGAAAATATTTTGGATCAACATGGAAGAGACCTAAATATCTTGATGCCTCGCATCATCCCCAAAAGGAAACCACAAGACAAGAGAAAAAATAAAGGTTTATGACAGATAGAAGAATGTAGATACAAATAGAGGAATAAACATAAAAACATGTCAGATAGAATGATATGGGGGATCAAATTACACACATGAAAAGAAAGAAAAGAAAGACTAGTAAAGAACATTGAGCCAACCTATAGTAGGTCATCCACAACCCAATCTTGTTCATCATATGTGAAAGGTGGATAACTAGCTAAAGGGGCAACGACAAGTGCAATACTAGGAGCATCACCAGGTTCAACACATGGTGAATCACTCTTTATAGGAGGACCATCACGATTGTTATCATCCAAAGTCAATGAAGTGGAAAACAAAACATTTTATTCACCATGCAATTTTTCATCAATTTTAGCTATCCCATCATTATCATCCAAGTTAATCACAATAGGAGGTCTAATGATAATATCCATGGAAGTTACTTGTTCTTGTTGTGATTGAGATATAGGATTTTCTTGTTGCAGCGAAGATGGAGAATCATCATACATTGCTTGAGTTGTTGTCTGATATTGAGTTATTGATTCATCTTTTGCTTGTAACTGATGAGCAATAGCAAGGCACCTATGCCTACGCTCTCTATAATTTCGGTTTCTTTTTATACGGTTTTCAAGTTGCAATTTTGCAGGAGCGGGTTTATCAACCATTAGTTTCTTTTCTTCCCACAAGGGAGGATCAAAAGGAACCATGGGAGGTTGTTCAAATACTTTCTCTTTAGCTTTATAAACTTGTTTGATCTTGGGAGGAACAATAGGACTTGTATGGTTATGTCTTGGTCTTTTATAGGAAATAGGCGAAGGATTTGTCATGGATTGATCTTGGTTACCTGGAAGGACATTTGGTTCAATTGTGGCTTCATCAATGATGGGAGACTCAATCATGGGTTGAGGCATGTTGCTAAGGGATAATTCTTCTATGTGCTTAGCTTTGAACTTTTGGTAAGATGTAAATAATAAGTCTTGACGGGATGTGATAGGTTCCATAGGTTCGGGCCAAAAGAAATCCAATGAAAAGTTCCCACGGGAAGAAAAAGGATTAAAGTCACTATGGTGCATGGTAAAGATTTGATTGTTAAAGGGAATCTTTAAGCATTTGTGAATGTTTGACGAGACAAAATTCATGGAGCGAAGCCATGGGTAGCCTAACTTCACACAAAATTGATCCGATGTCGGGATGATGGAGAATGAGACACTTAATTATTTTGGTCCAACTTTTAGAGGAAGAGTGATTGGACCTATCATAAGACAAGAAAAACCATTATGTGGTTTGATCCATACTTTTGGTTGTTCATAAGTATCTTGATAAAGTTCATACACAAACAATAATTCTTCGGTGATCACATTCTATACACAAACATGATCAATTAGTATCCCATTAGTAGGCTTGTCATTGATTCTTTTGGCAATGTAAAGAGGACCATCAGGTGCATGTTTAATTATGTCATTTTATGAGAAAACAATATCAAGGGATATATTGGTTTGGCCCTTACAAGGTTGAACTTGAATGATTCCAATCATAGTATCCATAGGATTTTCCTCATTATCATTCATGTTGTCATCATTCATGTCAACATTCATCACACCATTCTTGGTTTTTCTAGCTTTGAAAAAGGAGATGTTATGATTTGGCATATGATTGGTAAAGATTTGAAAATTTTGGTTGGGAGGGGCAACAAACTTATTACCTTGATCAATAACACCACCAATTTGGATGTGATTAGAGTAATGAGGTCTTGCACAAAATGTTTAAGACGTTTACAATGTTTTGAATCATGTCCATTTTAACGGTGAAAATGACAAAAGGAATTTTGGTTATAGTTTGGAGGTAAAGGATTAGTAAGACCAGGAGCTCTAACAAGAGGTAAGGAAATTAAGTTCTTGTTTAAGATTTGCAACATGATGGAATGAAGGGTATCGGGTAATGGGGTAAAGTGTCTAAGATTTTCCCTAAATAGATATTGATTTGTTGTCTTTATGGTAGCCACTTGGGAGTCAATGTGTTGAGTTGGTTGAGGGGAATTGAGTTGTATAAATCCCTTATTTGGTTTTTTGAATGATTGGAAGTTGGTTTGAGGCACAGATTCATATTTTTTAGAATGGTTAGAGGGAGTTTTCACTTCACGACTACTAACCAAATTTTGGTAATCATGAAGGGATATACACAAGTGTGTGAAGGAGGGAAATTTCATCATCCCAATATTATCTTGAATCTTATGTTTGAAATTCTCAATGAACATTCGTTGGAGATCAAGATTGGGAATCTTAATATTGATTTGTGAGTAAAGCAATTGATAACAAGAGATAAAGTCGGTGATCTTTTCATCATCCTTTTGCTTAAATTTCATTAAATCTGCTAAGGTCATTGTGGGACTCATGTGCACTTGGAAATGGTTGAGAAAGGCATCAACACGTTCATTGAATGAATGTATTTAGTTATTTGGTAAGGAGAAAAACCATTCCAAAGCGGCATCTTTCAAGGGTCTAGGGAAGAGTTTAGCCAATATTTTATCCTAAAAAATGAAGTCACTACATAAGGTTGTGTATGTGGAAACATGGTTACTAGGGTCTCCTTTCCCACTATATTTCTCAAATCTAGGAATCTCTATACTTTGTGGCATTTGTGTTCTCAATATCTCCAAGGATAAGGGGTTTCTTTTGACATGTTGTGAAGGTTGGCCATTTTGACTTTGGTTCAAGACGAAAATTTGTTGTTGGAGGGATGAAACATTTTGCAAGAGTTAGTTAAGGATGAAATCATTGGTTATGGTTTGAGATGGAGGTGAATATGGTGGAGGTGTATATGTGTTTGGAGGACAAGTGAATTGTAAGTGTAAGTGTGAATAAGGTGTAAAAAATAAAACACTTCTTAATATGACATTATATCAAAGACAAAGCAAATTGAACTAATTCAAAACAATAATATACTGAAAGCATCATATTGCTCTCTATCTCCAAAGATTTATTAAATCACTGTGGCTCTTAGATCGTGTGAGCACTATGATTGTTAAAATGACAATTCAAAGAACGAGAAGGATGCTGATAATATGTATATGAATAAACGAAACTAATGCAATATGAATTGACATGAAAATTGACAAATGCAGCTACAGGAGGCAGCCATGATATGAAAATTTGATGCTTGGATGCGTGGATGCTTGATGAATTTCTGGAGAGTAAACTTGATAACCTGAGATCCTTTCCTTGGTTCAATGAGGCTTTATTTATATATTTCCTGGCTGTAGAAATGCACAGGGATGGCATTGAGAGGCTTGGATTCAATTTGGAGGATTGAATGGTGAAAGATGGAGGAGATTGAGAGAATTTTGGTGATTGTCTCTACCCATGAAAACACCAAGCAAGAGAAGAGGAAGGATTGATGGAGGAGGATTGAGAGAAGAATTTGGAATTTGTCTCCGATTTGTCTCCAAAACTTCCTGTGAAGTTTCAAAGCATAAATTTTGACATAAATTAGACATAGGATATCTAATTGAATTTTGAGGAAATATAGATGGAATATTCCTTATGCCTTTATTCAAATATTTTGATTTATTTAAATTAGCAAAAGAGGAATAAATAATTTAATAAAACGAACTATAGAAGTTGTTTATTAAATTAAACAGAAGAATATGGCAATTAATAAATAAAGTGTTTGATCTCTATTTAATTAATTTAAGATTGATGTGATAGAATAAAATAGGAAAATGATAATTAAATCCAACAAAGTATTTTATTTTTGTTTATTTAATTTAGAAGAATTTAAAAGTAAACTATATAAATAAATATTTCTATTTATTCAAACAATAGAGGAATTTAAGATAATTAATCAAATAAATCGTATTTAATTAATCAGAATTCTCCAAACCAATTTTAGGTGTATACAGTAAGTTTGTGAGTTGAGATGGATTAGGGGATATGAGATTTGAATGCACAAAGCTAAAGGGATTCCCAATGGAAATACCTAAGGTAGTAGTGAAATTGCTAGTTGGTTGTATGGTTATAGTACTAACATGAGGATTGGTGTATGTAGGAATAAAGGTAATGGTTGTAGGAGAAGGAATTTGACTTCCACCTTGAATTTGAGTATACTCCAAAGATTTAGCACAACTAGCTATTGTAGGAGCATGTTTATCAATGATGTGGGCTAGGCTATGCACAATATTTATTCTGTGCTCATTATCAAGCATTTTTCTCATGTTATCTATGACAAGAATTGTAGTACCAACAATGTATTCAAAACACAAAGTTTTGAAATTTTTCTAAATCTTCATCCATTTGTTTTAGGTTCTCTTAAGGTACATTAGCAACCATTGATTCAACATTAGTAACATTGGTTGTTGGTAAAGAGGTCATAGGAAATGAGGTGTCAATGGCATGGTCCATGATGGGTTGACTAGTGTCAACACTATGAGTGAAAGAGCTATAGAACTCAAGATCCACGGTGGATGTGCTAGCATGGGATGACACAAGTCTAGAGCTACATCTCACTAGAGTATTTGCAATAGGACACCAAGTTGTAAAGCTCACGTAAAAGTTTCACCCAAGGATGGATAAAAGGCACTAGACAAATACAATAAACACCCAATATTTAAAAAGATAACACATATATGTAAAAAGTAATTGCAATTTTCAGATTTTAGAACATGATAATGGACTGATTATGCTATGCAAAAATTGAAAATGATGTCTTGTAATCCCAATTTTTTAATGTTTTAAATGAACTTGAATTGATCAATTAACCTTAATGTAAATGATTGTAGAAAATAGAAATTTTGGAAATTGAAACAAAAACCTCAATGCAGACAGAGAGTTTTTAGTGCCTAGAAACTTAGAAACAAGCCTAATTAGGGACTCATTCACCCATGGCCGAATGGGTCTTTTGTAAGGGTTTTTTAAAATTAAAGTATAAATTTCTGAGTTGATGTTTATTTTTCTAGATTCTGGTTGGAAACAGGTAGTTATAGTCTCATATTTCTGGCAAATCAGATCTAAATGCAAGTGTGAAATGATAAGTAAAAAGACCTAATTTGATATGCAATTTTGATTCAATTTTCTGATTTAAGTGACTAATCATGCAATGTTATGCAAACATGCAAAATGAGTCTAACACTATGCCAAATTTTATGAATTTTCAGATTTTGAATAATGCCAAAATGCACTTTAACACCCTAAAATGCAAATTTGAGAGATCTAAAATGCAAAAGAATGCAAATCTAGATCTAGGGTTCTAGATAAAAAAATATGATGTTCAAAAGTCAAATTCACCAAAATGATGTAAAAACAACACGACTCAAACAAAGTGTGAAAATGTAAAGGAGTATATTTTCCTACACTACAATATATACTATAAAAATTATAATATATATATATATATTAATAATATATATTTTATATTGTGTTATTTAAATTTAAAAGTGCTTTGAAATAAACTAAAGTGCATATATAAGCATTGCCATATAAAGTGAAATGGCCAAGCTAAGTACTGCCCACATATAACACATGGGAGAATAAGTCATAATGCATTTAAACAATGCATAAGTAATATGAATTGAATCACTATGTTGTTAAATTTTTCAAACTTGCACATAAAGAAAGGGTGCGCAATATGAATGGGTGGAACCATATTATGCAAATTTTGAAACTATAAGAAGTCTATTGCTACGCCATAATCCAATTCATAGCCTTTTGAGAGCATGAGACTTATTGTTTTCCACAAGCTGGTTGAGGTAGTTGACTTATATTGCAATAAGGAAACCTATAGCTTGCATTTTTGAGTTTAAATCATTCTTGTCACTAAGATAATAGCGACTCATCTGTAACAGAGAAGTTGGATTGTATATGTGTTTGCAAACTAGTGCTTTAAATAGCCACATCTCACTTCTTGAGCCTAGTCGATGCATTTGGAATAGGAAGGTGGTGGATTTAGTAGCTCATTTTTAGCATTAAGATGCTCAAATTTTAGTATAAATAGAGACATCCTCTCTACTTTTGTTATTCTTTTTCATTTTGATTTCTTCATTCATTGTTATGTTGTAGATTTTTGTTGCAAGTATATTTTTGAGAGCTTTTGTGAGAAAGAGAGTTGTTTTGTGAATTTATAATTATTGAGAGTTTTATGAGAGGCTAGAGTTTGGAGATAGGTTGAGTTTAGAAGGAGTAGCAAGTGGGATTGTGGAGGTTGAGCTTGGAAAGCAGTAATATCAATTGGAGCTATAATTCTAGGTATGTTGATTTCTATTACTCTATTCTTTTATGTTGAGTGTTATTTGTCTAAGAATGCCTTTGTTTGTGGAAAGATGATTTTAATTAATTGTTAAGTTGTTTTTATGAACTTGGTTTATTTCTTACTTTGGATAAGCTTGCATGTTTCTTGAAAGAGTCCAGTTTTGGTGAAACCTTGTTATTGGGATATACATATATACTATATATTGGATTTTGAGTGGTTTTTTTGTTATTAGGAACTATACTTAGTTAAGACTATACAGATGTTGTATAAGTTATAAAGTATGAGATATGTTGTTGCTTTGAAGTACTTTAGTGGGAATTTTAGTTTAAACATGGGTGGTTAGCTTGGTTATTTGTGGGGTTGGGATAATCCATGGGAAAGGGTGTAACCTAGTTAGCCATCATGTAATGTCATCACCTTTTAAATGGAATGTATGTTATGTGTGTAAAAAGTATGAATGGTCAAATACCAAATTGAGTTAAGGGTGGGTGAACATATGACCTACACTCGAAGTACTAGGTGTTGAATTCTTTGACCAAAGTAGTGTGAGTAGCCACTGTTTACATTGCCAATTCACTGTGATCCAAGGGAAATACTAGGTAGGGAATTTCATACATGTAGGTTGTAGCCAATGTATGGTAGCTCTAGATATATAGGACACAACGCCATGCTCAAGAATGTTGGGGTTACCGTACGAGAACGTTTCAGATTTAAAGTCTAAAACCAGTAGTGCCTCAGTGACTTGCATTTCTAAATCACTCCGGAAGCACTAACAACTATGCCATAAAGTGGAAACAGGCACAGTAGTTCTCCCCCATTGATACTTTTGAGAAAAGCACATGCAAACATAAACCAGATTCAACACCATGAAAAAAAAAACAAATGAACACACAAATTTACATGGGGAAAACCCTTTCAGGTAAAAAACCCCACACTCCAAAAGATAGATCCATTGTATTATTCAAAAACTAAATGGTTACAATACAATATCAGGCTCATAGCCATTACAGGAGTTACATCTTGTTCATTTGGAGATATACATGCAACAACATAGATCTGCAACCTTGCATTGTTACAATGTCTTCACAAGACATACAGTGAAGGTTCCGTTTAGCTCTTCAGCCCATTTGCATAGCCAACCTTTTAGCCGGCACAGCCTAGTGGCCACCTCAGGTTCACATCTGCCTAGGTTTCGAGTGTCTCAGTGTTTGCGGTTATAATGATCTGCGTATACCACTCGAACACACACTCTTCGATCTCTGACCAAGCTCACCAATCATGGAACTATTGATCTGTCGATCATTCGATCTTTTGATCTGATCTCTATCGGCTTGCTCTGATTTTAGCTTTAGCTTCTCAACTTTGGCTTACTATCGATCAGCATCCGGCCTTGCCTTCTAACTCAACATTAATCGACATTCCATGGCTGACCTCTCAGCTTTCGATCAAAATCTCCTTCCCACCAAATGGCCATTAGGGTCTCATAATACCCCACCGACAAGCTTCACCATCTCAGGTTGCATGCACCACCCTAGCAACTGACATAGAGCCACCCTGCAATCAATTCACACTCAGATCAAACCCTCGAGATGCGTGCACAATCTTTCAATCACTAGCCATTGGTTTGCAACAATGATGCAAAATCAACCAATGAGATTTCACCACGTGTCACACTGCCATTCGTCTACCGCTTGCAAATTAGTCGCCCTGAGCTCCATCGCTAACCATCAGTCAAACCTGCGAGGTCAAGTGACATCCACCTTTGCAAATGGTAGCTATGCCCACCAAGACACGCGTCTACCGCGCATGGACTTTCGGGGCATTGAGGAGGGAATCTCCAATATTCCCTCGAGCCCGCCCTAATCCAGCTTCCGAGGCTGGCATGTGTCCACGGCTCGCGCTCCCCGCTTGGCTTACGTGGAAGCCGCTGGAGCTCCTTCGGGGAATCTCTAGTGGCATCCGCTAGATTCCCCAAGGAACTCCTGAGACATTGACAAGTGTCCACAACTGGACAAACCTTCGCATAAAGAAACTCGGGGCCCACCATCCTTTTGCTGTGCACACCACTTAACTCACTGCCATGCATCAAACAGACAAGCAATTTTGCTTGGCCAAAAATTTCTCAGCGGTACTTGCATCAAGATGGCGTGAAATGCTATAGACACCGTTGGATCAAAGACTCCACAACCGTTGATCAAGTTCTTCACCACTTGGTCCAACTTCAATCGCTCAACGCATATTGACATATCGGTGGGACAGGAAATGTCACCCGCTAATATGAGATCGCCCCGCCGCATCGGCCCATCGATGGAATATCACAAAGACTCACCGATAGCGATCGCCAACCGATAATAAATGCCACCAAGCTAGACCCGTCGGGCCGTCATCGGAACACCAACAGGAGTTCTGCCAACCAAACAGAGTCTCAGTGACAAGGAAAAGGTTGAACACATGAAGTCCCCTGGACCAAAGCGGTACAAGCCAACGAGATTGAGACACATATTTCCAACAAAGAAGGCCAATATTATGAGGTTACCAAACCAATCTCTTCGTTGAAGGGTAGGGCCATCTTTCTATTTAGTTAGATATGTGGGGGACTAGAGTAAGTCTATGGTTGGTGGAAAAGTGCTTGAGTGATGCTCTCCCTCATAAAGTTTGCGACCAAGATTTGAGGATGTATGCCAACAAGGACATTTGGACCATTTGTATCTATGTTTCATCAGGCTTATGGAAGCTATGTATGTGATCATGTATCTCTATTCTTATTGAGAAATTGTAAATGGAAAATGTTATCATGAAATTATGTAATATGGATTCATTACTTGACATTTAGTTAAATTTATTTGTAATGAAATGGGAAAATTTGAAATAAGATTATATCAAATGTGTTTCTTGTTATTCAATTAGAAAAGAAATTTTTTATTACGTAAATGTTAGTATCATAAACTATTCAGATGTGGGTAAAACATAGTAAAATCAATGGGTAGAATAATGGGCATGTTACACTTCTCCCGAAGATACTCAAAAGTATCCTTAGGAAGAGACTTAGTGGATATATCAGCAACTTGATCCTTTGTAGGCACATACTCAAGCTTCACTTCATTCTCTACACCCTTTTCTCTCAAAAAGTGATACCAGATTGAGATAGGTTTTGTTCTTGAGTGCATCACCGTATTCTTTGAAATGTTAATAGCACTTGTATTATCACAAAAGATAGAAATTGGTTCATCATATACTACTCTGATATCCTTCAAAGTTTGCCTCATCCACAACACTTGTGTGCAACAAGATGCTGCTGCAATGTATTCTATCTTTGTAGTAGATAAAGATATCGAGTCTTGCTTTTTGCTTAGCCAAGACACCAATTTGCATCTAAGAAAGAATGCACCACCACTTGTACTTTTCCTATCATCCACACAACCTACCCAATCAACATCTGTATAAGCACTCAAAGAGAAATCAGTAACCTTTAGATACCACAAACCATGTTCTAGAGTGCCCTTCAAGTATCTTAATATCCTCTTCACTGTTGCAACATGTGACTCTCTAGGATCTTCTTGAAATCTAGCCACAAGACAAACTGCATGCATGATATCTGGTCTAGTATCAGTTAGATATAGCAGTCCTCCAATCATTGATATGTACTTGCTCTAATCAACCTTAGAAGATTCGTCATTCTTACTTAGCTTGCAACCAGTAACCATAGGAGTACATATCGATTCAAAATCTTCCATTCCAAACTTTTTCAACATTTCTTTAACATACTTTGATTGTGAAATGAATATACCTTTCTCTATCTGATTGATTTACAACCCAAGGAATAAATTCATCTCCCCAAACATAAACATCTCAAACTCTTTTTGTATCTTTTCTTCAAATTTATTGCACATAGATTCATTTCCTCCAAAGATTATATCATAAACATACACAACCACAATCAAGATTTGATCTTTTTCAACTTTGAAATAAAGATTACAATTTGAGGTACCTTTACTGAATCCTTGTTGTATCAAGTACTTATCCAACCTTAAATACCAATCTCTAGGAGCTTTCTTCAACCCATATAATGTTGTCTTCAATCTACATACCATATCTGATTTGTCTAATAATTGGAATCCTTCTAGTTGTTCACTGTATACCTCTTCTTCCAACTCACCATTCAAGAAAGCAAACATCCATTTGAAAAACCTTGAAATCTTTATGTGCTGCAAAATCTAAAAACATCCTAATAGCTTCCATTCTTGCCACCAGAGCAAATGTCTCCTCAAAATCTATTCCTTCTAGTTGTGAGTAGCCCTTACACACAAGCCTTGCATTGTTTCTCACCACTTCTCCATTCTTATTCAGTTTTTTTTCCAAAATACCCACTTAGTTCCGATAACATTCTTGTTTGCTAGTCTTCGGACAAGTTTCCAAGTCTGGTTCTTAATCTACATTAGTTATTCTTCCATAGCCTTGATACAATACTAATCCTTTCATGCTTCAATCACTATTTTAGGTTCAACTTTAGAAATTAAACATAGGTTTACCTGTTCTTCTTTCATAATAGCTTTTATTCTTATCAACACACCCTTTCTTTTGTCACCAATGATCTGATCTTCAAAATGATTCTTCTGCACATACTTAGTAGTCTTAGGGATCTTTTCTAGATCTTCTTCCTCTTTAATTTGAACTTATTTTTCTCTACCTTCATCTTTGTCATTTTCTCTGCAAGAGGACTCATTTGATTCATATACGTCTATCATCACAAAATTCTTCTGTAGGTATTCATCCACTTTGACACTTACACTCTCAAAAATCTTCTTCAGCCTCTTGTTGTAGCATCGATAAGCTTTCTTCTTGTAGAATATCCAATATGACACCTTCACTTGATCTTGTATCAAACTTTCCTAAGTTCTCTTCATCTCTTCTGATATAGCACTTGCTTCCAAACACTTTGAAGTATTTGATAGTGGGAATCCTTCCATACCATAACTCATATTTGTACTATTTGCTTTTGCTTGAACTTTGTTAAGAATGTAGACATTGGTATGAATTGCTTCTCTCTAGTAGACTTCTAGTAGGTTTGAATCTTTCATCATTGTTCTTGCAGCTTTCTGAACAATCTTATTCTTTATTTCAACCACTCCATTCTACTGAGGTGTCCTAGGGGTAGATAATTGTCTCCTTATTACATGATTCTTACAAAAACTATTAAACTCATTAGAGGTGAGCTCTCCACCTCTGTCAGACCTCAAACATTGATTTTCATATCCATTTCATTTTCAATGATAACTTTGAATGCTTTAAACTTATCTAGAGCTTCTGATTTTTCTTTGAGAAAAGTAACCCATGTCATTCTAGAATAATCATCAATCAATAACATGAAATACCTATCACCTTGAAAAATTCTTACTTTGGTAGGACCACAAAGGTTTTTTATGCACCAACTCCAATAGTCTGGTAGTAGATTATTCTTTGACTTTGAAACTTCTTCTTGCTTGCTTCCCAATTTGACATTCCTTGTAGACAACATTTATGGGCTTTGTGATCTTTGGCAGGATTCTCATAGCTTGAACTGAACTAATCGTCACTAGGTTATCAAAATTAATGTGACACATCCTTCTATTCTATAGCCAACTTTCATTGATCTAAGTCAAAGAAGTGACCATTAACACCTCTAAGCTAATAAACATTTACATATGTCCTTCTTCCAACAACAACCACAGTTTTGAAGCCTTTTTTGATCTCACATCCATCATCCTGAAACATAAGATTATATCCTTTTCTACACATTTTTCCAACACTCAAAAGGTTATGTCTCAAACCTTTAACATAAAGAACATCATCTCTAATATGCTTTCCATCAAAATTAATTGAATATTTTCCACATATCTTTGCATATGTATCATCACCAAACTTTACTAGACCTCCTTCATATTTCTCAAGTTTAACAAAATTATTTTTTTATCACCGGTCATATGATTCGAGCATCCACTATCAATAATCTAGTAGTTCTTCTCCTCTCTAGCATGAAAAGTAGTCACCATAGTTCCTTTAGTGTTATTACCTGCTTCTTGAGCACTTTCCTTCACACATCTCTTAGAGTTAGCAGAATTAGTTCCATCTTTAATAGCCATGAATAAGAATTCACTATCCTCATCATCTGCATAATCATATTCACCATCAAATATACTGGCATATTCTCTAACATCAATACCTAGGGAAAAGGTAATTTTTGAATTTTTTTTACAATCATTTACTATTTTTTTGCCTCTATAGAATGAAGAACTTGATGTTCGGTGAAAAACCTATGTTCAGTAAAAATTGAAAGTTAAATACATGATAAAATGAAAATATATCAAAACTATACTTGATGGAAAGATCGTTTCGAGGGTTACAATTGTGTAAAATATAATTTCTAAATGACTTTATTTAGTCCCTAAAAGGTAAAGAAAAAGTGTTTTTTTACTAGTATTTTGATAGGTGCGAAGGAGAATCCATTGTGGCTATGATTTAATACTAGAGGGGTTCTATCCAAGGGGATTTGATATAAGAGGGTCTTACCTAACCCTCTTCAATTAAAATCCTTTATATGGAACTTATCAAGGCTTAAATCATTAGTGTTTCTAAAAATAAGTGATTTCAGGCAAAAAATAACATGTCCCAAAAGTGAGACACACTATTGTGGCACCACCCTATCAGAGGGTTCACTGCTAATAGCTCACTACCAAATTATAGAAAATAAGAAAGAAGAATGTTATAGTGATAAATCCATCTCAATGCAACAAAAAATCCACCACAACATCACCAACACATTCACAACCTTCTTGAAGATTATAAACACCTTCTACTCACTTCTTCCAATGGTCTAACTATAGCTCGCACTATAGTTCACAAATTCGCACTTCACAACTTTACAATTCGCATCACACAGCACAATTCTCCATCAACTCAACCCTTATTTATACCATATTCAACCTTGAAAAATTTCTCCAAGGTTGGCTATGAACCTCAGCTATGTAAATTTAAATTAGGTCAGCGCCAAAACATTCTCATGGTGGAAAGGAATGAAATTGGACCACATCACACCTTAACTCGGACCTAAATACATTCATACATGCCACTCCACACTTCCATAATTACCGAAGAAAATCTACAATCAGTGTAAACACCCAAGGTCGACCGAACTTGTGTAAACACCATTAAAATTTAAGTACACGCTTCCTTAAACCCAAAGATGACTCACAAACTACACACAACATTCAAACACAATATGAAATATTCCACAAACACCTTGAAATCCAACAAATTCCTTCACAACAAATTTCACCTGAAGAATGTATACACCTAGTACACTTAGGCAACCTTCCATACTATGTAACTCAAGAAACCAACTTTCAAAGCACCAAAACACAAACAAATTTGACTATAGGTAGATATGATCATTATCATCACACTTCCAAAACTGCAAGATTAGAAACCAAACTGCAGAGAAATGAAGAGAAAAAACATTTCTCCTAAACACCACTGCAACATACAGTTCACACACTGGTGAACACAACTCTCTTTGTACGATGATCCAAACCAAGAAATTATGGATATAGAATCTCTGAACACCTCTAACCAACATATTTGAACCACATAAGTAGATCTTCAACAGAAGAAATATGAAGCAAAACCAAAACACAACTCTGTATACTAGAACACCTTTGCAACACACTATTTCCTCTTTTATTCAAATTTTCTCAAAAACACTTGGAAGCCAAGCACCAAAGACATATATTAATCATCTTCAACACTTCCTCATCATCACCAAACCAACATCATCCACAAATAAAAGCTTATCAAAGCAACACCAGAGGTTGACACCAATAACAATTACTAATGACAACATAATGCAACTAATCAAAGCATCACTAGTTGAAATTAATGACAACACACACATAAGCTTGTTGACATCAATGACAACACCAACTATTGATACTTGTAACACATCTTTTAAGAAAAAAGGCATTTACCAAAAAATCATATTGGCCCTTATAGGTTTGAAAAGTTTTCTTATGTACATAATCATCTCTAATTATAATTTGATAATAACCAAAATGAAGATCAAGTTTGGTAACATTTTGTTAATCTCATCTAATAAATCATCAATTATTGGAATGGGAACATATCTTTTATAGTGTACCTGTTGAATTTTTTTTAATCAAGACATGTCCTCCAAGTGTCATATTTGTTATGCATCATTACCATTAGATTTGAGTAAGCACTCTAACTATGCATGATTACACTTTCCTTTTGCATCTTCTTAACCATCTTCTTAATCTCACTTTTTTCTACATATGGATAATATAGGGCATAATGTTATGTGTTTGGTTCCTTGTGTATGCAGGTGTTTTAACTAAGTCTAAAATGCAAAACTAAAAGAAATGCAACAAAAAATACACAAACAACACCTCGGATTAGGCCTAGTTGAATCTAAGTAAATAACAACAAAAACAAACATAAATGTTATACCTTTTGCTTGCTTAGATTGTTGAGTTGGTTTGCCCTTGAAGATGCTTGGATATATGCTCCTTGATGACAAAATGCTTGCAATAATGGAGGTGGGTGGAGTGATGGAAGATGGTAGGTGATATACTAATAGCATCAAAAATGGCTTGAATGCAAGAATGGATTTTGAATGCAATAATAGCTTGAATGGTCTCTAATCTCCAACCTCTAACCCCTTTAACTTGAGGCCAAGGCTCTCAATTTAAAGAAAAATGAACGGTTAAGAATGAGCCACCATGGACAAGATGGAGAGCTATGGTGAGTTGAGGACTCACAAGTCCTAACATCTTGCCATGTAAAGGGTGAAATGGAATAAGGACAAGTGACATGAAAAAAGACCATGTGGTCCCAAGGTACTTGCAAGTACCTTGGGATTGGAGAGGATTTCCTCAAAAAAGAATTCCTTGTCCCCAAGTGGGGCTGAAAGTGACAAGTGAGGACTTTTAGAAAGTCCACTCTTGTCACCATGGGGATTGGAGAGGGTGTTGGAGAAATAAAAATGAATTTTTAATTCATATGCTTGGAAGAACCCAATGGATAAGACAAGGTCCTCCTAAAGGAGGTCCTTGTCCCATGTGCATGATGTGACCTATGAGAGGTCATGGGGAAGGGAAATGCATGGGAGGAATAAATGGAATTTAAAATTTCATTGGAAAGGACATGGAAAAGAGGTCAATACCTGATAAGGTAAGTACCATGAAAGGTTGACTTAAGGACATGCTAGAAAAGGTAAGTGATTAGTATTAAGGTTGTGCAAATAGGTGATTAGGAAAATTAATGAAGATTAGAGGCAAGTGGCTAATTATGGAGGATGTGACATTAATTCTGATTAAGGATATGAACATCTTAGTCAAAGATTAATTAGATTAATCCAGATTATTGAAAAGGTTATGGAGGATGGGACAAGGAGAGGGAAATAATGAATTTAAAATTGAAGAGGATAATTGACTAAATTAAATAAATTGATGTATTTATTTAATTTAGAGGTGAAATGGTAAAGGATAAAGCATTTAATTAAATACTTTTAGAAACCTTAGAGAACGAGATAATATTAATTAAATATTTCATTTAATTAATATAGATAAATTAGACAAATAAATGATAGGATTTTGACCATATGGGAGTGGTCAAATTTGGATGTCTACATTTTTCCCCTCTTCAAAATATTGTTAGAATAATAGTGTTTCGAAGAAAAATAAAATGCAGATGACTCTATAGAGGAAGCGACTAGGAAAAAGATGCCCAAGCATGGGAGTGGTTGCATGAGTTTCCCAAATGGGGGGGAGTGAAAGGAGATGCCCCAATCACGCGAGAAAATGACCAATAAGGCAGAATGGATGGATATGGTAGGGTATGCCCCCTCGAGAGGGCGATTGGGGAAGAAAAGGGGGCCCTGGATGACTTCTCGATAGGAAGAAACATAAGGTACTGTTGGATAGAGCTTGAAAAACCATGAAGATTGGCTTTTGAACGAAGTCAAACGGACACACGGGGCACAAATGGTGGCCTTGTAAAATTGGAGGATTAATTGAAAGAGGGAAAAAGTTAAATCAAGGGAAAAAATACCCATTATTTAAAAAAGGGGAAAAGGGGGGAAAGTTATAAATAGTAATTTTAGAGTTACCATTCCTCATTTGCACAGCTGGTAGTTGAGTGAGAGAGAGAAGAGGAGAAGAAAGAGAGAAGGAGAGAAGATCCCGAAGGATTACAATGATGACATCATCCATCGAGGAGATGAGGTGCAGAGTTTCTACCTCAAGCGCACGGTCCCACGCCAAGTTAGGCTCGAATCCTCCTTGTGATTTGTAGCATTTTGTGATTTATTTTAAGTTATAATGCTTTTGGCAAATATGGGTTTGAGAATGGGGGTAGAATAGAAGAATGGGTAGAGGGTGAAAATCAATTTCGCTCACTGGATAGGAAGAAATGACAATTAGAAACATGGGGGGAAGGGGGGGTTCTTTGCTTTAAAAAAAACCAAGTAGAAATAGAAGAAAAATCAGGTTCAACCCCCCACATAGGGGCGGTCGTGCCCCAGGAAGGGTGGCCATGCCCAAAGGACGGGCGACCCTTCCCAAGAAGGGGCGGTCGCGCCCCTGTGAGGGGCGACCGCGCCTTAGTGCAGGCGGTCCCACCCTTGCAAGGGCATTTGTGCCTCGCCTCGGGTGGCCACACCCTCACAAGGGTGACGACGCCCTGGCGCAGGCAACCTTGCCCTGAGGGGCGACCGTGCCCACAAGGGTGATTGTGCCCGCAAGGGTGGCCACACCTTGGCGGAGGTAGCGACACCCCTAGGGGCGGCCCTGCCCCAAGGGGCGACACTGCCCTAAGGGGTGGCCCTACCCCAAGGGGCGGTGACACCCCAATGGGAAGTTGCACCATAAAAGGGATGGCTACGCCCCAAAAGGGAAGGTGCCAACGGCAAAGAAGTGGGGCCAAAAAAGATAGAAAAAAGGATAAAGGGTTAGAAAGAAAAAGATCAACTTAGGAATGTTTTCCAAAGAAGGAGTGAAGAAAAGGTTAGTGTTAAAAGAACCCAGGTCTGGGAAATAAATGAATTGATGACTGACAGGTTGTGTGATGTGGTTGCAATAGTTTGATAGCTTACAGACGCGAGAGAGGAGATCAGAGGTGATGGAGGCGATGCAACGAGCGATGATTGGAGCAGGCCATCAGGCGTTGGCCTAGGCAGATATGTTGCATATGTTGGGGTATCCATCTATCAGACCGCATCGAGCAATGCTGATAGCCCTGATCGAGTGCTGAGATTCAACGATCTCAACTTTCCATCTCTTGATAGGGGAGATGACAATGACATTGGAGGATGTGTGGCAGATATTGAGGCTTCCCATAGCAGGTCACATGGTGAGTGTTACAAGATCAGATGGGGAGGCATTGGATCAGATTGTGTGGGTCCTATTCGGGCGAGAGGACCTGCCGATGCAGAAGAAGGGGCTAGACGTGGATAGATGTTTGGATTTGAGAGTACCACCATTGCCATTATATCTGTATGGATTGATCAACATGATACTCATACTGGATAGGAATGGATAGTTCTACAGCCTCAACTACAAGGAGGTGATTCGATATATTGTCAAGGGGAGGGATGGAGAGTTCACATGGCGTCCATGCATCCTTGTGCAGTTGTATAGGGATATGCACGTGGTATGCTACCAGGAGGGACTCATCATGTGCCATGTGATGTTACTTCAGGTATGGGTGTGGGAGCACATCAGTGTGTCCAGGCCAGATGTAGTGAGAGTGGGACAAGAGGATACGACACTGCCAGTGGCGTATTGGTATGGGGCAGAGTATGACTAGGTATGGCGGTATCAGGGCTGTGAAGATTTAGATGGATGGAGGAGGTTATTTGATGAGCTCGAGGAAGAGGAGATAGTGTGGAGGCCGTATATGACATGAGGCTTTACCAAGTGGAAGGAGGATGAGGTGAGACACAAGAGACTCTTCATGACCCGATGTTATATAATCGGGAAGGAGCCTCGGGTAATGGATTCATATAGGCTAGACTGAGTGACAACACAATTTGGGTTGGCACAGGATATTTTAGGTGGAACAAAGAGGTTCAGACAAATTTCACGGGAGCAACCATGGGGGAGCCGATTCTGCCAGAGTTTGTGAGGGAGCACTAGGAGACACTGAGCATGATCTAGTGACCTATCCAGGGAGGATTGGAGGGCTAGTAGAGGCAGGAGTGACCATTAGATATGCTGCATGGTTTGCGCGACACCGACCCTTACAGATTACACCAGAGGAGCCGATCAGAGGGGCATTAGGATTTGGACTGGAGGATGAGGTCACATTAGCAGGAAAAGGGAGAGGGAGAGGGAGGGGACAATCGAGGAGAGAGCCTAGGGCAGGTAGGGCAAGAGGACAATAGAGGAGAGGGCTAGGGGCAACCATAGTGGGAGGAGATCAACAGAGGAGAGATTCAGGGGCAACCATAGTAGGAGGATAGTGGAGGACAGTGCTGGAGGTAGCCAGAGGAGAGCGCCAGAGGGCAGGGGGAGGATGAGGTGAGAGGTCAACAAAGGTTAGGTAGGAGGAGGAGGAGATAGAGGGCATGGGTTGAGCTTGAGGATGAGAGACATGGGGCATAGGCGATGAGGGAGAGGGAGGAGGATGAGATGATGGACATGGGAGATGAGGGAGGAGTAGAGGATATGGATATGGTTGTGTATGATATCCACCCATTGCCCATGAGGCCATCGATAGCAGAGTATCTATCCGTGAGGTTGAGAGGAGCCTGAGAGACGTAGAGGCGACGAGGAGTAGATTGGAGGTGGAGGTGATTATGTTGTGAGCCAAGATAGTAGAGAGTGAGAGAGAGTTCCTGGTGATGGCCGATGCAGTGCCGTTTCATGAGGCAGAGATGCAAAGGGAGGGAGGGAGGTCGCAAACCAAGATAGATGAGCTGCAAGCATAGGTGAGCAAGTTATGGGCAAAGGTGACTCATTTGGAGGGAGAGGTATCGAGGGAGAATGAGGTAGGGGAGGCAATGAGATGGGAGAGAGACAAAATAGAGGTGACAGTGATAATACTACAGGTAGGGGGTCAGTGAGAGTCTGGAGGAGCGATAGGGCAGATATCAACAAAGACTCTTGGCGAAGGCAGAGAGGGATATAGAGGATCTGAGGAGGTAGGTAGAAGGACTGTTGAGAGAGAGGAGGGAGTTGAGACAGGAGCGGGATGAGCTCCGTGACAAAGTTGAGGTGGCAGAGGAGATAGTGGGAGATATGGGATAGATGCAGGAGAGAGAGGAGACCATGAGGGCTCAGGTATAGGTTATGGAGACATAGAGAGATGCCTTATAGAAACAAATGCAGGTCCAACAGGAGGAGAGGGATGCAATAGTGGCACATATACAGGCTATGGAGAGAGATGCAATGCAGTGGCAGGTATAGGTGATGGAGATAGAGAGAGATGCCTTATAGAAACAAATACAGGTCCTGTAGGAGGAGAGGGATGCAACAATGGCACAGATATAGGCTATGGAGAGAGATGCAGTGTAGTGGCAGACATAGGCCGCACATGGTGGTGAGACAAGGGAAGAAGTTCAGATACTACAGGCGCAGGTATAGGCTATGTAGGAGGAGAGGGATACAACCATGGATTAGGTGTCACAGATGGGAGCAGAGATTGAGCAGCTACAGTTAGCATAGGGTGCATGGGCACATGAGAGGAGGTCTGTTTGTGGATTTCAAGATAGGTATAGGGCAGAGTGAGACACAACTAGACAACAAGTGGGAGATCGGGAGGAGTATATGAGAGAGGCGAGCTACTATATGTGTGCCTATTACTCGGCAGTGCCAAATCCAACACAATGGGTACCTTCCTATGTTCGAGCGGTGCCACAGATGCCAACACCATCCCAATTAGCAGGGATGCATACCCAGGGATATAGTAGCCTGAGAGAGACACCTCCATGCAGAGGGCCAGTGCCAGAGTCACCCCAGAGGTCGAATGCAGGAAACTCATGGTTTAGAGGATCAAAGGGACATGATCCCGATTATTGACAGGTACAGGATGGGATTTAGTACGAAGCAACATAGATCAGAGCTGATGCATAGCTCTGTACTCGTATTTTATTTGATGACATATGTGATGGATATATATTGTGATGTATATGATGGATATTATTATGGATGATGTGATGGACATTGTATTTTTGTTATTTTTGATATGATATGCGAGAGCCCTTTTTGACATTATGTGATGTGTATGTGGTGGATAATTTACTTATGCATCTGTGTATGTTTATGGTTTTATTGTGGATGGTTATTGTGATGCGATGTATGGATATGCCTATAATGATTTATGTTTATGCTGATATGGATTTATGATTATGATATGTAGGATGCCTAACGTTTATGATGCAGGGTGTGAGGAATGATTTATGATTGTTTCTATGTGGATGATATGATATGATATGATATGTATGATGTCTAACACCTATGATGTCAGATGTGATGGATGATTTATGATTGTTTCTGTGGATTATATGATGTGATATGTATGATGTCTAACACCTATGATGCAGGATGCGATGGATGATTCATGACTTTATATGCTATGGATATGGAAATGAACCTAACAATGTGTGATGCAGGTGATAATGAATGAGATATGACATGCACTAAGATGAACATGCTAATGAATGAAATGAATTTTAAGATGTATAGAATAATCAATTAAAATTAATTTAAACAACTTAAAAAATGATTATGATATGATAATGCTCATGGAATGAAATGCAATTTAGCGATCCTAAAATATGGGATGAGAATGTAACTAAATGCATTAATGTAAATAAGGGCCTGCATAATGATGGGAGTGAAGGAGGTGATGGGTGTGCAACTGCACTTTTCAAGAACCATGGGAGTCCTGAGAAGAGAGGAAAACGAAGGGAATCAACGTTTGCACAACCAAAATCCTAAGTCAAGGGTTTGAAGAAAAAAGGAAGGGAGGATACATGAATGCAATGGAGGAGAAAGTGAAATGCAATCCTAATGCAATTTTCCATCTTCGAAGCATTGATTTTTGCTATAGTATAAGACACTAGGTACCATGGTATGCAGACCAAGGTAGATTAGTGTTTAATGCATAAACAAACACAACAAACAAGAAGGCTATCCCAATACCCCAAAGTCATGATGACTTTGGTTGGGCTAAGTATTGGGATAACCACAAGCACAAAAGGGTGTCCCAGCGTAACACAAGACCTCAGGGGTCTTGGTGGGTACTACATGGGACAACCAGAAAAATAGAAAACAAAATAAAAATCAAGATATGCCCCTATGTAAACCAATCAAAACACACCATAATATGATAGATCGTGGCGGTCTTGACAAGTGATGATAGGGAGATCAAATGATAAACAAAAGCCAAAAGCATCCAAAGATTGCAATCAATTTTCAAAACATCCTTTACCATAGGATCAAGAGGATGGATGGGGTTGATGAGGTATGTTATGAAGGATACATCTTGTTGAGACCAAAGATGGATACTAAAACTAAAAGATCGATAATGACACAGGATATTTGAAAATTGATTAAATCTTATGACACGAATGGGTTCCAGTTGTGAAGAACTAGCTAGATAAGGACATACTTGAAAAGATGACACAAGACACAAGATTGACACACCCTAACGACCTAGGGGCTCGGGGGTTGAGCAAAGATCATCCTTTCCTATGTGAAAGCGCAGAGCCCTCGTAGTTCAGGAAAAGGCCATGGATAAAAGCAGAAAGAGGACGATGAAGATAGATGATGGAGGACAACGATAGGAAATATTGACAATAAGACAAAACAAAGCAAAAGAAAAATAAATCCGTTCAGATTACGTGGATCAAATGATCGACCTTGCCCACGTGCAAGTGCAGGGGCAATGTAGTTCGAAAAGGATGAAATACCAATGATGGATAAGGGAAAAAAGAGGACAATGGGGAAAATGATGAAGGAAAAAATGCCCTGGGGGTGGATCAAATGATCAGCCTTGCCTACGTGCAAATGCAGGGGCAATGTAGTTCAATAAGGATAGGACAAACAAAAAGAGATGACAAACTAGACAAGAAACAACCCCAGGGGTGGATCAAGTGATCGGCCTTTCCTACATGAAAGCGAAGGGGAAATGTAGTTCACCAAAGATGGAAAGATAGGACAGTGGAAGCTGACAAACTAGACAACAAGCCCCGAGGGTGGATCAAATGATCGACCTTGCCTATGTGAAAGCGCAGGGGCAACGTAGTTCGCCAAAGATAGGATGGGATCTAGATGGAGACTGACATGATGAAAGAACCTAGATGGAGACGACCAAAGTGGTAAGATGACACAAGCTCGAATTAGGATAAAATCTCAGGATGACGGAAATGCTGAACCAAAATATACCAAGTGACCAGATGATGCAAGTAGATGGAAGGATATGATTGATGAGGATGTGAGATCTGGATGGATGAGTCATAAAATAACTAGGACGTAAGGTAGATAATGATTAATCCCTATACGAATGGTGCCTATTTCCAGGTTTTCACCATAGGATGAATTATTTCTCTTTAATATTTTTTGATATTTTGATTTTTTTTGGTTTTTGACAATTTTTTACTTTTTTTTTGTATTTTTACGATTTTGACAGGAAGGATACCCCAGCTGACCTAAGTATAAAACTTCTTCAGATGCATGATATTGATGGGTTCTTCTAGGGGCTCTCCTTTAGGTGTAGACAACCTGTATGCTCTAGAACTATATTTTGCAGTGATGACGTAAGGGCCCAACCAATTTTCTTTGAACTTGCCCTTCTTATCCCTATCTTGCTAGTTTTGCTTATTTTCTTTAAGGACTAAGTCGCCAACATTGAATTGATGAGGGAAAACCTTCTTATTGTAGCTTATCTTGAGCCTATGTTGATAGGATTGCAAATGGTTGTAGGATTTGATATGTTTTTCATTGAGGATTTCCAACTGAGCAAGTCATGCAACTTGGGTGTCTTCATCATTGATTAGATTCTTCATAGATATGCAAAGTGATGGGATTTCAACTTCAATCGAAAAGATAGATTCGACACCATAAACTAGTGAATATGGAGTGGAACCAGTGGGGGTGCGGATGGAAGTGCAATAGGCCCAAAGGGCAGGATGGAGGTGAAGATGCCAATCTCGACTAGTGCTGGTAACCATCTTTTTAATTATTTTAATCAAGGTTTTGTTGGTTGCTTCTGCTTGACCATTACCTTGGGGGCAATATGGGTAGACCAACGATGTTGGATGTGATAAGTCTCGCAGACGAATTTCATGCACTTGTTTTTGAATGGCTTTCCATTGCTAGTAATGATGGTGGAGGGGATTCCATACCTGCAGAGGATATGGTAAAGGATGAATTTGGATATTTGAACACCAATAATTTGGGTGAGTGGTATGGCTTCCACCCACTTAGTAAAGTATTCAATGGCTGTGATGATGAAAGTATGATCGTCAGAGGATGGAGGGTAAATCTTGCCGATCAAATCGAAACCCCATTGTGAAAATGGCCATGGTGTTGTGATGGGTTGTAATTCTTGTGCAAGAGCATGAATCAGGCCCACATGTTGCTGACAAGGAAGACACCTCTTTATGAACTCACAAGAATCATGTTCCATTGTAGGCCAATAATATCCCGCTCTTAGAATCCTCTTGGCCAAGGCCATACCATTAGAATGGGCCCCATAGATACCACTATGTACTTCTACCAATGTAGTGCAGGATTCAGTCTTGTTTAAACACCGAAGGAGGGTTCCATCATACCCATGTTGATAAAGCATATCACCTATGATGGTGTAATGGGTTGTGTATTGGATAAAGGGTTTTCGTTGGTTACGTGTGAAGTTAGAGGGTAAGGTGTTGTCTTGGAGGTAAGTGTAGATGTCTTGGTACAAAGGGGATTCATGACCTATAATGTCATATACCATTTCACTCTCAGGGATGTCATATGTAGGGATTAACAGTTGCTCCACAAGGAAATCACATTCAATACTATCTCTAGGCATGTCAAGGAGGGAACCAATGGTGGCCATGGTGTCATGCTTTATTCTGTACTCTAGGAATTTGATCAAATTGGATGGAGGCGAAGTAATTTTTGAAGTCATCTACCATACATTTGTATAGTAACAACTTATCATATTTTGTTAGGAACTCATCATTGCTCTACTTGATAAATAGTTGGGAGTCACCAAAGACTTGCAGGTGAGAGATACACCATTGGACTGAAATCTTAAGGCCGGTAAGAAGAGCTTCATATTCAAAAATGTTATTGGTACAAGGAAAGGCCAGTTTGAATGACTTCGGTATGTAGTCACCTTGGGGGGTGATGAGCAGGACTCTTGCTCCTGATCCATTGTTTGTGCGTGATCCATCAAAGTATAGTGTCCATGTGGTGGCTTCTGAAATTGCAAAGACCCCTTCATCAAGAAACTCTGTTTCTAAAGGATAAGCATCTACTAGTGGAGTGTCTTCCAGTTGATCCACAATTACTTGTCCTTTGATTGCTTTATGATCCACATACTCTATGTCAAATTCACTTAGCAACATGACCCACTTAGCCATGTGACCAATCAGTTTTGTTCTGGATAGAAAATATTTTAGTGGATCAACCTTAGAGATGAGCTTGATTGGATGGCTAAGCATGTAGTGTCGGAGTTTCTGTGAGCTGAAGAATACGGTGAGGCAGGCCTTCTCCATTGGGGAATAGTTTAGCTCATAACCTACTAAGGTTCGACTAATGTAGTAAATTTCTCTTTCTTTGGATGACTCATCGTGTTGTGCTAACAATGCCCCTAATGCCACAAAAGTAGCTGAAATATAAAGGAGGAGCGGTTTTCCCAAAATAGGTGGGTGAGCTAAATAATCTTTGATCTGATCAAAGTCGAGTTGTCATTGTTGGTTCCACTTAAATGTAGTATCTTTCTTCAGGAGATGCTTGAGTGACTGACACTTGTTGGCTAGTTGTGCAATGAACCTTTAGATGGATTGGAGATTACCTTGTAGGCTTCTTAGCTATTTCAGATTATGAGGTGGAGGCATTTCCATTATTGCCTTGACCTTAGCAGGATCAACCTCTATTCCTCTACGAGAGACAATGAACCCCAAGAGTTTTCTTGATGTGACATCGAAGACACATTTCTTCATATTGAGGCATAGCTTGTACTATTCCAAATGCTCAAATATCTTCTTGAGAATGGCAGGGTGCTTTTCCCTCGTTCTTGATTTTCCTAACAGGTCATCAACATAGTATTCCATTATTATGTGGACGAGGTCATGGAAGATGACTGTCATAGCACACTGATATGTTGCCCCTGCATTCCTGAGGCCAAAAGGCATGACATTATAACAAAATGTACCCCAAGGTGTAGTAAAGGCAGTCTTGTGTTGATCCTTGGGGGAAATCTTAATCTGGTTGTAACTGGATAAACCATCCATGAGGGACAACATCTCATGTCCTGCGGTAAGATTGAGTAACATATCAATATTTGGCAAGGGGAAGTCATCCTTGGGACACGCTTTATTAAGGTCTCAGAAATCTATACAAATTTTGATATCTCTATTGGGTTTAGTGACTGGGACTATATTGGAGATCTAGTCAAAGTTATCAATTGGTCGGATGAATCCTACCTCCAACAAATTTTCTAATTCTTTCTTAACCAGTAGAGCCACTTGAGGGTGCATTTTCCAGAGTTTCTGCTTGATAGGTTTTGCATCAGGAAGGGCATCTAGGTGATGTACCACCAAATAAGGATCAAGGCCAAGCATGTCTGAATATGTCCAGGTGAAGTTGATGATTCCCTCTTTGAGGAGCTTGGTGATGGTAGAGTTTTCTTCTTTTGATAGTGCCTTAGCCACATACGTGATCTTGGTATTCTCCTCGGTTCCCAAGTTTATTGCTTGTGTTTCTTTGATCAAGATGGATGATCTACCAAATAGTTGAGTCCCTACAATGGGAAGATGAACGTGCTCATCTTCTAGCACCTCGTCAAGGTTTTCACTAGTAGATACACCCTTTGTTTTTACTTTTTCAAAGTCACATAGTGCCTCGGGGAGGTTTTCACTAGGTGACTTGTTTTGATTTTGTTTCTTTTTATTTTTGCGGCTGGGGCGTTCATCTTCCCCCAATCCCATGAGATGCACATATTGGTCCATTGAGGGAAGGGTGTTGAGAGGTGTGCTACCTTTTAGGTTGTAGTCTATAAGCTTGGGGTGTTTAATGGATAAGGTGATGGTGCAAATGGATAGGCATTCAAACATTGAGGGGAGGTCGATGTGATCAACATCATCGTATGCGTGTATGATGGACTCCTCCTCCGATATTTCCTCGAGGGAATCGTCATCCATACTAACACTGTTAGAGGCACTAGATGATGCCACAAGACCCTTTTTTTTTGTATCATAGCCCAAGCCCATCTTCTTCAGATGCATAGAAGCTTCTATCGGCTGCCGCCTACCTTACTCTGCTACATCAAGCCCCCCCCCCCTGATAGTTATATTTTTCTGCAAACTTAGAAGGCCAAGGATAGGACTCTTGGAATTATTCTTTTAAGGGGGGATATGGTTCAAGTTCCGCATGGTACACCCACTGTCTGATGTCGTCTTCAGGTGTATCTTGTCATAATCCAAGAGAGTGGAAAGTGCTAGACCCCACATTTGGAGCATTGAGGGTGATTATCTTCTGTTCATATTTTGGAATAGAATGAGATGGTTGACCATATGTACATGGTGAAGGTGGTATGGTTTCCATGTTCAAAGTTATACACATTTTGTACTCACCACACCCCTTGTCAATGATCTGGACCTTAGTAATGGTGGAATCAGGTGTGGATGATGGCATGGATGAAGTGGTGTTTAATGTGTTAGTGGATGGATGAGATGCTGATGTCTAAGATGCCCCCATTTCTACCCCAGGGAAATAATGAGAATGGGGAAAGGAAGCCTCAAGGGCATGACAATATTCGAATGGCTGAGGGTCAGCTTGTATAGTTACTTCCATTCCTTGAAATGGGAATTTCAGACATTGGTGATAGGTTGATGGGATGAATTGCATAGAGTTAATCCATGGGCGGCCAAGAAGGATGTTATATGGAAGTTCAAGGTCCAAAACATGACACATAGTGTATTGCGCAATGGGGCCCACCTGAATAGGAAGACAAATAGTGCCCTGAGAATCTTGTTCTGCTTTATCATATGCTTTGATGGTGATAAGTTGATTATTTAGGTCAGCTTGGGCATATCCCACTTGCTGTATAAATTTTAATGTACAAAGATTTAGGGCAGAACCATTATCTACCAATACCCTTTTTACTTTATGACAGTTCACACCAACCTCGAGATGGAGGGGCGGTTATGACTTGAGTCAAGGCGTGGCATATCTGTTTGGCTGAAAACTAATTGGTAGGTCACTAAGAGATTTCCCACCAATGCTTGGAATTGTGTGGGATCTATGTTGTTGGGAACTTGAGTGCTTTGTAGGGCCTTATTCAAGATGTCCTAGTGCACAAGAGAAGAATTAAGCAAATCTAGTATAGAAATATGAGCTGAGGTCTTTCCTAAGTGATCAAAGATGTTGTACTATGAACTGACAGGTGGCGGTTGGGTAGATGTGGAGGCTCCTGGGACTGTGATGTGGGTACGATGGGTGGTAACAACACATTGTGGGTTGTTACCTTTGACGTGTATCATGGATACACGCGGCTCCACTTGGTCGATGTGCATAACAATGCCTTGGTAATTGTATGACACATTTTTATAACTGATGTTATTAGTGTTGTTATTCTGATTGTTGTTGTTGCTAGGGCCAGGATTGGAGTGAGATGTACTAGGACCCTAATTATGCTTGGGAAAAGCATTATGATATATTTGAAGTTGAGCATTAGATGAGGTTGCCATATTAGCATCCACATGTATTTTTCCCTGATTTATGAGACCTTGGATGTAGGTTTTTAGACCTTGGCACTTATCTAACGTATGTCCCTTAATCTTGTGAAATTCACAATACACGTTGTCTTTGAACCAAGTTGGCTTGGGCTTGGCTCATCAAGGGGCTTGGTTATAGGATAAGTGATGGGGTAATTAGCTTGGAGGAGCTTGTTAAACATGACAATAAAGGGTTCTCCGAACTGAGTAAACTAACATTTATTTCCCCCTTGGTTGTTCTGATTTGATTTTTGTTGAGGATGAGGTGCTCCTTGGGGCACATATATGGTATTTGGGATCGACTGTTACTGTTGAGGAGGATATTGTAACTTTTGCGAGGCATTAGCCACTTGGACATGTTTGGTGTCGGTGACACCATCATTAACAACATTCTTATTCTTATTCCAATAACGAGGTTTATCTCTAGAGGACCTCTCTTTATCATAATTGAAAATTTTGACCTGCCCTTTAGTAATAAGGGATCTTTCCAAGATAGGACCTTTTTCCACTAGTGCTGCAAAGGTGGTGATACAGTGGAGTCAGAAGTTAGGAGCCATGTCCGGATGAGAATTTTCAATAAAAAAGTAACCATGTCTTTTTCCCTCAGTGGGGATTTCATCCTGTTGGCTAAGGCTTGCCATCTTTGCAGATAGCTTGCAAATGTTTCTCCATCATGCTATTTTTCTTTCAGGAGATCAAGCGTATCAATATCCTTCTCTAGATTAAAGGAGAAGTGGGAGAGAAATTCTTCTGACAACTATGCAAAAGATTTGATGGATTCCTTCTCAAGGCCCATGAACTAGTTAAGAGTGATTCCTTGTAGGCTTTTAGGGAACAATCGCATGAGGTAGTTGTCATTGTGCATGAATTATTGACAATGGGCATAAAAATCTTGCAGATGAGCTTTGGGGTCTTTTGTTCCCTTGTACTTATCAAATTTTGGTATTTCAAAGTGTTTAGGAAAGGGAACCAAGGAAATGGAGGAATCGAATGGATAGGGACAAATGTCCTTAAATTTGAATGATTGTTTGCGCATCCTAGCTTGTATGTCTTTCAATGCAACTTTGACTTCTTCCAGGTCTTTGTTGATAGGTGCAACAAGAGTCAGAGTAGGCTGATTGTATGGATGATATTGTTGGTATGATGAGGATGGTACAATCATGGTTGGATCATAGGCGGGTTGAGATGTATAGGGAGATGCTTGCTGGTTCTGATTGATATAAGCAGATTGCAGATTAATGTACGATGAATATGAAGATGACAAATTATGATGGTAAGAGGTGGAAGCCACTTGTTGGTAGGGTGGATGTTGTTAATAAGAAGTGGATGAGGCAACCAGCTGATATTGTGTAAGATTTTGATAATATGAAGAGGTAGAAGTCCCTTATTCATATGGTGATGGTTGATAATAAGACTATTGTTGTTGGAGATAGAATGGATAGGATTGGTATTGATGCGCAATGGTGGGTTGATGCGTGACATATGGGGGTGGTTGTGGATTTGATGGTTGTTGATAGGGATTGATGTGTGGTTTTGAAGGGTTGGCGTAAAGAGGTGGTTGGGTCCACGTTTGGTTCTGGGTAGCCTGATGAGGATTAGGATGGGAGGGAGCAGTGTATGTGCTGGATGGATGATAAAGATATTTTGTAAGAGGATTATGTTGCATTTTCATAGGAATGGGTATATGCTACGATGGAGGTTGCTGCTGTGGCGGTTGTTGGTAAGATGGGTGAGATGAAATATGTGGTTGTTGTGGGACAGCTATAGAAGCGCCATGTGGCGACTGGGATGTAGTTTGTGTCACCTGGTGTGGTGGTTGCAGAGGAATTGAGACATTTTGTGGTGGGATTGGCATGTTGTGCTATGAAGGTTGTTGATGAGGTTGTAGGGATGAAGCAATAGCAATAACAGTGTTGTGGTGGTGGTTGCAATATGGTGGATTGGCGAGGATTAGCGGGAGGTTGTTGGAATGCAGGTGGTGGTAAGTTGTTAGCGGGAGAAAATCCTAGAGGTGGCATTAATGCAAGGACAGGTGTGCCCCCAGTATTGACAGGTGGTTGACTAGGATGTTGAGATGGAAGTGGTGGAGTTGACGGGATGTACAGTGGCATGCCGTAGGCGTAGGGGTCATTATGCTCGGGTTGTGCTACAGAGGTTGCGGTTGGGAGGCGAGGATAACTAGAAACTTGACGTATCCCGATGTTTTCAAACTCAGGGTGATACCAATTCTCTATGGGTTCACCTTCGGGGACATATGAATTCCCTAGAATGTTTTGTGAAGTTTGCAGATCTGTAGGTGCTGGAAGAGTGTGGGTATCGACATATTGTGATGCATCAAAATCAGATGGTGGTTTGATTCCTCTCATGATTAGAGTGGAAAGAATCTTATCCCCATGTTTGTTGAGGAGACGATCTATCATCTGTACATTAATAGGATCACTAAGGTATTCGTCAATAGTGACTTCGGGTTGATTAACCATATTTTCATCACCGGGCGGTGTGGTGTTTTGAACATTGGTATTGGATTGTGATGAAGCACTATTATGGGGATCTTGTGGGATATTTGGAACATTGTTAGGATCTTGTGGGATGTTCAGCTGAGAACCTTGGGCTTTTTGTTCTACCATTTTCTTTTTCGCTTGTGAGCGGGTCTGAACGGGTATGAAAGTGCAAAACAACTTGGTGGACTAAGATGTGACTAAACAACTAGGATGCAATGCAAAGATGATCTAAATGACGATTGGATTGGATGAGGGATCGATTGATTGGATAATTGGATAAAGATGTGATTAGATTGGATTGGATAAGATTGATCGATAAAATTATTGATAGGATTGGATGATTGGAAGGGATTCTAAACTGAGTTCAGAGATCACCCTAGGTGACTTAAGGTGATGATTGATCGGATTAAAGGATGAACTAATGATCATGGAATTGAATTCACCTTGAGATGGAAGGGGATTGATAGGGATGAGGATGATGATTGACTTAGGATGGATGACGATCCTAAGCAGATGATAAAGGACGATGATCAGTTCCAGGCACCTAGGTCAATTTGGATAATAACTTCAAACAAAGTTCAAAGGATTTGGATCAAGAAAATGATAGTGGATGTGTAACCTAAGGATGATTAAGGATACACCTATATAATTTGGATAATTATTTAGGTGCAAATGGATCAGGATGTAGATGGACTGACGTGAGGATTATGTGCAAACGAGATGAGCAAACGATTAGGCAAACAATAAGCTTTTCAGAATCCCAGTAGGTTGGTTTTTTGGATTAGGCTCATGTAGAGCATTTGGTTTTGGGCCAGGGCTGCCCAAACTTGGGAAAGGCCACCCAAACTAGGGTAGGGTCACCCAAACAGGGGCAAGGTCGCCCAAACAAGTTTTGGATCTAACTTAGTCCGAAAAATGGTCAAGTGATATCGATAAACAAACTTCCAAGATGGGTAAATGGGTTCACAGAACAGGCGAATGATCACTCAGAATGGGTGAACGGATGCTCAAAATGGGGGAAAAACACTCAAAACAGGTGAACGGATTCCTAGAACAGGTGAACGAATACCCAGAACGGGTGAACAATGCTCAGAACGAGAAAATGGGTACCCAGAATGGGAGAACAGATACCCGAAATGGGAAAGTAGATGGTTAGAATGAGGGAACGATGTTTGAAATAGGCAAGTGAATATAAAAAATGGGTGGATAGGTAGTCATAATGGTTAAAGGAATACCCGGGATGACGGAACGACACTTAGAACGGGAAAATGGGTACCTGAAATAGGAAAATGACTAGCAAATGAAAGTTGAAAATGATTGTTCGGAGGGCAGGGTCGCCCCTTTGAGGGCAGGGTCACCCCTTTGGAGGGTAGGGTTGCCTGTTTGAAGGGCAAGATCGCCTGTTTGAAGGGTAGGGTCGCCTGCTTAGGAAAAAATGCTCAGATTTGACTTGGGCAAGGAAAAAAATAGCTGAGACAAAAGGGAAAGATTGCCCCTTTGAGGGAAAGGTTGCCCCTTTTGAGGGGAGGGTTGCCCCTTTGAGGGTAGGGTCACCTTTGTGTGTTAGTTTGGACTTAACTTAGGCAAAAACAACTATGGAAAAGGACAAAAATAGCAAGCAAATGGCCAAGACTGACTGATAAGCACTGGTTTTACATAAAAAGGATAGTTCAAGCATCACAAGCCTAAGATTAGTGTTAAGGGTATAGTCAACATGGTCCTCTATCTAGGCTGAACAAGGCTTCTAAGGGAGTCCCAAAATATGCATGGTATGTGGGGCACGACTGTGAACACCAACTTGTCTACAAGCGTGAGTCGGGAGTAGCCAGCGAGGTACTGGGAGCTTGGACCAAATCTTCACATCTTATGTAGGTATCACCCTAGCTTCAATGCTCTGCTAGACACGACGTGACTGGATTGAGGTACAATTTTTGCCTCCCCCCTTTATATATCCCGTTGGTAACACGTGGTTGGGATCATCCCTTGGGGTGATGAAATCTCCAAGCAAGTCCTGCTAAGAAATAAAAAAGAGGAAAAAAAGACTTAAGTGGACTATGATTTCTCTTCACCTAGGATTGCCGAATGGCGCAAGGGGATTAGATACTAATTAATGATATTAAGCTTCCACAATCCGTATCGTTAATGTTGTATCTGTTTCTGGATTAGATTGCGTGATGCAAAAAACTCTCACGCAATCTAATCCAGAAACAGATGCAACATTAGGGATTAGATATGTCAATAGTCCACTCACAAGCACGCCAAATAGTAATTGACCCCTTTTAATTAAATCTACGTGCCTAGTTAAGATAAAAATCACAAGCAACTAACTAGAGAAAATAATTTTTCTCCGCTGCAGCAAATGTGTTAGTAGTTTGTTGTTTTGTTGTCTTCAACAATCAAGCTGCACAAACATTAGTAACAAAAATAACACTCACAACCAAACACACATTAGCGGGTCAGTAGTAAGGAAAAACAACATGAATCTGAACTCTGAAACGAAATATTAACCCTTTGTTTACCTGATTTACCTCTGTTTTGGGTGGGATCGCCTCTGTGTCTTGGGCACAATTGGCTCTTTGGGCGGGGTTGCCTGTTTGTACCAGAATATGCAAAAAAGGTAAAAAAACCATGAAAAATAGAAACAAAAAACTAGAATGCTGGGAAAGATTGCCCCTTTGTGGGCGGGGTCGCCTGTTTGTACCAAAATATGCAAAAAAGGTTAAAAAACTAGGAAAAATAGAAATAAAAAACTTGAATGTTGGGTGGGGTCGCCTATTCATGGACAAGGTCACCCCTTTGTGGGTGGAGTCGCCCCTTTGTGGGTTGAGTCGCCTCTACATTCTAGGCAAGGCTGCCTCTGTAAGCCTGAACCTGCAAAACATCAAACAACAAAAAGCGTGAAAGAAAAGACCCGTGACGTGGGTCCGATCGAGCGTGCCAGAAATGTGTGCAGGTGTTTTAACTAAGTCTAAAATAAAAATCTAAAAGAAATGCAACAAAAAAAACACAAACAACACCTCAGATTAGGCCTAGATGAATCTAAGTAAACAAAAACAAAAACAAACATAAATGTTATACCTTTTTCTTGCTTAGATTGTTGAGTTGGTTGGCCCTTGAAGATGCTTGGATGTATGCTCCTTGATGACAAAATGCTTGCAATAATGGAGGTGGCTGGAGTGATGGAAGATGGTAGGTGAGATACTAATGGCTTCAAAAATGGCTTGAATGCAAGAATGGATTTTGAATGCAATAATAGATTGAATGCTCTCTAATCTCCAACCTCTAACCCCTTTAACTTGAGGCCAAGACTTTCAATTTTAAAAAAAAAGGACGGTTGAGATTGAGTCACTATGGACAAGATGGAGGGTTGTGGTGAGTTGAGGACTCACAAGCCCTCACATCTTGCCACGTGGAGGGTGAGATGGAAAAAAGACAAGTGACATGGAAAAAGGCCATGTGGTCCCAAGGTACTTGCAAGTACCTTGGGATTGGAGAGGATTTCCTCAAAAGGGAATTCCTTGTTCCTAGTGGGACTGAAAGTGACAAGTGAGGATTTTTAGAAAGTCCACTCTTGTCACCATGGGGATTGGAGATTGTGTTGGAGAAATAAAAATAAATTTTTAATTCACATGCTTGGAAGAACCCAATGGATAAGACAAGGTCCTCCTAAAGGATGTCCTTGTCCCATGTGCATGATGTGACCTATGAGAGGTCATGGGGAAGGGAAATGCCTGGGAGGAATAAATGGAATTTAAAATTCCATTGGAAAAGACATGGGGAAGAGTTCAATACCTGATAAGGTAAGTACCATGAAAGGTTGACTTAAAGACATTTCAAAAAGGGTAAGTGATTAGTATTAAGGTTGTGCAAATAGGTGATTAGGAAAATTAATGAAAATTAGAGGCAAATGGCTAAATATGGAGGATGTGACATTAATCCTGATTAAGGATATGCATATCTTAGTCAAAGATTAATTAGATTAATTCAGATTAGTGAAAAGGTTATGGAGGATGGGACAAGGAGAGAGAAATAATGAATTTAAAATTGAAGAGGATAATTGACTAAATTAAATAAATTGATACATTTATTTAATTTAAAAGTGAAATGGTAAAGGATAAAGTATTTAATTAAATACTTTTAGAAACCTTAGAGAACGAGATAATATTAATTAAATATGTCATTTAATTAATGTAGACAAATTAGACAAATAAATGATAGGATTTTGACCATATGGGAATGGTCAAATTTGGATGTCTACACCTTGGTACTAGTTTAATGGCATAATCCTGATCTATTTTAGGAGGCAACCCTTTTGGCATCTCTCTAAGAACTATTGAGTGTTTTATCTATAATTTCTTGTAGATCTAGAGGTGTAGAAGTGTTTAAATGATATACTTCAAATGAAAAGTAGGCCACAAACCTATTTATGCCATTATTAAGAATATTTTTTAATTTCATGAGAGCTTACCATCCATATACACTTTATATGAAACCCTTTTAGTTCTTGAGTCATTTCCTCTAAGAGAAAACAAATGAATAGCTCCCAAAAGTTATCTCAATTTTTCCCAATGTAGCAAGCCATTATACTCCTAAAAAATATCTATTGCACCCATGTATATAGAAAACACCAAATAATCAAGTTGGCAATCTCCCAAAAAAAAAAATACTATGTAATTTTCTCGAACAACTAACTGTGCCCCTATTTGTACTTAGGACCTAAAACTCTAGAGTTGGATATATAAAATAATTTAGACAATCAACTAACATATTTTTGATGAAGTTGAGAGCGATTCTTGAGTCAATCAATGCTATTACTCTCTCTTTCTTCAAGAAACCCACTATGTTGAGAGTTTGTGGAGTGCTAATGCTAGAAAGTGCATGAAAATAAATAGTTGATTAAGGATCTCACAATTCCTCTTTTGATTTATTTCAAAACTTTAATATTTATTCTTAATCATTGTGTAAAAGTACAAACCTATGTCACACTTTATAAAGGAATCAACCAACACAAACAAAAATTCTCATTTTTGACTGCATAAAGCGGTATTTATGTTTTAAATTTCAAAATGATGTAAACTAATGAAATGTAGAACTCTTGATGAAGTTTATTTCTGTAATTTTTTCAAATCTTTAAAAAAATGTTTTTTTTTTTTATAAATTTAAGGACAAATTTTGAATGGCTGAAAATTTCAAGAAAAAGTGACGTTGATTTGACATTAAAAAAAAAATAGCAATTTTTTTTATTTTCCCCTGATTTTTTTTCCAAATAGATAACTTCAATATCTAGTGCATGGAAAAAAATTAAAGTTTTTGATGTAATATTTTCCTCATAATAATGTTTTAAAGTCAAACATACCAGAATTTGATAGGTTTCATTTGACGTCAACTATTGCATATTTTTTTTTACTTTAAAAAAAAATTATACCCTTTTGAAGAGGATTCTCTCCTCTAGTGCAACATATATTTTATAATTTTTAATTTTTAATCAGCCCCATTTTTTTTTTTTAAAACCTAATTGCATTATTTAAAATTAAAAAAAATATTAAAAATAATCAAAATATCAAATTTTTTATATATTTGGATTTCTGACTCCGAGCTCTACAAAAGGGTATTTTTAGTTTTTTGAAATTTTTTTTTATGTTCAAGTGGAAATTTTCAAAAGAAATTGAAAAAGGATGAGGTGGCTGCTAACAAGGATGTCACTTAGACAGTTTTGATAGAAAGGGTTTCGAATGAAACCCTTTCGCTCGAAACATAACACATAAATTGAGTCACATTTTAAAGTGACAAAGGGAAAAATTCAAATTTTGTAATTTTGGGTGAAAGTGTTTTGCTCGAAACTCTAAGTGCCATGTATAGACTACGTGGTTTTGGGTGAAACTATTTAGGTCAAAATTATTTTGCTCAGAACTATTTAGTTGGCCAAAAGTGTGACACAGGTTTGTGCTTTTACCCCATTTTCTCCCTCACTCAACCTTTGAATGTAGACTAATTTCTTTTTAACACTTTTATTTTCTCTACTATATTTGTTATCATAGTTAAAACACAATCCTTTTTTCCCTTTTTTGTTCAATTTTATGGATTCAATCTAGTGGGTTGAGGGAATGGTCATGCTAAAAAGCTCTTTTTTCTTATACCACTAAAACCCAATCTTCTAGGAGTTATAAAATTTATCCTCTACCTTGCATTATAGGAAAAAATACTCAAATATAATAGTAGTACTAAACATAAATACCTGGTGTTGGATGCAATCCTTGAGCTCATCGAGAAATAGATAATTCAAGTTCTCCTCTATAATTGTCTCTACTCACGAGGATAGATTCTAGAATTTTTGAATATAATACTTGGTTTGTTTAATTTGTCTTAGTTTAACTAACTAGACAGTAATTATTTGACATACTATTGGTACAGTGTGATTATAGCTCCTTTGCAAAAACTAACTAATCAATAATAAGAGCCTTTTTCTCTATTTGAGCACATAGCCATCAATATCAAATGAGTTTCTCTAGTTTTAGATATGAGGAAGTCATTGTTACTTTTTCCCACTTAGAAATGATGTATATAAAAAATATATCCATTTGATATATACAAGTTATAGGATCCTTTCCATCAAACTTGCACATATCCACAGGTTTGATAATAGCTTTCAAGATCTCATATAAGTGCTAGCATTAGATTTGGAATGGTTATATTGGATGATCCACCTTAATTTCTTGAAACATCATGTTGCTCTTTTAATTGAGATATGGGTACTTACAATTGGAAGATTGCATCCTTGATGTAAGTTAGCATGTCTTATTTCATAATAATGACTTCTCTTTTCACTTTCTCAATCACCTTTGATAAGATTTCCTCCTTTTCCCTAATATTTTCTTCCCTTAATTTTTTTATAAGTACCGTATCCACATCCTCTACTGATGAATCCCCTTCGTTAGTCCAATCCTTTTATGAGTGTAGAAATTCTTGCCTCTAACTCTAGTATATGGTCCTACCATGACAAGGCTTGATAGTACAAAATTTATTTATTTTTGTTGACCAAATATTGATTGGATAATTTCAAAATCTTGTTATCCACAAAAAAGAAAAAGAAAAAAAGAGTAAACCTGATGGTGTGTGTAGTATCCTTTAATCAGGTTGATAACTAGGAATATAAATTCCTCTACTCAGGGATTAGGCATCACAACTGGCAGTCATAATCTACTAAAGGACATCATTTGATTGTCAACCTAGGGACGTTAGACTTGAAATGGGTTTGCAAAGTATATGCACTAACCACCTATTTCAGACATGTATTATCTACTGAAAACACTATGCTGGAAACAAATTCTAATTGACTAAATTTGCTTAGAATAAAAACTAAATCCAGTTTTAAAGATAGGAACTACTCTGTCCCTAGTGGCTATAGAAACAGTTGACAGCTCTGTAATTCTGTCAGCTACAGGAATAGTCACACTGAAGTTCTATGAAAGTAAGTGCAGCTATTCTAATTGCAAAAATGAAAAGATAGACAACTCCCTAAGTGGCCCCCCCTAGGTAGTGTCAAAGATACACAACGGATTAGACTATAAATTCCATGAATGCTTTTATTGAGTCAAAACAAACAAGTACATGGCTCACAATCTTGCAACTATATTTCTGAAAAACTAAAGCTTATTACAATAGAAATCTTCCAGCCCTTTCTTTGAAGGAGAATGGGCTATTTATTCAAAATTGAACCTAATTACTAACTAACCTTTCCCTCATAAAATGGGAAGTTTTTATTACATCATGACCAACCTAATGAAGAAATGGATACAAAAAGGAAGGACTGAGTCAAATCAGTTTGAATATTTAAAGCACCACTATCCTAGATTTATGTGCCATCAAGACGCCTCTGTTGGATTCCTAGAACTTATCCCTTGCATGGTGGATGACTTGAAGCTGTTTCCTTATTCTTTGCTGCTAAATCGGTCCTCTTTGAATAAGTTTTTCAACAATCTAGTGGAGGCTAAATCTTCTCCTTGAGACTTGGTACCTGCAAATAACTAACAGCTACTCCTACGACAAAGGATCGGCTCAACACATTTAACTCATTAAGATGATCCATCATTCCACTCATTCATTCATTAGGTATTAGTTTGGGACATACAATATTTCAAATATGGCTGTAGGGAGGTTAACAGTAGTGGTTGCAGGAAAGGCATGTCATCACAAAAAGTCACAAGGCACACATCTTCTGTCAAACTAATAAAACATTTAAGCAATAACCATGGAAAGACTTATTAATAAACTTGTTGTATTAAGCATAAAGTCTATGTATTACTCCCATAATTACTACTAAATGTCTTCTCAGCATAATAAAAGATATAGAAATGTTTAAAAACATAGTCTAAAATATGCCAAAAACTAGGCTCATCATTCCCCTCAACCGACTACTTTCTGGTCCCTTCAGCAAGTCTAGCATTTTTCCTTCGAGCATACTCCCTTAAATCAACATTTTGCTACTGTCCACATTCACCATGTTGAAAACTCCAAAAGTGAGCCTGCATAGACTCCAATCGTTGCCACCTGTTATCCTCTGGATTCCTACTGTAGGTGTTGTTTTCTCCTTGCATAGCCAGCAGTGGCCATAAGAGAATGGGTGGCTGCATGACTAATGGCAACCAATTCTCTTTCTTTGTTCTTGTGTTTCTCATATACCTCTCTGCTCTCTGAGTAGCTACATACAGGTTGTTTGGGGTATGCGATTCTTCCCTTCTTAGCTGCAATGACAAGTGTTCCCATCTTGTTTGGATGTGCTGTGTAGCAATATTGAGGTCATCATTTACAATTTTGGAGTACTGGGTAAACACTTCTTGTCTCAAGGGTTCAATCACTAGCCTATCCCTTTCATCCACCCATAACTTCTTCTAGTCAAAGTAAATACCCATCCCCTTCTTAGATTCATTTCTCACTGCTAGTGGCATGTTAACCTCATCATGTTTGTAACCATCAAACTGTTCTCCCCTACTTATTTCATTCCTAATCCAGGAGATCAGAGCACTGATGTGAATTTCCCCAACATAGCACAAGGGATTCCATTCTTTATCATGAGGCATAGCCAAACTATGTAAAAAAACTCACACAGAAGGTGTCTGACATGCTGTGGTGAGTCCCTATATGCATCATAAAATTCCTCGAGAGTATTCAAGGAAGGATTCTAACCTTGATAGATCCTTATTAATTGAAAGTTCAAATATAACTCTTTTAAGTACAGTGCATAAACAGGGGAAGGCATCTACATTGCACAATTTATGGGACAAGTTGAACTACTTGATTGAGTGTGTTTGTGATATTAGCAATTTCTATATCCTTGTTCTGGATTACTCTCCTCAATCTCTCAATTTCCAATTCATAGGTAGTCTGCTGATTTTGAAGTTCTGTGTAGCATGAAATTCTTGCAACAAAATTTGTAACATGGAGAGGGGGCTTTTGGTTATAATTTGTTGCAGGTGGCCTTTGAATTTCTTCACCTGCATCAACATTTTCATGCTCAGCTATCTGAATTTTGTCTTTGGCAAACAATTGCCCAAGAATTTCCTGTTCCATTTCATCATCTGGCTGTCAGTTCTCTTATTGTTCTTACGATATATGATGTTTAGGTGTATTTCCTACAATAGTCGGTGATTCATCTATTCCTTCATTATCTTCACTTCTTTCTTTTGATTGAATTGTAATTGATTTCCCTTTCTCCCCAATATACACTACCTCTTCCTGCAGCTGTTCTGATAACCCCTCTTGCATTTGTTCTGCCACAATTGCTAGCTCATCAAGGCCAACCCCTTCTGAAACATGCCCAATCTCACCAACAAATGGTTCCTCTTCCTCAAGTGCATGAATAGAAGGGTCTGAGGGTGATGGTGAAGACTGAGAGGTATTGAGTGAGTGCTGAGCTGCCTGGTTTTGAATCCTGGAGCTTCTCCGTAAGGGAGTGGGGACTGCCTTATGTTTCTTTGGGTTCATAGTTGTAGGATTAGGAGATTCTCCTGTTTTCTTCCTCTTAATAGATTTAGGAGCAAGTGTAGGGGTTTTTTGCTGGGAGGTTACCATTGGTGACTTTCCCTTCTTATTTTTAGAGGAAGTCCCCGAGTTAAAAACAGGGGTTTGCACTGGCCCTTTGGAAAATCTTTTAGAAAGAGGGACCTCATCTTGTGAGTCAAATGTTTCAGGAATAGGAGATGTGGCAGCATAGGCCTCAACTTTTGACTGAGAGGTTTGTTGTTTAAAGGTGAGACGCTAACCCCTAGGTTCGACATTTTGAACCCTTGGATTAAAATTAACAACAAACTCCTCCTAGGTCATTGGTGACACATCCCTAACAGATTTTTCAACAAGCAATTTGATGAGGCAATGATGAGAGACATAATTAATTCTTCCCTTTTTAAATTCGACAACACTATTGGAGAGAAAATTATACAGGAAGTCTGGTATGCTCATTAATAACCCATGACGCAAATGAGATAATAGCTTAAAATGATGAGAATGAAAAACAAAAAACCGACCTTCACATGTCAGGTATTTGATTATATAACCTACCCGTGGAATCCAGTCCTGCGACAGACTCATACATTGGATTCATTGTTTATCCACATGTAGAGGAGGATCACTAGGCCGAGTAAACTATGCCCTAGCACTCTGTGCGTCCCTTGTTCAAGAAAATAGTTCACTAGCTTGGGGTAACCCTGTTATCTCTATAATTCTATTCATCGAGGCATCAATTTTTACTCCCCTAACCTTAGCCTTTTCATTATGAAATGTCCTTGTGAACTCCTCAACAATGTCTTCATCAAACTTGTCAAGTTTGAGAAAATAGTTGAGCCACCTGTACTATTTGAATGGTGGAAAATGCTGTACATCCTGCAACAAGAAATTGTGGTCTATTGGGTCATGCCTAATGGGCTGGCCTCCCATTTTTACGCTTGTCTTTGCAACTTATCTCTTTAGGCAAAAATTCAGCCTAGTTATTTCAATTTCTTGCTCAAATTTAACTTCATGCAACTCAAACCAAATTCTCTGCTCTCCCCTCAACCTAAAATTTTGAACTTCTTTCAAAAGATGTAGAAAATTGAAGGAAGAATTTTGAACATTTTAACTCAAAGTTTAGACATAAAAAGATTGACAGGGAGGAGCAAAAGACATGCCTGGTCATAATTGCAAGAAGTAATGGAGGTTTGCTTATTTATTGCAAATTTTCTAAAATCCAGAGCTTAAACCGAAAGGAAAGTAAAATATGATGTGACAAGGCTTTGTGGCGGCGGAAATTAATGACGTGGCTATTAGTTATGAATTGGGAAAAGTGCACAAACGTGTGAAAAAGACCGTAGGATATTGCAGCCATATAGGAAATCCATTTGCCTTAATACCTAATTAAACGTAATAAATGAAATAAATAATCTATCTTAGAGTTTAGTGGAGCTTACCTGTAATGATGCACCACAAGCAGTTGATGTGACTCCATCTTCTTTATTCTAAAAGGCGATCTTTAGAAATATGGATATGGTGATGTGTGACAGGTGGATGAGGTGGCAAAAGAAGAGATGATACAAATAGCGGATGGAATGGGGACCCACGACGATGACTGCTTTATTATGATATTTTTATGCACTTTCATGCATGGCTTAGGGACTAGTATCGAGGAGTAGTTCTTGCTAGCTAGGAGGTACTATGGATTTGGTAGCTATGATAGAGTCTAGTCTTCGACTTGATCATCCTACTATACTTTGGTGTGATAATCAAAGTTCCATTCACATTTCATGCAATCCAGTTGAGCATCAACATACAAAGCACATCAAGATTCATATGCACTTCATTTGATAAATTATCCAAGATGGTGTTCTATCCTTAGAGTATTTGCATACTAAGGATCAGGTTGAATACATCTTCAGTAAACCTTTAGCATTGCCTCTCTATATTGCATTACATCAGTTGCTTTGGGTGAAGGAAGTTATCCTTGAGGGTCTTGAATTCTCCTTCCTTTGTATATAGTTCTCTTTTTTGGAAAGGAGTTTTTTTCCATTGGGTTTTCTCCTTTACTCTACTTGGGTTTTTTGTACATGAATACCTCATCAGGCCTTGTTGTCAAGACTCATATTTCAATGACTTACTCCCTATGTATCACTTAAGGGGGGTGTTAGTGTGAAAAGTTTATTTATGTATCTATTATCATTTATCTAGTTCCTACACCTAGTAGTCTTATTCACAATAGCTTAAGTTCACATAGTGGTTTAGGTGTCTCACCTCATAGACACTTGACACATGGCTTCACACCTATCCCAAGTGTTCTAAATGTTTCACATCATTTGCAGGCTTAGAGAGTCTTTCTATTTCACCTTCCTACCCCCTCCTTGTTCTATATAAACAAGGAGTGATCATTATATTATACACATTCTATGATAGTTATTTTGATTTTTCATTGTGCTTGATTCATTTCATGGTAGTTTGAATATTGAATTCTTTATTTATTTCTTCAACATATAAGACTATATTAGTGATAATATAATTTAATTAGGAGTTAAGGTAGCCACATATTAAAAAAAGGATGGCAGGTGGTGCAGGATCATGGGCAACAGTTGCAGAGTAGGAATGGTCGATAGAGAAGCTCTACTAGAGGGTCAACATCATGGAGAAGAAGTATTTGGAAACAAATAGTGTTGGTGTAGGTGTAGGTTTGGTAATATGATAGATTCAAGGCTTTTTGAATTGTCACCATGCCACATGAGCTAATGTCATCCAACTATATAGAATGGTTCATGAGCGTCAGAACCAACAAGGATTTAGACCCTGGATAAAGACCTTTAGAAGGCTCTAGTCTCATTCTAAAAATCAAGGCCGCCCTTGGAGAGTGAGATATGTGGGAAGCTATTAGAATCACCCCAATGTAGATCACAAGTGAACACATTTTTCACCCCAGTACTGGCACGATCAGAGGCCTCCCCCCAAAAGCCAATGAATTATTCTAGGCCTCCACTCAAGGAGCCTACTAAGGGGGGTTAGAATGGGCAACTGAGATAAAGAAATGGCGAGATTGTAGTAGCTCAACCTAATTTCTAAAAGGGGAAACCTTTGAAATGGAACTCAAGGAAGCACTTAGGGGATGATGAACTAGCTAGGATAATTTACCACTTTTTTGTTGAAGGGAATACAAATAACTTGAATAGAGATTGGAATCTGAGGAACGAAGATCATGTGGAGTGGAACCAAGGTGTGCAGGAGAAATCTAAAGCAAGGAGATATCCTATCATTTGGCAAAGGGATTGTTATTAATGAGCATAGAAGAAATAGTAAGGTGATGGTAGTCCCTAATAAAACCCCAAGGAATTCTATGGACATTCTGAAGGAGTGTGCTTTCTTCACAAAGTGGGGAGGAGGTGGTTGTTTTGTGGAGAAAATGGTGGATTGGTGGAGAGACCAATGCGGAAAATAGGTATGTATAAAATTTATAGCCTACAAATTTTTGTTGGTTACATGTCCAATTCCACAATTGAAGCAAAGCATCATGTTTGAAAAACTCCTACAAATGGACAAAATAGGGTTTTACATTAAAGAGCGAGAGCCAAATTTTAATCCCCCAAAAAATGAATTGGATAGAATGAAAGCATGGGTAAATTTGCACAACCTAACCTTAGAATACTGGGATGAGGAGGTCTTAATTCTGATAGGGAATCAATTGATAACTTAGATTGGGGTGGATAAAACCTTACTTCATGGAGAAATGTAGACCCAAGTGAGAATCTATGTAGAAATTAGCTCAAGTAGTTCACGCTTGGATGAGCTAAAAATTATCACAGAGGATGCCTAGTGGCACTAGGAAATAGAATGGGATCTTATAGCTAGCAAGGTCCCCACTTTCCCAAAGTCTGATTCCATGAATAGGGCATCGAAACCTAATGGAGGTTGCTCAGTTGATTCAGGAAGCAAAACTATGAATTTTGAGGCAACGCCAATGGATGGGGAAAGCCGTGATCTAAAGACAAAGTTGGTTGCTCATCAAGAGAATGGTGGATATGAGATAGTATAGGAAGAAGATTTGGCTGCAACAGAGAATATAGAAGGGGTTTTAGGATGGTCTCTAAACCCACAAGAAGAAGAGGGGACTAGGGAGGAAGTTGCAAGCCTAGAGGAAATTATGAAAGTTGGATGTGAACAAATGAGATATGTAGCTCTCATAGAGGAAGAAGTAGTGAATTCATATATGGGAGATGATGATGTCAACAACCTAGAGGGTCAAGCTTTGAAGGATAGTGACCCTCTAGAAGAAGGTGAGTTACGAGATATTAAGGAAAAGGAAAATTTTCTAGAAGATAATGTAGCTCCCCCAGCCACTTTGGTGACTCAAGGAAAATGGGATTAAAATCAAGGAACAAGGCTAGGAAGTCACCAGATTGCAGGGAAGGAAGGAGGAAAGGTAAGTTGTCAAACACAAAAAAGAGAGCTATGGATGGCAATGCAGAAGGCCAATAGAAACTTATCATGATGCTAATATCAAGGAAGGGAAGTACCCTTCTTGGGGAGAAATGAGGATCATATCATAGAATGTTAGGGCCTTAAAAGTCCCTTCTAAGGCGCCTCATGGAAATATCAAAGGCTAATGTCTTCATGATCCAATAGACAAAATTAAGAAATACAAAAGTGGAAATGTTTAAGAAAAAATGAAAAATGTGGAACGTTGAGCAAGTGGAAGCTATAGGTGCCTTTGAGGATTTGCTAATGGTATGGAGACCCTAGACAGTCTATCTAGAAAAGCTAGTGGGAAATAGTAATTGGTTAGCCTGTAAAGTGAGAAGTTTGTCATCGAATTCGATCTTCACATTAACCAATATTTATGGTTCCTCAAGTTACATCAAAAGAGGGAATTATGGTTGGAGCTTAGTGTTTTTTGTAGTAGGGTATCCCCTGAGTGTTGCATTTTAGGGGGTGATTTCAATGCAATCCTACATAGTGAAGATAAAATAGGGTGTACACAAAGAAAGTGCCAATCCTAAGTGGATTTGAATAATTTTGTAAAGGGGAATGATTTGTTTGAAATTCAAATGGAAAATAGAAAATACACATGGGAAAATAGAAGGTTGGGCTTTAGTCATATTATAAAAAAATTGGATAGATTCTTGTTTAAAAGAGAGTTGGGATCTTTTTCGTTTACCTTTGAAGGCAATATTTTACCCCAATCGAGATGAAATCACTATCCCATTAAATTGGAAATAATGGGTGAAAAGAGACCCATGAGGTGTCCCTTTAAATTTAAAAACATGTGGTTCAAGGATCAAAATCTTCTAGGGCTTATTGACATCTAGTGGAATCGATGGAAAGTTGAGGGTACGAAGATGTTTGGTGTAGTATCAAATATGAAACTTATCAAGCAACAATTAAAGGAATGGAACTGTTATCACAAGGATTAGCACCCGCATGCAAGGCTGTAAAGCTCTGCAATCCTGTGTAACATTGGACTAATTTCAGGTTGTGGGTACCCTATTATGAAACTAGACCTCTGGATTATAGGCTGACTTCCTTTTTGATTCTCCTAGAAACTACTAAATTGGAAGGAAAAGGGTGAAAAATATTTGACTAAAAATGAAAACTAAACCAATCCTAGGAGGTGATTGCACCGAATATGATGATCTAATGGCAGATAAATTCACAATTGTAAACTCTGGGAATACCTTACACAACTCATTAATTGCAATCTTATGACAAAAATATTTCAAAGTAAGGATAATTAACCTTTTCTAGAAGAAAACAATGTTTCACAACCTCAAATTGATAACTGCATGCACAACCTAAGACCTGAAACTTGATTGCATCCAAGAATTTTTAATAATGAAAGAGACAAAATTTAAAGGTTTTAATTAATGAAACACATTAAACTTCATCAAATCAATCATTTACTGCATAAACCCAGTTACAAGAAGGTAAAATTTGTATTCTTAAGTCAAGAAAAGGATAAACTGCAATAATATAACTGTAAAACCTGTAGCTGTATATTAAACTATCATAAAAGTGAGTTACAAGATCTCTCTGCAAATCACAAAGGAAAAAATCAAGAACTAGAGGAAAAAGAATAAATTTTTCCAATATATACAAAGGTATGAGAACTCCAATAGAAAAGAGGTGGAAGAAATAGTGAACTGAGAGTGTGAAATATCTCCCGAAACCTCTCTCACAAGAAAAAGAGAAAATGCATGAAAACGGGCCCCACCAATACTGTGAACTGAACTCGAATAACAAAAAACTCCATCTCATATCATGTGTGACTGAAATGTGACTCAAAAACAACTCCAATGTGCATGGAGGTGGCACTGGAAGTGAAAATATCTTCCTCACGAGCAAAGAAAAAGAGCATGAAAAAATGGGCCCACCACTGAAGTAAATAGAATACTGGATGTTGCAAACTCATCCTCTGGATGTGTATGATGAAAACATCCTAAAAATTGATGTGAAACTGAAGTTTGTTGCAAGAAACTCCATGCAAAAAGGCTCTGAATGATGTGATCCTTAGATGACTGAAAAATGACTCCCACTGACCTTGCATGTTTAGCTAAATAAAAAGAGACTCAAGTCTCCACCCTCGTGTTTTGCATGATCGGATCTCCAGTTCACCTTACTTGTCTTCTTGCATTATTTTAAGGAAAAGATAACTGCTTGATTGGATATTAAAGATAATCAATTTTATGATTATTTTAATGTTTACATGTGATAGTCCTCCTTTATTTATCTTACATAGTAAATATTAAGATAATAATAAAATATCATCCTTAATATTTTATTTCATAGTTTGAATTTAATACAATCATGCAAGAAATACATGCTAAGTGTCTCCTCACTATAAAATGTAGTGATATTACCTTTTTCGTGTAGCCTTCACAAAGCACATGCTTTAGTGCGAAACGCTTTCAATCTTAAATGAAAATATTAAAGGTAATAATATCACCTTTAGTCCACAGGCACTAATAAAACATCAATGATAATGTTTTGAAAAACATAAGGCAAAAATATCATTATGATTAGGGCTTCAAGTCAAAACTACTCAAACCCTAATCATTGTTTCATTCTTCACTTCTCATTTTTGAAGAAGCTTGCTATTGCACTGCCAATGGATAGGGTTTCGGCTCGAAACTTCACCATTCTTTGCTTCTGATGATCCCTTTTTTGAGAGATTGTTTGAGATAAAACATGGTAAGTGCTTCCTAGTTACAATCTGGGTTTTGACCTCCTCCATTTTTCTAAAGCATTTTTTGGCCTTCAAGCCGTGACCTCACCATTTTCTGTTGTATTTTTGTCTTGTTTATCTCTATTGACGCCTTTCTTGTGCTTGATGCCGCCATTGAGGTTCTGGTTCGAGCCTTAGGAAGAGCTAAAAGTGGCCTTCTGTTGCAAAAATTCCTCGAAATTCCTCCAGGTTGCGAGGTAAACACCACTGTGTACCTTTCTTGTGCTTTCAATAATGAAGAGGAAACTCTTTTGTTGATCTTTCACTCGAATCTTTGGAAAAATTTCGGAGTTCATGCCTCCATAGAAGGCCGTAGCCTCTCAAAACCCAAAGCTCCTCTCATTTCCAAAATAAGGAGTGGATACCGTATTATGGAGTATACTATAGACACAGGGAAAGCTTCCTTAGTCATGTTATTTTTAGACCCTATTATTTCAAAGAAGAGCCCTAATCTCCACTCCTAAATGCTGTAATTTTTTAATGCTCAGTAATAGTGCTCTTTCATATTTATCTTTTGAAACATGGTATGCATGGGACCAACTTAAAAGCATCCTATAATGTACAATATCACCGTTTCATGATAATTTGATTATTCTTTTTTGATAGTATATTGCTCCATTCTAGTGTAATCATTCAGAAGGTTCACTGTTTTATTGTAGCCCATGCTTCATGTAGCTATTCTTGCATTAATAACTGCAAATTTGTGATGTAAAAACACCTTCTATTTGGCATTTATTTATTTATAATGAAATGCCCCACAAGCACTTCCCTTTTTTCTCTTTTAGTTCATTTTGGGGAAGTGATAAGAGACTTTTGTAGCATGTCTTATTGCACAAAACAAGGGCTCTCTTCTTGTAGCTTATATGATTGCATGTTCAATACACAATGCTTGTACCTATTAATGTGATGTTGCACTTATTCTGTAGTTTCAATCACTATTCCATTGCAATGTATTGCCATCTTTAAAATCTGATTGCACCTTATGCAAATGAACTTTTCAAATACAGTTACATGGTATCTCCTCTAAGTGCTCAAATTTCTCTCCTTCTATTCATGTTTACTTGCAATACCTCTTTCTCCTCTTGTCTTCATGGTGCATCTTGGCTTCTATCATAATGAACATCATTTGATTCAATCATGTGCTCCAGTTATACATTATCATTCTTCCTTTATCTTTAAAGGCTCCTTGTGATCTTCATTGTTGTCCAACATATCTTAGACTGTCATGGTATATTTTCTACCTTTCTTTCTATTTGAATACAGGTGGAATGAGGCTTAATTTTTCAAAGCATTACAACATACAAGGATGACCATAGTCTAAAACATTACAAGATGATTCATTACATTTCAACACCTTCTTCATTTTCTCCCAACACTTAACAATCTTCTTGTGTTCACATGAATCAAACATATGCATTAGTTCCTCCTGACATAAATTATTTCTCCATTCTCTACACTTCTCTTTTTTGTATACTTTCAACAACAAATTATAGCCTTATTACTTCTCATCATCTCGGTCTCACCGATATTATGTAGAAAGAGCCAGCTAACAGGGCCACTACTTACTTTGATTTCTGCATATAATATTCTGATGGTTTTGTGACTTTAATCCATGGAAATTCAAATAAAACACCACTTTATTTTGGTTGATGGAAAAAATTCCATATGCATAATTTGTAGGCTATCTTTTATCATTGTTTTTCTTGAGTCATAATTGAGACCTAGCTGTTGATGGCTCCTTCTTTAATGCTGCCATCCTTCTTGATTTAGAAACATGCCTAGAAATTGTTATTGATTGATCAACACTGCAATGGCTAATGTCATCATGCAATGATCTTGATGACCCATACTAGGACTATCATGACTACTGAGCTCTGTACTACAACATTTATTTCAGTACCACCAAGCATTGGGAGAAGTTCCCAATGGGAAAAAAGCATGGAAACAAAATCATATCAAGACTAATCATGCAATATCATGGAATAAATTTTGAGACCCTAATACACATGAACTATTACCACAAAAAGATACTCATCCATTTAATCTTTAGTGGTCTTATACGTCGTGTTTATCATTTTAGCTTTAAGCAGTGCCATATCTTTGACATACTCGTGACCAATTTATGACTGTCCTCCATCTCTTTTATTCATCATTGTTACCTTTTCATTTGAAAGTCTATGAAATGCCTTTGGTTACTCACTGTCTTATGCTTTATAGAAGACTATTACCTTGGCATTTGGAACATCACTGTCCACTATCAATGGCTTGTATTGACTCACTGTTGCACCGTTTCTTCATTATTTGCACCTGAATACTTGTCACATTATTGAAAAATATTGAATACTTGTCTTTGATAGCATAACAACAGGGAATGATAGAAAATAGATGAAATAGGACCATGATATACAAGATGATCTTTTATTCTGCTTTGCAAAATACTTAAGCATATTAAGAGCCCATTGCTCATTCATGTTTCTCACTTCATTGTACTTGGATTGATTGCCATAAATGATTGATGCTTGAGGCTCTTATAGAAATTCTATGAATTGCTCCTTCAGCTGAGATGTTTTGTTCAAACATGCTGGGCTCAACCTTTGTGGGAGCCACATTTTACACTATATGCCAAAATTATGAGCCATTAATGAAATCTGTACTTGTACCTGCACACTGAACAAACAAATTAGATAAAAACCGTGGTACTCAATATTCCTTTTGATGGTGATTTCATCTTTTACTCGATGATACGATCTTGAATCCTCTTTGTATATTCTTGATATGGCTGAATTAGATTGATAGTTCACTAGTTTAGGTTATTCAATTGTTGATAACATATGATGAAATGTTATGTCCCGATCTCTAATAAAAATCATCAACAATCTGCAGGTACACCTGAACCTAGGGCATGAAGGATTGAAGATAGGAGGGGAGCTGGTGACAGAGCTGAAGAGAAAACACTGACACCTCATTGAATAAGAAATGACGGATATGATATTTCATTATATTCTTTCTTTTATCTTCAGTTGAATATCTTAGTACTTATGTTCTATCAATTTAATCCAGTCATTCCCATGGCTTGTGTGAGACTTCTAAACATTCATTTATCCTTCTTAGCATGAAACAACAATGTTTATGCCATCTTGTATGTTTCCTTGACTTCAAAATGAATAGAATACAACATACTATGCAATTTTGATGAATTTTCTGTTGTGAATCTTTTTGCATAATGAACTGAATCTTATCAAAATCCTTCACTGCAAGAGAACTATCAGCATAAAATGAATGCACCTTTCACCTTTAATGTAGTCAGTTGTTTCCATCTCTACCAAATTTAGCTGAGGTGAGAATTTTGGTAACAGGAACATGACCCATTTCAAAAATATATTTAAATCCAAATGTAGGCTGGAAGAAAAGTTTCAACACTAAATGAAGTTGTATTATCTTTAGGAATGGATAGTGAAAAGTACCTGAAGGGAAAGGAGTTGCTGAAATAATATGATGAGGTGCAGGAGAAAGAGGAAGTGTATGGGCGACAAATCCAGGGATATTTGGATGTCGGAGGGGGACAAGAATACAAAATACTTCCACAAAAACACCAAGGCCTGAAGGGAAGTCAATAGAAAAAAACTCTACAAGGAGTTGATGACTCAATTGTTGAGACCCTTGAGGGCATTTCCGGGGAAGTAGTCACTTATTTCAAAGATTTGTTAAATAACATAGGAGGATCAAGTCTTGTATCACAAAATTAGCTCTTGGAAATTATCCCAAGGATGGTTGATGAAGGGAAAAACAAGATGCTGATGAGAAAATTTATGATAGAGGAAATCAAGGTTGTAGCATTCCAACTTCATTCAGATAAAGCACCTAGATCAAATGGGTTTTTGACTCGTTATTTACAAAAATGTTGGAGCACCGTGGGTAGTGAAGTGGTTGTTTCCATAAAAGACTCAAGGAGCTCAGAAGTGGTCCTAAGGGTGATTAATAACACCTTCATTGCTCTGATTCCTAAAAGGGAGAAGCCATCATCATTATATGAGTTCAGACCCATAGCCCTCTACAATACTTTGTACATAATTATGGTGAAAGCAACAATAAACAAACTTGATTTTTTTTGCTAGAGATAATTTTTGAGGAGCAATTAGGGTTCGTACCTGAGAAGTCAATTTTTGAGGGGGTCATCATTATGCATGAAGCCATTCACTCTATTCAAAGAACCAAAAAATAGAGTATGCTACTCAAACTAGATATCAAAAAGCATATGATCAGGTGGATCATAGGTTTATGTGTAGGGTGTTGCTGGCCTTTTGGTTTGATAAAAATTGGGTAAATTGGGTGTTCAATTGTATTGTTAGCCCCATATTTTCATTTATTGGGAATGACACTCCACAAGCTTTTTATGAGGTATACAAAGGAATTAGACAGGGAGCTCCTCTCTCACCTTTTTTTATTCATTATCATGGTTGAGGAGCTAGGAAGGGCAATTAGTGATGCAACAAGAATTGAGAGGCTAGAGGGAATTCAAATAATGAGCAATGTGCCTGCTATAACCCATCGATAGTTCACAAATAATACTATACTTTTTGGGGTAGTAAAATGCTATGAAGTTCGTAAGATGAAGGAAATTTTGGATCTCTATTCAAAGGTTTTTGGTCAAGAGGTAAGTGAAGCGAAATTGGAAGTCTATTTTTTTCGTACTCCCCAATGTAAAGAATAAGAGATTCTTAGAGTACTGAGATTCAGGAAAGGTCAATTACCATGTACATACCTTGGGTTGCCTTTAGCAAATGGAATGAGTAGTGGAAAATTATGGGACCCCTTGGTAAATAAGGTAAACAATCAGATGTCATCATGGAAGGAGCGGTGGCTATCATGGGCTGGCAGGTTAGTTATGCTAGAAAGGTTATTATTTCTGTGCTTCCAATTTATTTACTATCATGTCTGGATTTTCCTAAAGGGACATATCAAACTTTAAACCAAAGAATGATGAACTTATTCGAGAAAGAAAATACAGACAAGAAAAAGTTCACACTAATTACATGGGATATGATCTATAAAGAAAAGGAGGCTGGGGGAACAAGATTATAGGATATTTTAAGGAAAAACAAAGTGTCAGGAGCCAAGCTAATAAAAAATATGTACATAGAGAGCAAGTCAAAATGGGTTCAAATTCTTCAAAACAAATACCTGGGGAATGACATTGAGTGCAACATCTTCACTATCACCACCCTTCCTAAAGGTTCAAGAATTTGGAATTTAATGGTGGAGTACAGGTTGCTAATAATAAAGTTCTTATCTTGGGACATTCATGATGACAACACTAGTCTATTTTGTGAGGACTCATGGGGGGTACCCAATTAATGATAGTTTGGAAGCTATGCAACATATAAAAGGTCAACTCATGTAACTTTGGGGAATGAATGCGAGCAATTACTTGGAGATCGGTCATGTTTATGGGATTCGTAGATGGAAATGGAAGGAATTCAACAGGCTGAATCTTCTAGCTATTGAAACCATGAAGTTACGATTGATTCTTAAGGACATAACCATAATTATCTAGGAGGACAAGGATGGGCTGGTTTGGACTATCGCTAGTTCAGGGTAGTACAACACTAAGGATGGTTTCGTGATGTTGGGGAAGCAGGATGGGAGGACCTTACTCCCATGGAAATTATGTTGGGACAATAGATGCCTTCAAAAATTTGGGGCCTTTTCTTGGACCGTAATCCACCTGGAAGGATTTTGACTATGGATAGGTTTAGTAAAATGGCCTATCATGCTCCATCATGGTGTGTAATGTGCAAATCAAGTAAGGAAGAAGCAAAACATATATTTTTTGGTTACCCCTTTTCTCAGAGGTGTTGGAAGTGGCTAGGTACAAAAATGAGATAGGTAGGTGCCCTCCCGAAAGATATTTTGTCCCTTTTCAAATCATGGTCCTTATTAAAAAGGAAAGTGATGTATTCATGCATATGGATAATTAGCCCATCTATTCCAATTCAGGAGATTTAGAAAGAGTGAAACACGAGAATATTCCATGGTGAAGAAATGAATACATTATCCTTTCAAAACAAGGTGGAGGTAGTCATAGCTAAGGTTGTGAAAAACAGGATTTCAAGAATAAATCATCAAAAATTGGAATCATAGAATGGGATGTGAAACTGAGACTTGGGTGGTTTGGTCTCAAGATCCCATAATTTGGTAGTCAAGGGGCAACGAGACAACAAGAACTTTGTGCCAAGGTGGTTTGGAGGCCTCCCGCTCAGTCATGGGTCAAACTAAACTTCGATGGCATCAAGAAGGAACCTAGGAAGGTCGAGTGTAGGTTGCATAATGCATAATTGGAAAGGGGCTATAGTGAGGAAAATTTCAGTTGCTCTTCTAGATGGGAAAAATAATGCAACAAAACTATAAGTAGTGATATAGGGGCTTCAATTCTACTAAGAGCTTAGGCTTAGAAGCATCAAAGTGGAAGGAAATTTGTCTTTGGTGATAAGTGCTCTCAAGATGGGAAATATTTTGAATTTGAAGTTGCAAGGGCTGGTGGAGAGAGTTATTGATCTGTTGGGGAAGTTTGAAGGCTATGTGGTGAAACACACATATAGTGAAGCCAACTCTGAAGAGAATAAATTATAAAATCTTGGTATAGATGGGGTTTTTAAGAAACAATCTTATCCCTTTTCTCAAAGGGCTTAATGGTTGTCATGTGTAGATCCATGTAGTAGATCTTGGTGGTGGGGGGTCGCTCGAGTTGGTCATAGTGGAGCACAACCTAAGTAGTTGGCTTGGCATCTTGTGCATCATTGGATGCTTGGCTCAATCTAGGCATGAGGTGAGTTTCTGCACTACTAGTTTGTGTAAAAACATTAGAATTCAAGTGACTAACTCCTAGTGCATGTAGCACATGCTCACTCATTTTTGTGTTATGATTGAGCCTTTTTTGTGGAGAGGTGCACTGGGCTAACAAGTGGCAAAGCCCACATTAGATTTTATGCACATGACTCCTGAGTGATTTCCTTGGAGTTAAATCTTGCAAGTTTTTCATCGACTTGACCTAGGAGCACGTGGCATATGTCCGCTCTCTCGAGAATCATGCTTAAAATTTGTAGTGGGAAGGTCCACTAGGTTGACAAGTGGTATGGCTAGAGCTGGGATATATACTTGTGGCGCTACTCTGTGTATCATATTGGAGCTTTTGTTGCAAGGTGGTGTGATGGCGTGACAAGTGGAATTTTCGGCTGTGACTTTCGTGCTTCCTTTTAGAAGCATTTGTCTAGTACATTTTGAGGTCCTACCATTTTTGGAGGTTCTCTATGCTATGACCTAAAGTTAAAGCTGAAATAAAGTTACAACTCCTTCCCTCGAGCTGATTTGATTTGTAGAATGGATAAACTAGTATATCTTATCATTCAAGCTATCTTAAGTGTCTTAGCACGTGGGATAACTCTCAGAGTTATGGTAAAGCATTTCATAAGTCAAGCTCTTTTCCATGCGAGAAGAATGAGGGATGATTTCATATTCCAAAAGTGCTACATAGATAGATTGTAATCTTGGAAAGTCTTTAATTGCCAAGCTTTTACACGATTGAATTGGTCTTTAAAGGATAAACTCAGAGGCTAGAAGCATTCAATATGTTGGATTATTTTATGGAAAGAGTAATAGAGACCCCTTTAAGGTCAAGGTCAGTTCTCATTTTCAAATGGATTTTCTAGGTGAAGTCTCAGAGCTCCGGTTGAGGAGGATTTTGCTTGAGAGAAATTTCTTGTTGCTTGGTGTAGTGATGTTGTTTAAGGGGCATGAGTTCTTAGAAATGGATGAAATATATTGGGTGCACACAAACATATATTCTCAATTTTTTATAGCATTGTTGGATCTCCAAATTCCAAAGGATGAGGTTTTACAAATAGCAAGGAATTTGGTGAAGCCAGAGCTATTGGGAGGCCTTGAGGAGGTAGTAGGTGTTGCTCAACTGGGTGTTGGAATTCCAAGGCCAGGGGACCTAGGGCTTCTCAATGTACTAGGGGTGGTGGTCAAGCTTTACCCTTTCTTGTTGGATGCCAAAGGTGACAACCTGCTGCTTCTTTGGACATGGGTGCTAGAGGGGGTGAGGTTTTTAAAGAAGTGGTTGCACATGGAACTTGTTCGGAATTTCACCTGGGTTGGTGATTTCATAATTTATCTATAGGAGAATGGTGGTGAATAAGTTTGAAGTGTTTCAATTTTGGCATAATCATCTTGTGTTTTCCTACGAATTTGTGAGGAAATCTTATAAACTATTTTTGGATGTGTAGGGTAGCCTAGGTAGTTCCCATTTTGATAATTGACCCCCTTTTGGATTGTTGGGGATGAGAGCATAGGTTAATATCTCATTTTTACACATAAAATGTAATCTCTTTTGAATATTAATAAAAATACACTCTTACATAGCAAAAAAAAGAGTCAAGGTAGCCACACATTGACTACTCATAACCCTATGCACACTACGGGATTACGCGTGTGGTAATGAACAACATAGTAGTAGTCAATATCCAAGCCATGTTTTCCCTCCTTACTCTATCATAACCTAAGAAAGGAAAGGTAATATCTTTCATCTCCACATATTCACAAGGGGTTAGATTCACCAAAGTAGCTACTCCAATAGGAGATAAAGATAAAGCATAAATAGGTGTTTAAAATGACTAGATCTCTCAAGTGGAACTAGGAAAAATCACTAAGAGGGTCATAAATAAATAAAGAAAATTTTAATGACCATCTTCAATAACATGGGCAAGGATCAATAAACTAAAGCATAATTGAAGGAGAGATTTGACCAACTCATGGTATATATAGAATATTTGATTAGGCTAGTGGAGTCATCCTCAATATTAGTTCTTTTCTCTATCCCTATTATAAATTGATGAATTACCCATTGCTAGAGAGATTGGTTGCATGGGTGATCCCACAATAGTGTTTCCTACCTTTTAGCCTAGCCGTGACACTCAAATTCAACATTTTTTAGCATTTGATTTACATCACTTATAAAGAACAAATAGTTAATAAGGATGACATAAACTAATGAGTTGTAGCATTTTCTATGTAGATTCAAATTATTTTTTAATAATTATTTCTATCTTTTTTTTCAATATACTATTTTTTAAAATTATTTTTTATTGAGTGATATTATTCCATATTGCACAACTTTTGTTGTAAATAATTTTTTTCATGATTTCTTGGAATTAAATCATTGAATTTGATGTTTAGTGCATAATTTATTTTATATATTTTACTAAATTATTTATTTTTTATTAATTTTTGAATTATTACTAACAAAAAACTTAGACCTATGTTATTTTGTAACACATTTCTCTTAGCATTATATATATACCATTATATATATATAACAAGGACATTTGTGTGGAGTGTAGTGTATTTTTTGAGATTTTCTATAATAAGCCTACATTCATTATATAAATAAAAAATATTATAATATGAAAGAAAATGAATTTTTGGAAAGCTAATACTAAGGGCTACATACTTAAAATGAAAATTTTAAATGATTTCATTTGATTCCTCAAAAGTTGAAGCAAATTTTCTTTTTTTTCAATATTTTGATAGGTGTGGGGGAGACTTTGTTAGGGGTTGGTATCTAAGGCGATTTTATTTGGTCTCCTTCAATTAAACCCTCTTAGATGGAAGGCATCTATATTTAAATAATTATTTTTTCTAAAAAATATGTGATTTCAAGTAGAAATTATGATGTCTCATGAGTGGGACATGTTATTGTGAGATCAATTACATGGGAAAGGTAACCATGACATGGATTGGAGATTTTTTGATATACGGATTTTATTTGATGAATCAATCAAAATACACACAAATATTTAATTAAAACTCAAATATTATAATCAATAAAAAGCCAAATTTGGTGAAGACATTAGCTTCTTGGAGTGGAACTTTCCTTACTTTAGATTCATGGTAAAAACAACTTTCTCAATACTAGTCTTAAAAGACGTTTTTAACAAATAAGAATTAATATTTAAGTTGAATAGCACAAAATAGCCAAATAGAGGATAAAAATACTCCACAATAGTAAATAATAAATTCAAGGTGACTAAGGAATGGTTCTTCACACAATGACAAATATTAAAAAATTATAAATTCTTTATAAATACTATAATAATAAAAGCACCATCAAATCTATTGAGAACATAAAGAAGTAATTTACAAACTAATAAAGGAGTCATCCAAGACATTGAGTTTCGATGTATTTTCAATTACTAATTCATTTTATAGAACTTGTTTAATGATTTTAAAAGTTGCAAACTCCCTTTAAAACATAATAACATGTAGATAGCCTGCATGAAATGTTCAAAATACTTAGATGGGCCTAACCAAGAATCCATAAAAGAAGTGGTTTCAAAATTGAAGAGACATACCAAAATGTTAGAGGTACAAAAAAGGAGGCAATTGAGATCATCGGCAATAAATCTAATAAGCCACCCCATTCAAATAACATGGAAAAGGTTCAAGTGTAGCAATTTGAATTTTAGATAGAATTTAATTTTATAATTTTAAAGTTACTTTTTTAAAAAGTTTATTTATTATAGCATTTAAAATCATTTAAGTCTTGTGTCCTCTTTGTTGACTTGTCCCTACTCTACCCATAATTTATATTTGATAAAACAATCCCTTAAATGGGCCCCCTTGGTCAATTTATGCTTGGTGTTGTGATTTCATATTGCACATTATGTTCTCATTGGAGATATTTGGAGGTTTTACCCCTTGAAGTGGTTTGTTATTCTTACTTTTGATTATAAGGTAAAAACATGTTTTGAAGGGACTCAAAATCCTTTACAACAAAATATACAAAATTCTATAAGAAAGGATTATCAAAAGACCACCAACAACAACCCAACAACCAAAAAACACAACAGAGCGGGTGCTAACCTAAAAATATGGAAAAAAACTACCATCAACACCCAACAACCTCAAAACAACAAAACAACGTAAAAGAAACCTACACCTAGCAGGAAACAAAAATAAATAAAGAAAAAGACCAAGTGCTAGTTCAAGCCACTCAGAGTGTTGGCCACCTCAATTTTCTGGTTCCTATGTCTTTCAACCATATCCAATAGCTCCTTCTTCTCAACATCAAATGATTTCTTCCAATTAGCTGACCCTCTGACAATAGGTCCTTTGTCATCATCTTTAACAACTTTTTTACCTTTTCCCTTGGCTGCGTGCTCTTTCTCCATAATCTCAAAGAAATAAATCTAATCCTCCCTAAGCTCACTAATCTTTTTGAAAAGGACTTCCAAGGAGTCCGCACTATTCTTCAGAGAGATATGGCATGCCTGCATTAGTTTTTTGATATCCGTATTTATACCTAAAACCTTGGCTTCTAGTGTCGACAATCTTTCATCACATTGAGATTTAAAGTCATGATAGGAACCTTCAAGGTCCACCATTCTATTAATAAGAATGTCTTGCACCAAATCCTTCAGAACATTCTTTAGATTCTCCTTCAAACCTTTTATTTTGATATTAATCTTATTGAACTCCTGCAAAGTCCACTTAGCTAATTTAAAGGTACCAGTAGCCCCAACTCTATCCATATCCAGTAATTCAAACATGAAGGTAGCGTCATCATCAAGGTAAGAAAAGTCCTCAGAAAGAGGATTTACCTTCAAAGGCTACTGTTTGGCTTTTTCCCTTTCTGCATCCTCCTCATCCCGACCCCTAATCTCCTCGTTCTGCTCCTCCTTGGGCAAGTCCTGCACAAGGGAATCCTCAATGGTCACCGTCTTATCACCAAAATCCTTATCATCATTAGCTACATTGGGGTCCTTAGTCGGAACCTTCGAGGCCTTGTTCTTTAGGTTAACAATACACAATTATAGCCTCCTCGATTTTTCAACCAAACCCAAAACATTATCCTGTGTCCCCACCTCAAGGCCACCACCAATAACATCTCTACCAACAACCACCTCCACAAACTTGGAGAAGAATCATCTGACCCCACCTCCGTGTCCTCACTCACAGAAAGGGAAAGCTGCTTAGCTGCCCTATTACTCTTAGTACCAACCACTTTCCTCTTGTTTGAAGACGTAGTTGCAGCTGCAGGAGAAACATCCTCCTCCTCTTCATTCCATTCCTCCTACTCATCCGAAGAGGACTCCGACCCTGAAGACCCAAACTCATCACTTAAATTATTCTCCTTGCCCTTGATGGCAAGAGTAGGGAGAAGAGTCTTGACATGTACCATAATTAATAAAATAATCCCTTCGTGGAGGACGGGGGCCCTCCTATTCTTCAGATGTGTGTACATCGAGACCTCTAAAGATGATAACAAAAAGAAAGGAAACAAAATGAACAAACCATGTCTTAAATGGTTGAGGATGTTGGATGTTGGATGTTGTGGTTGTGTTGCTGATATGTGGTTTTCATTGATGTCAACACTATTAGCATTGATGATTCTGAAGGTTGTATATGTCGAGGATATTAAGAAAATTAGAATAAATATGTTGTAGGCAGTCTATGAAGTTGTGAAGATCAGAATGGTGGAAACGTTGTGTACGTTGATAATAAGAAGTCATGCATTAAAGGGTTTGTTGCTAAGCCTATCTAGTATGTTGTCTGAAAGTCTCAGTGGTGCGCATCAAGATTGGATAAAGTTATGAATTTATGAGTTCCTACAGCTATTCTGTTACTATAGTAGGTGTTTCTAGAAGAAGAGAATGCATTTTTGGTAAATTAAGTTGTTGCATATGCTCCTGTGATGATCAATAATGTTTCTAGATCGTTCTCTATCATTTTGGTACGTCTGCATTGATCGGTGTGCTCATGATAGAAGATTTTCCTTTGTGTATTCAAGGTTTTCATGTTCTTGGCCGACATAATGGTGGTAGTGTGTTGCAGATCCTTATGGATTAATATTTTATTGTTTGGTGTATTCGAGGATGTTGATTTAGGTCTTTGTGACCGACTTAGGTTGGTGCGCATTGAGATTTGTTCATGAATTTGGCTGAGAATTTGTAATTTATTCTTTCATTTGTGGCCGATAGAGTTGTTAATGTAAATTCATGTAGCTGATATATAAGAGCGATTGTTTCTTCATTTTGGAGTGTGCAAGGTGTGTTCAGTGAATGAATGCATATAAAGATCAGATCATTCGATTTTAGAGCAGAGTGTGAAGAAGATTGAGCGAAGTGTGAAGAAGTGTTTTTGTGCCTAACCAGAATTGTCATCAGGCTTTTTTAGAAGCTAATTTCTCAGTTCAACCTCATCAAATGGATTTAATCTGATTGTTTTATGTAAGGCAATGAGCCTTTCCTTTTAAGCAGTGAGGTCTAGGCAGTGTGCTTGAATGCATGTGCATTCCTTATTCATTTTTCATTATACTTCTAACAAGGTATAATCTTGTGGACTAACATCCACCGTGGTTTTTCCCCTAATAGGGTTTCCACGTATAAAATATTGGTGTTCATGTGTTTCTAATGTGTTGTTGATTCATGCTTTCACTGTAAATTATCAGATATGAGATTAATGTTTGATTAAGGTTGAATAAGTATTAAATTATGTAAAAACTGATTCACCACCCTCTCAGTTGTCTATCCTTATTTTTCCAACAATTGGTATCAGAGCAGGTTCCTCTAAAGAATTTTAATAGCTTGAGGTGATCCGAGATGGCATCATACAAGAAGAATAGTCCCAAATTCGACGGTACAAATTAATCTCTATGGAAGGTTAGAATGGAGTGTCATTTGAAGTGCATTGGTGAATCCTTCTAGAAGATTACAAAGAACAGATATAATATTCCTCAGAATGGTCCCTCTACTCCTGATGAGATCAAAGAAGCTGAAACTAATATCAGGGCTATAGAAGCATTACTAAGTGCTTTGAAAGATTCAAAGATGACAAATGTGATAGGTCTGAAGACAACACATGAGATCTGGAAGAAATTGGAGACATTGTATGAAGGAGATGCACAAGTGAAGATTGCTAAGCTAACAAGTCTGAAAGGCAAGTGGGAGAACTTGAAGATGAGTGAAGATGAAAACATTGCTACTTTCATGTAGAAGGTAAATGAACTAGTGATGGGTATTAGATGTGACAGTGGAATTATGGAAGAAGATGAGATTGTGGCTAAAGTGCTCAAATCAGTGCCTACTTCTTACAAAATGAAATCTCATCCTATTGAAGAGCTCAGGACAGTAGAAAATTTGACAAGAGACATGTTGATTGGTAAACTAGTTGCCTTTGAGTTGAGTGAATTTGGTGAGTCTACTCCTAAGAAAAAATATGCATTCAAGGCTACTGTATCTAGAAAAAGCCAACAGAGATATGATCCAAGAGAAAGTTCTAGAAAGACATTCAAGTATGAAGATGAGATGAACCAAATTGAAGATGAAGAAAGAGAGCTAGAAAAGTTGGAAGCATTGATTGTGAAAAGAGAATCCAAAGGACATGGTAAGTATAAAGGAAAGCTGCCTATTAAATGTTTCTCTTGCAGTAAGATAGGTCATTTTGCATTAAGGTGTCCTGAAATAGTTTCTAAGTATAAACCCGACAAGTCTAGATTTCAAAAGAAATGTTATTATGCTGAAGAAGGTGTTACTGATGATGAATCTGATAAAGGAAATGGAAATGAAGATGGATGGGTATTCATTGCTTTTAAGGAAAATGGTACAGTGTGTACTGAATTTGCTAACAATCAAAATATTGAGAAATCTCTTGCAGCCAAAATTGATGAAAAAGATGAGTGGGTGATTGACAACGGATGCTCACATCATATGAATGGTGACAAAAGCAAGTTTCTAAGCTTGGAAAAGTATGACAGTGGTGTTGTAAGATTTGGAGATAACAATGCTGGTGTGATTTGTGGTAGAGGCCCTATTTCTCTTGGTGGTAAATACAATACTAATGATGTCCTTTATGTTGAAGGATTTAAGCATAATTTGTTAAGTTTTGGACAGATGGTAGACAAGGGATACAATCTTCAATTTAAAGATGGAAAATGCAGGATATTGGGAAGCTCTGGAAATGTAATTTTTTCAGGTACAAAGATAAGAGGTAACATTTTTCACTTGAGTGCTACTAGTGAAAGTTATTTAATTGCTCAAGTTGATGTAAGCTGGTTATGGCATAAGAGGCCATGTCATGTGAATTTTGATAACATTATCAAAGTAAGCTCCACATAAGAATTTAAATATCTACCTAAGTTAGTGAAGCCTACTAACACTATATGCAAGGAATGTCAAATGGGAAAGCAGACACAAAATTATTTTAGGAGAAAACAACATCATTCAAATGGAGTACTGGAGTTGGTTCATACTGATCTATGTGGTCCATCCAAAATCAGAAGTCTACAAGGAGAAAGGTACTTTATGTTGATAATTGATCATTACTCTAGGATGATATGGGTTGCTTTCTTGAGTGAAAAACATGAAGCTCTAGAAAAGTTCAAATTTTTCAAGGCTTTGGCAGAAAATGAGATAGGTGTGAAGTTTAAATGCTTAAGATCAGACAAAGGTGGTGAATTCATTTCCCGAGAGTTCAATTCATTTTGTGAAGAGCATGGAATCAAAAGATAGTTATCTGCTCCCCGAACCCCTCAACAGAATGGAGTTGTTGAAAGGAAGAAAAAAAAATTCTAGATGCTAATAAAACTATGATTTTGGAAGACAATGTTCCTCATATCTATTGGAGAGAAGCTATAAGCATTGTTGTATACACTATCAACCGGGTAAATGTTAATGGTAATTCTGGGAAGACTCCTTTTGAGCCGTGGTTTGGTTACAAGCCTAATATTAAGTATTTAAAAATCTTTGGAAGTAGATTTTATATCAAGAGAGATGAAGATATTGGCAAGTTTGATGCTAGAAGTGATGAAGGAATCTTTTTGGGTTAATCTACTAAGAGAAAAGCCTACCCGTGCTACAATAGAAGATTGAAGAAAATGGTTGAAAGTGCAAATGTTAGATTTGATGAAGACATTGTTAGATCATCCAGATACTATGGATATGATTCAAATGACCAACAAGATAGTACTAATAAAGGAAAAACTACTCAAACACAAAATCAAGTTCAAATTGTTTTGGTGAATCAAGATAATCATGAAGGAGAAGCTAGTGGAAGTGCAAAAGAGAGAACAAAAGAACCAGAAGTCAGAGAGAATCCCAAAGTCCCAAGGTATGTAAATCTAAATCATTTTGAAATTTAAATTATAGGAGATAAGAACAAAGGTGTGCATACTAGAAGAAGAATTACAGAAGAGTATTGCCTGATTTCCAAGACTGAACCTAGCAATGTCAATGAAGCATGTAAAGATGAATATTGGATGGAAGCAATGAAAGAAGAACTGATGAGATAGAGAAAAATGATACATGGATTCTTGTTCCCAGACCTCAGGATAAAAATGTGATTGGAACCAAATGGGTCTTTCAGAATAAGCTAAATGAACAAGGTGAAGTGGTTAGAAATAAAGCAAGATTGGTATGTAAATGATACTCACAGATGAAAGGTATTGATTTTGAAGAAACCTTTACCCCTGTTGCTAGAATTGAAGCTGTAAGGTTATTTCTTGCTTATGCTACTTTCAAGAATTACAAAGTCTATCAAATGGATGTGAATTCAACATTTCTGAATGGTGAATTAGAAGAAGTTTATGTTGAGCAACCAGATGGATTTCAATTGACTGATGAAAAAGACATGGTTTGCCGATTGAAGAAAGCACTGTATGGAATCAAACAAGCCCCTAGAGCCTGGTATGCTAGACTGGATAAATACTTGTTGAAGCTTGGATTCAATAAAGGTACTTTTGACATCAATCTATATTTCAAGATCGATCAAGATAAAGAGTTTATTATTGAAGTCTTTGTTGATGACATTATTTTTGAAGGTGATGATGACTTATGCATGAAGTTTGCTGATGAAATGAAAAGTAAATTTGAGATGTCAATGATAGGAGAGCTGAAATTATTTTTAGGATTGAAAATAACTCAGTTAGATGATGTAATTTTCATATCTTAGTCCAAATATGTAAGAGAGTTACTGAAAAAGTTTTGCATGGAAGACTCAAAACCAGCTGGTACACCCATGGTAACCAGATGCAAGTTAACACAAAATGATGATTCTCCTAAGGCTAATCAAACAAGGTATAGGTCAATGATTGGTGGATTGCTATATTTGACTCAGACTAGACCAGACATCATGAATGTTGTATGTATGGTTGCTAGATATCAAGCTGATCCAAAGGAATCACATGTGACTGCAATAAAGAGAATTTTCCGACATTTGAAAGGAATAGTTGATTTTGGTCTTTGGTATCCTAAGGATGATGATCTTACTCTGAATGCCTTTACAGATGTAGATTGGGTAGGAGATTTAGATGATAAGAAAAGTACAAGTGGTGGTGCATTCTTCTTGGGGAAGAAGTTGGTGTCTTGGCTAAGCAAAAAGCAGAATTCCATTTCCTTATCTACTACTGAGGCAAAATACTTTTTTGTTGCAAACAATTGCACTCAAGTATTATGGATGAAACAGGCGCTGAGAGATATCATAATTGAGTATAATGAGCCTATTGCTATATTTTGTGATAACTCAAGTGCCATAAACATTTCCAAGAATCCAGTGTTACATTCAAAGACAAAATATATATCTATCAAGTATCACTTTTTGAGAGACAAAGTGACTGATAAAGAAGTCAGATTGAAATATGTGCCCACTAAGGAAAAAATTGCAAATATATTTACTAAACTGTTGCCTAAGGATACTTTTGAGTATCTTAGAGGCAAGTTAGGATTGATTTCCGCTTATAATATGAACTAAGATGCAAGACTTTGCATCAATCCATGCACTCATAGTCATATCTTGTTTTAGATTGATGTTGTGGTGGCTGATACTCAGGGGGAGTAGTCAGATGATTTAGATGATATGTGGTTTAGAGCTTGTGTACATTTGCCATTGATTTCAAAGGGGGAGAAGAGTAATGTGAAAAACCATTGAGGAAGAAAGGGTGAGAAGAGTCATTAGATATGAGCAGTGTAAGAGGAAGAAGGATAGTTTGAGAAGAGACAATTGTGTTGATGGTATTTTTTACATCATGTGTTGCCATCAATGCCAAAGGGGGATATTGTTGGATGTTATGGTTGTGTTTCTGATATGTGGTTGTCATTAATGTCAACACTATTAGCATTGATGATTTTGAAGGCTGTATATGTCGAGGATATTAAGAAAATTAGAATAAATATGTCGTAGGCAGTCTGTGAAGCTATGAAGATCAGAATGGTGGAAACATTGTGTACGTTGATAAACAAAAGTCACGCATTAAAGGGTTTGTTTCTAAGCATATCTAGTATGTTGTCCAAAAGTTTCAGTGGTGTGCATCAAGATTGGAGAAAGTTATGAATTTTTGAGTTCCTACAGTTATTCTGTTACTATAGTAGGTGTTTATGGAAGAAGAGAATGCATTTCTAGTAAATTAAGTTGTTGCGTATGCTCTTGTGATGATCAATAATGTTTCTAGATCATGCTTTATCATTTTGGTACGTTCGCGTTGATTGGTGTACTCATGATAGAAAATTTTCCTTTGTGTATTTGAGGTTTTCATGTTCTTGGCCGACATAATGGTGGTAGCATGTTGCAGATCCTTATGGATTAATATTTTATTGTTTGGTGTATTTGAGGATGTTGATTTAGGTCTTCATTATGTTGTGACCGACTAGGTTGGTGCGTATTGAGATTTGTTCATGAATTGGGCCGATAGTTTGTAATTTATTCTTTTATTTGTGGCTGACAAAGTTGTTAATGTAAATTCATGTAGCTGATATATAAGAGTGATTGTTTCTTCATTTTGGAGTGTGCAAGGTGTGTTCGGTGAATGAATAAAAAGTGTGAATGCAAATAAAGATTAGATCATTTGATTTCAGAGCATAGTGTGAAGAAGATTGAGCGAAGTGTGAAGAAGTGTTTCTGTGCCTAACCAGAATTGTCATTAGGCTTTTGTAGAAGCTAATTTCTCAATTCAACCTCATCAAATGGATTTAGTCCGATTGTTTTATGTAAGGAACCGAGCCTTCCCTTTTGCGCAGTAATCTCTAGGTAGTGTGCTTGAATGCATGTGCATTCCTTATTCATTTTTCATTATACTTATAACAGGGTATAATCTTGTGGACTAACATCCATCGTGGTTTTTCCCCTAACAGGGTTTCCACGTATAAAATATTGGTGTTCATGTGTTTCTGATGTGTTGTTGATTCATGCTTTCACTATAAATTATCAGATTTGAGATTAAAGTTTGATTAAGGTTGAATAAGTATTAAATTCTGTAATAACTGATTCACCCCCCTCTCAGTTGTCTATCCTTGTTTTTCCAACAAAGGAGAGTAAAATGGTGACCAAGAATAGCCCTAAACCTCCCTTCCAGATTCATGTAACGCATCAGCACCTCAACAATGCTCACCCAAATTTTCTTGAGGGAAGTTATCTCATAGCCCCAACTCTCTAATTTTATTAATTACTTCCGCTCATCATCTTTAAAAAATTGGACCATCACCTCCTCATTACTCTTTTTATCCTTGAAGAACTTCTGGCCAACTGTCAACATCCCAGTAACAGTGGAAACTAAATCCTCATTTATCTCCACTTCTAGACCTTTAACCTTGAGCTTTTGATTATGCCATAAAGAAACAAATTACGCCGAGGCATTAGGGTCATGCCCGTGCAGTCTCTCCAAAAATGGAGTAAAATTACCATGTTACAAAATATTCCAAAGTTTCTTCTTTCTCTGAATGTCCTCGCATGAATGTGGCTCAATTCTGCTCTTGTCATCACCCATGGCTATCAACACACAACTCACAAAACCCTTACGAACAACACTCAACTGAAGACCAGAGAGCAACAAGACACCCACAAAGCGTGTGAAATGGAGGAAGGTACTAGACCATAAATTCCACATCACCTCATCCCATGCCATCATTCCTTAGTAAAATCCTAGATTTCTCAGGAAGGATCGATCCCTCCTCCCACAAATGAAATTCATTTAAACTGATAGCCTCGTTGGCAAAACAATATGCCAATGAGTTTCCTTCTCGATAAATATGAGAGACGTGGGTCTCTTCACAAGATTGCAACATGATTGTCGTATCCTTAATGAGTTGGTTGACATTCCAACTTGGAGTATGGGTGCCACACAGATAATTTATTATGTTCATAAAGTCGCCTTCCATCCATAATTTGGAGTACCCTTTGTTGATGGCATATCTAACACTTATGAACGTAGCCTCCGCCTCCACGTAATGATTGGTCTGAGTTCCCAATGGGGTTTGTTATTCTTAGTTATTATCAAGTATTGTGGCATATTTCCTATCATATTCTTATATTGTGAATGTTATTTCATTACAAGGGGTAGTAGAGCATGATCTTTGCATCGTAGAGACAAGGCGTTCTCTTAATATTAGAGGTCATTTTGGGAAGCGCGCATATCTCTTAGATTTAGCTGATTTTTTCTATATTTTAAAGGGTTTTTGAAGAACATATTCAAGAAGCTACAATTCAAATTTTAGAGGAAATGGAGCAGAATTAAGTGATTTATTACAAAGTTAGGGTTTTTGTTCTATTTATTTAAAAAGTGCATATCTCTCAAACCCTATCGAATTGGTTAATGACTTTTAGTGGGTTTTTAAAAAATTAATAGAGGAGCCTACAATCAAAATTGTAGAGAAATTGAAGTAGAAATAAGTGATTGAAAAATTAGGGTTTCCAAAAAAAAATCTCTTAAGAAACACCTAATTTTTGGGAGATTTTTTGGGAAAGTACGACCTAGGCCTTGATAAGTTATAGTAAAAATTTTAAATTATTTTGAATTTATTTGTGTGATTTATTGAAAAAATATTTTCTACCATCATGATAGGGTTTGCAACAAGAGGCAAAAAGAATGCTATCACACTAGGGAAATCTTCAAACAAAGATGAGATAAAAATTGAGGATATTAACCCTAATGATGAAATCAACAATTGGTCAAGGGTGAAATTCATCAATTAGGACTGAGATAAATGAATTTTGTAAGAATTTGGAAATGAATATTCAAGGGATGAAGTATAAGGGTGAAGATTCACCTAGTAAGGAAAATAATACTTTTGTTGGATATAATGTTTTTGAGATTGATTTAGATTTCAAGAAGGTGTAACATCTTAAATTGTTGACTTTAACAATTTCACACTATGTTTAGCTCCCCCTTATGTTCTTGGACCTAATTGTGCTAATTATTTTCCCATTTTATTGTCATTTTTAGAAAGTCAAAATAAAATTGGGAATTAAATTACTCATTTAACGACAACCTAAATTTTAAAACAGGTTTGATCTAGGGCACATTTGCCCTTAACCAACTTATTTTGGCTCAATGCTCATTATGCTATTATTGACATTTTTATGTTTTCAAATTCAAATTCATTTGTCAGCCTTTCACAATTAATTTTGTGGGAAATCAATAAATGCATATAAATATAAGTCTTTTTCACCATTTAAAAACCTAATAAAATTTTGATCAATTGAGCATCCTAAAGAGAAATCAAGATCAATCAAGAGAAAAATTAGCAACACTTTTCATTAGTCAAGATTTATATTAGCAATGCATCAAGTTTATATGTAAGATTGTTTTATGTTTCATGTTCATTATTTTGTGAGTACTAACACTTGTAGGACCTTCAATAAAGCATCTAATTATCCTTGCATGAGATGAGTGGCATAAATTTAGTCCATTAAGGAAATCAGATTTAAGTGGTAAGTTGCAACACCTATGATTTATCTTTTTTTTATCCATTTGCCTCTGCTCGATCGAGGGTAATAACTCTTTATCCAACATCGTCATAGTTGTTGTGGAGGTGGAAAGACCAAAATAAGGTTTGACTTAGGAAAGACCCTATATGACACAACCCTTTCTCCCCTTTCATGTTTTGTAGGTGAAAAATATGAAGAATATTTGGAGAAGATTGAAGAATCAACATCAAGACCAAGGATTCTAGCACATTCATTCATCAAATTAGGACAAGAGGAATTATTCATCAACAAACAAAGTTTTGAAGCTGAGTCAGATAGGAGAGCACCTATAGACTATGACCTACTAATACCTATTCAAAGATTCAAGAAAGTCAAAATTCTCAATCTAGGGTGAATTCACCCTTATCTAGTAAAATTCAACCTAAATTCATATGTCAGGTTCCTCTGCATCTCTACTCCACTTTTATGTTATTAGTTTCAGGGTTCTAGTTATGTGTTTTTTGAAATTGCATCAGTTAATTATAGTTACATAATTGACCTAGTTTGAATAATAAAATCAATGAACAATTCCTAATCAATCAAATCAACCACAAGCCCACAACAACACAAAAAGAGGGCCAAAACCCTAATCAATAATTGTGGCTCTTCCTTGAGGAAAGTAGCCAAGTGATCTTATATGATCAATTTTGGTTCCTCTCTAATGAAATGTCAAGAAAGGTGTGATTTAGACCCTAGATCCCTTTTCCCACACCACATTTTGGTGAACATGACCTATTTTACATCTTGAAATCTTTTGATTTCCTAGATTTGAGTGAAATCATAGGTTGTGTGAAAGTATCATTCAAATTTCATTTCATGTTATGTTAAATATTGAAAAAAGTAAAAAATTACATGCTAGTTTTCATTTCACAAGCTCAAAAGTGTTATCTTTCAGAAGTCTAGAGATAAATTTGATTAATTATCTTGTATTTTGGAAACTATCATTAGAAATTATTGCACTCATTTTTATAGGTTTAAAAATACAAAAAATCATGCATGCATATGCCTCATATAAATAAACTAGGGTTTCTTGAATTTTTAGAAATTTGCCTATTATCAGATCTGAACTTGTACAAGTCCAAATCCTTGAACATAATATTGCATTTCCATGTATTTAAACTTGTAAAATTTGCATTTGAGGTCTAGGGTGAATTTTCCTTTGTCCTCTTGATTTCACTCAAAATTTTGATCACAACTCTATCTCTATGACCTTTCTGCAAACCTGTATCATTATTCATTAGAATTTATTTTTGTTATTTCATCTTCATCTATTTCGTTCTCATTGTATGAGAACTTAAGAATATTGGATCTTGTATGTTAGAGTAAAAGGTTTATTACTTAATTATTTTAATTAAGTTACCTTTTATATTTCTTTTAAGATTAACTTAGTTTGCATTTTGTAAGAATTTAATAATTATTATAATTATTAAATGCTCTCCTTTTAGGTTACACTTTAGGGTTTCTTGATCTCCTTCATAAGGATTGATCTCATTGTATTATTTTAACTCTCTGATTAATGCATTCTCAGCTTTCAGAGCACCCTTTGCTTTTTTGTCTCCATCTCTCCTTTCTGTGACAGGTTATTTGCATGTAGGTGATCTTCAGGTTCTGTGAAGTTGGCTTTCACAACTTCTACATGGTATCAGAGCTCTAGACCTGCTGCTCTCCTATTCGTGTTTTGAAGGATTTTTGGAGCTTCGAGGGTTTGTAGTTTTCCTTTTTGATCCAATGCATACTTTTTTTATTTGGTGTAGTTTGACCTCAAATCAACCTCACGGTTGCGCTCAGGAGGCCGTTTCCAAGTTTTTTGATATATAACTCACCCATTTTCAATGCAGTTGGCTTGGGAGGCAAATTTTTTTTGCCCTAGGGACATATAGACCACATGGCACGGGTTTCAATGCAAAATTTTAAAATAAAAATAAAAAAAATAAAAAAAGTGCTTTATAAAAAGTGTTGCCCATTTTAAATCTGGGTGCCACCTACTCGCTGCCCGGCGGCCACTGCACCTCCACCGCTAGCACCGACTTCCTCCGGTTGTGGCTATATGGCCTTCCAGCCGCCACTGATTGGCCACCATACCATTGTCGGCCCACCGCTCAGCTCCTGCACTGCCTGAGCGTCACCTGACGATCGCCTATTCTCCGCCCGAGTGCCACCCATTCAGCCCCCTGGTCGCTCACTGGACAAGCGGCTTATTTTTTTGAGCCCCTGAGGGCTATTGGAGACCTATTGGGCCTTTTTGAACAACTTTTACAAAATCGGGCGTAAAATGGTCATACAAGCTCAGATTTTTGAAAATGAGATCACCAGAAAGTTGATTCGAAGCCGGATCCAGTGGTATATGTCATTTTTTCTTATGTTTCCATTTTTCTTTGGTTTTTTCAAGTCAAAGTCAGAACTTGTGTTTTGTACTCTAGGGGGCGTAACTTTTGCGTCTGAACTCCATCTTTTGAAAATGAATAGGCATTGGAAAGGTGTTCAAGCGCTCTCTTTAGATTTGCAGTTTATTTCCTCAAAAAATTCACCAAGTACACAAAATATTATCTGAAACATTTTTTTTCTAGATTTTTAGCTTTAAAAATTATACTAGGGTTTGGGTTCTTGTGTTGTGGGGGGTGTTTTTTTCTTGCTGTCTTTCATTTACATCAAAAAACCATAAACCTCTTCCATAAAACATTTTTAAAATCATTCATCATGGTAGACTTTTCTTGTATTGAGCATCTTTCCCCACACAATTATCACACTTGGAAGGCACAAATGACTAGACTTCTCATGTCAAAAGGGTTATGGTCATGTTTGGATGATGTTCAACTGTAGTTGACATGACCATTTGATATTTTTCAACATGGGAACATAATGGATGAGGCCATGGGTTTGCTAACCTTTCATGTTTTAGATAGTCTTCTATTCCATCTAAAGGGTTGTACAACTCCTCAGACTATATGGTTGAAGTTTCAAACTTTATTTGGCACCATTAATCAATATCAAGCACTTCAGATTGAGACCAAATTGACTTCCTTAGTACCTGATTCATATCTTACCATTGAGGGCTTTTTGATGAAGTTCAAATCACTGCAATCATTGTTATAGGGTTGTGGTAAGAACAAAACAGATGAAGAGTGCATTTACCTAATTCTCTCTAAGCTTCGTGGTTCATTTCACATTTTTTCCTCTACATTCTATTCTACTATGGATTCCTTGGGTGCACACTTTACCATTCCTAATTTTGAGGTGTTCTATGATCAGTTGACATGAGAGAAGGCCAAGATATCACAGTTGGATGCTCTCATAGGATCTAAGAACCAAGCACTGGTAGCTCAGTCATCTAAGGGGAAGCAGAAACAAAAACATAAGCCGAAGATAGATTCAACAAGCAGTGAGAATTACTCCAAGCCCCCTCCAAAGTCTAATTCAAAACCACAATCCCATCCCAAACAGGGAAAATCTTCTAAGTCTGGTGAGTCTTCCTCCAAGACTAAGAAGAAATTAGGTGATCCTTGCAGTTTCTGTGGCAAGGAAGGACATCCAATTTCCAGGTGTTGGAAATGATTAGAGGCTTTAGAGGAAGCCATGCAGCAGCATCATATCACCTCACCTCAGGCTCCTTCTCCACCCATGGGGAAATGTCATTCTCTTTCTGCATGAGCATTATCTTCAGGGTCCACTTGGATTCTAGATTTTGGTGCCTCTCACCATATGACACACACACACGATTTGGTCACCGCACTTTCCCCTATTGGTACTACACACATTACAGTGGGTGACTCAACACAACTTTCGGTTAAGGGTTCAAGTACTGTTTCATTGGATGGTGGTTGTCTTCAAGATGTACTTATTGTTCTTGACATTTCGATGAACCTTCTTTCTGTTTATCAAATTTTCCATTCTGGCTTAGGTAAGACAGTTGAGTTCTCACCACATGATGTGGTTATTCAAGACCTTCATGATCTTGACTTGGTTGTGGATACTGGGAGTGTTGATTCTACATCTCACTTATACATATTTGATGGCTTTGAGAGTTCAGATAGTTCAGGTTCCTCTCTTATAGCACATGTAGACTCAGTGAGAAGGCTTTGGAATGAGCATTTGGGCCATGTCAATTACAAATATCTACAACATATGAGTACACATGCACTTGTGATTAGGCTCCCTAAGATTTTATGTACTGATGATGTTTGTCGTGGTTGTGCACTTGGAAAACATCACTGAGATTATTTTCCTACGGGTAGAGCCACACGTGCTAAGACACCCTTGGAGTTGGTCCATAGTGACCTTATGTCTTTTTCCACTCCTTTTTCAGGGGCCCGATATGTGCTCACTTTTATTGATGAATTCTCCAGATGCACATGGGTGTACTTTCTTAAGTATAAGTCTCATGTATTTGATTCATTTAGGATATTTAATATATTTGTGGAGAAGCAGTGTGGATTTCTATCAGGAAAATACACATAGATAATGGGGGGAAGTATGTTAATCAGGCTTTCAGGGAATTTTGCACTAAGCATGGTTTGTAGAATTAGGTTACAGTACCTTACACCCCTCAATAGAATGGTATTGTTGAGAGAAAGAATAGAACCTTACAGGAGATGGCCAATTGTATGATACAGTCTCGAGCTATGAGCTCTTCATTTTGGGCTAAGGCAGTCAATTGTACCAATTATATTCAGAATCAGATGCCTCATAAGGCATTGCGATATATGACTCCTGAGGAGGCTTGGACTCATGTCAAGACTAATGTTTCTACATTATGAGTTTTTGGTAGTGAGGCTTGGGCATTTATTCTCGATGCTCAGCAGAAATCCATGGAGAGGAAGAGTCGACCACTCATATTTGTTGGCTACTATGAGGATGTTAAGGTGTACAAGTTGTTTGATCATGATTCCAGAGAGGTCTTGTTTTGGTGGGATGTGTAGTTTGATGAGCACTTTCCTCTGATGGATTCTCCATCACCAACTTCTCCCTCACTGCCTACTCCTCCCTCTTCATCTCTTGAGGATTAATTATCTCTTGAGGATGATGCAGATGATGATCCACCATCTCCACCACCACCAGGCACTCAACATTTTTCCAAGTGGGCCCGTGTTACTATTGAGGTAGCTAGATATTTGGCAGGTGATCCTTCAGATACTTGTCACACTTATGCTTAGATAGCTGGTACTAGCCTTTTGAGTCATGCCATTTCGGATGATCCTAAGAAGTTTTCAGAGGTGACAGGTCACCTTGAGTAGGATAGGGCCATGGATGAGGAGTATTATTCTTTGATGAAGAATCATACTTGGGATCTTTGTCCTCTTCCTAAGGGAAGAAAACTGGTTCAGTGCAAGTGGGTGTATCGTACCAAGTATCCTGCAGATGGTTCCATTGATAAGTATAAGGCACGTCTTGTTACGAAGGTGTTTTCTTAGGTGGAGGGTATTGACTACTTCAAGACATTTTCCCCTATTGCCAAGATGAATTCTATTCGCTTTGTACTTTCACTTACAGCTTCACAGGGATGGATATTTTTTTAGATGGATGTGAAGAGTGCCTTCTTGCATGGAGACCTTCATGAGGAGATCTATATGGAGCAGCCTCAGGGATTTATGCAAGACACTTCTTTGGTTTATAGACTTCGACATTCATTGTATGGTCTCAAACAAGCCCCTCGGGCTTGGTATGAGAAGATGGACTCTTTCTTGCTTTCTTCTCACTTCACACGTTGTCATTCTAATCATACAGTTTACATTCAATGTCAGGAAGGTGATCTTTTGATTCTTGTGCTATATATTGATGATCTCATTATTATAGGTAGCTCATCCTCCATGGTTCAGAATGTTCAGAGAGCTTTGATGGAGCGGTTTGAGATGACAAATCTTGATCTTCTGCATTTTTTTTGGGCCTGTAGGTTATTCAGTCTTCGGATGGGATTTACATATTTCAACAGAAGTATTCTCTTGATATGCTCTAGTGATTTGGCATGCTTGATTGTAAGCCTACCCCCACACCATTTCAGTTAGGTGTTGTTTTTTATTCCACTTTCTCTACGCCTCTCGTAGATCCCACTTTATACAGTTAGTTGGTTGGCAGTTTGTTGTACCTGACACATTCTCATCCTAATATTTCCTTTGTCATTGGCCTTGTCTCTCAATTCTCACATGATCCACATGAGAGTCATTGGCAAGCTGCCAAACGTATCTTGAGATACATTCGAGGCACCACTCATTATGGCATTCACTACACTTCAATATCCTCTCACATTGTTGGTTTCACTGACTTAGATTGGGCTAGTGATGTCAATGATCGAAAGTCTACTTTTGGCTTTATTTTTTTCCTTGGTTCTAGTCCTATCACATGGTCTTGCAAGAAGTAGTATACTATTGCATTATCATCTATAGAGGCTGAGTATTGAGCAACAATGTTAGCTAGTTAGGAGATTCTATGGCTTTGACAGTTGATGACAAAGTTTGGGTTTCCTCCTGATAGTCCCACTATTCTCTGGTGTGACAATCAGAGTGCCATTCACATTTCCTACAATCCAGTGGAGCATCAATAGACTAAGCACATTGAGATCCACATGCACTTCATTAGGCAATTGATTCAGGATGGTTCTCTCATCTTGGAGTACATTCCTACAGAGGAGCAGGTTGCAGACATCTTCACTAAACCTCTGGCATCGCCGCGCTATCTTCAACTTTGCTCCATGCTTGGGGTGAAGGAAGTTGTCCTTGGGGGTCTCTATGAGGCCTTCCTTCCTTCATGTTTTTTTTAGCATGTTTTTCATCTCTTTTTGGAGAGGAGTTTTTCCCACTGGGTTTTCTCCTTTACTCCGCTTTACAAAGATTTGGTTGTATTCAGGTACCTAATCAGGCCTAGTTGTTGGGACCCTTGTTTGCTTTCTAGCTGGTAGTTGCAATTTATTTCATGCATTTAGTTTTTAGCTACTCCCTAAGTTCATCTTAAGGGGGGGTGCTCGAGTAAAAGGTTTATTACTTAATTATTTTAATTAAGTTACCTTTTATATTTCTCTTAAGATCAACTTAGTTTGCATTTTGTAGGCATTTAATAATTATTCTAATTATTAAATGCTCTCCTTTTAGGTTACACTTTAGGGTTTTTTGATCTCCTTCATAAGGATTGATCTCATTGTATTATTTTAACTCTCTGATTAATGCATTCTTAGCTTTCAGAGCACCCTTTTCTTTTTTGTCTCCATCTCTCCTTTCTGTGATAGGTTATTTGCATGCAGGTGATCTTCGAGTTCTGTGAAGTTGGATTGCACAATTTCTACATTGAAATAAATTTATGAGCTTCATGATATTAGAGTAATCATGAATTAGCTAATAATTAATTAATCTTTAATTAATTATTGGGCTAATTTATTCTCATGCACTTAAGCTAAACTTATGAGTGTTTTTATTCTTTTATTAGTTGATCTATTATGAAATCATCTTGTCTCATTAAATGAGATGGTGACACTTGTCATTATTGAATCCTTTTCTCATTTAGGGTTTTCTCTTATAAGCACTCAACCCTCATTGTATTATCTCTCTTTAGATTCATGGGATCTTTTCATTATGTAAGTTTTTCTTGTTGAGGAATGACAAATCACTGTTTTATAGATCCCTTGCATGGAAGGTGTCTTTGTTTATTGTTTAATCCTATGTCTTTTATTATTCACAATTCTAACATGGCATTAGAGTGTGGATTCAATGAACCCCTTCTCGATTTTTGAGTTTTTTCTTCAACTAGGGTTATAGGGCTTCAAATTTGGAATCTCTATTGTTTTTTTTTTAATTTTTGGAGTTGGATGATTTTTTGGTACACTTTGGCATGAAAAGGACCTCACCATTGCATTCAGGAGGCTCATTCAATGAATTTTGACTATAATTTTGCCCAATTTTGATACTAGGAGCTTTTGAGGTAAATTTTTCTACTGAGAGGTTGTACAACCTCCCACTCATCATATCGTATAATAGATTTAAAATAAAAATAATGCCTTTCAAAAGCATGTAGTCCTATATTAATGGTGTCACCCATTGAGTGATGCCTAGGCAATTGCACCTCTAGCACCCGCCACCACCTGTTATTAATGCCCGTTAGCTCCTAAGCCCTTGTGTGGTCATACTTGTGACCACCGTACCCTACACTTAGCCCTTGTAGGCTCCAACTTGAAGCACATAATTACTAGAGTAACCACAAGTCACCGCCAACCCCCTAGGGCTTCTTAGGCACCACCAAAAGGTCATATGTGTGACCAACCCCTAATTTTTTAGCCCTCTATACTCTAGCACCTGGTCGCCCAAGCAATTAGGGGATTTATTTTTTAAGCCCCAAGGTGCCTTTTTTTCCTTTGATGTCCTAATTGGGTATTTTTTTTGGGAGGCATAAATTTTCACTCGATAATAAAAATTGGGAAAATAAGATATCATTTGAAAAGCTGGTTCCAAGCACTATCCAATAGTACTGATATTTCTCTTAGATTTTGTTGCTGGTGCATTCTACAACTTATCAAAGTTATATGCATTATTTTCACTCCCGAGCTCACAAATTTTGACTAGTTTCTCCATTTTTGTGATTTCAATGGCATTGGAAAGGTCTCCTAAAGCTTTTCACAACCATTCATGTATTCTTTCCATATTTTTATTCAAGTACAATTTATTCATTTTTTTTGTGTTTTTACAACCTGGTGAATTACTTGGACATTTTAGCTCCTATAAACTTTCTATTTGTGTGGGATGACTTGTTTAGGGCTGTTATACATGTATTTTAGATTTTTTTCCTATTTTGGCATTATAGACATATTTTTAAGCACATTCTCTTTTGTAGACACATTGAGATAAAGTGTCATTCTAGTGTATACCTTCTTGGGATTTTGTACATCCTATTGTGCCTTTTATACTCACACTATGATATAAAGTGCCATGGGGGGTTGTGTAGGTATTTTTTTTACCCTCACACCTTTTCAAGTGAGTGTCCCTTCCACGACAATAAATAATCCCAATGATTCTTGCCTTATGTGTGTGTGCCTTAGTTTGTACACCCTTTTTATTTGCATGAATTATTTTATACACATTTAGATGTTCTTTGTTCTCTTACATGCAGTTCTTGGTGACACATAGTTTCAGTGGACCTGTCATGGCTCTCCCTTATCAAAATTATGGGGGGTTTCTATTGTTGGTGCTAATGCTTCCTTGGTTTCACATTGGAGTGAGCTATGTATCTAGTATTTGTTCCTATGTACTAGGTTGATGCACCGACTAGTTACCCATGCATTTTGGTGAGATGAATAATTTATCATATAGGTACTCTTGCATTCCTTTTCTTGAGGTGACCTTTTATTTTCACTTGATTGGTTCTTTAGACTTTTTGTGACATTTGTATCTTCAATTTCTAGATGTTTTCCCTTTTTTGCCATTTGATTCAAGTAGTGTCATTGGGGGAACTCATGAAAATTGTTGTATTTTTTTTTATCCTGATCCTCATTTGTTTTAGAGGATATTCTTCATTTTAACACTATAGTAGTAATTATTCAATAGTAATTTGTAGCTTCTTCGTGCTTTAGAGATGTTCTTTATGTTCCTATTCTTTTTGGAGGCTTCTCAATGCTTCACATTATTTTGGAGGCTTCTCAGTCCTTCACATTATTTTGGAGGCTTCTTAGTACTTCACATTATTTTAAAGGCTTTTCAATCCTTCATTCATTTTTCTCTCTTTTGGAGAGGAGTTTTCTCCCACTAGGTTTTTCTCCTTTTCTCCAGTTGTGAGAGACTAGATTATTTGTATATGGGTACATCATCAAGCCTTATTTACTGGTCATGCATTCTCTTTTTAGGGTTTTCAACTACTCCATAATTCCATATTAATGGGGGTGTTAGAGTAATCATGCATTAGCTAATAATTAATTAATCTTACTAATTTATTCTCACACACTTAAGCTAAACATAGGAGTGATTTTATTCTTTTATTAGTTGAGCTATTATTAGATCATTATGTCTCATTGTATGAGATGTTGACACTTATCATGATCTAATAATTTTATCATTTAGGTTTGAACGTATAATCACTGAACCCTCATTGTATTATCTATCTTGAGATTCATGGAAGCTTTTCATTCTATAATTTTTTCTTGTTGAGCAATATAAAACCTTTGTTTTGTAGATCTCTTGTATGGAAGGTGTATTTATTTTTTGTTTGATCATGTATCTTGTGTTATTCAAAATTATAACATAGGAACTTGTGCCCCATTTCAAATAATCCTTTGAGATGTAGTTATAGACTCATGGCTTCCCATTCTACAATTACATTCAGTGTTGAGCCTAAGTTTCATATCTCTTTCACTCAAGGAATCACATATACATAATCTATCTTTGATCCTCTTCCTACTCCCACTTTGCCTATGTCTTCTTCATCCCCAAACATTCATTTGGACTTAAAATTTTATGTTTCACATGTACCTGAAGATAAACTTAAAAAATTGGATAAATACTTAGAGAGCCTTCAACTATTCTTTTGAGTTGAATCCTTGGTTGGAGAAATTATTTCTCTTGTGGATAACATTAGAAAGTTAATCAATGATTCACAAGGCATATAAGTGTTGTGTAGACTAACTCATATAGTAGATGAAAATATACCTAAAATAACTGGTTTTGGTTAAGCCCTTACAAATTCTCAAAATCAAATGAGAAAACAAATTTCCTTTCTCACGATCATACCTTCTATACCTACTTTTACCCCTGCAGTTGTAGCATCCACCACACAATATAACAATGGTCTTAACTCTAGTTTAAGGATTTATTGTGGGAATATTTTAGCATTTTCCCTTCATCTACCATACCTCCATTTTCTTCACCTCTAGTAAAATTTCAAAATAATAACCCCCCAATCATCAAAAATAGTCCTACACACTCCACACATTCTCAAAACATGTCACCAAGCGATCCTATAATAAATTAAATTCTACAAAAATTATCATCATTACAACAAAAAAATTCAAACATGAACCAAAGTTAAGCCAATTCTAATCCTCCAACATATCTCACCCATAGTCCATTATCATGCACTATCTTAAAAACACCTATTCTGCAAAACATTGAGATTCCTCGATTTGATAAGCATGTTGGCAAAGGAGATCCAATAATCTTGTATCAAGTTTTACTACTCTATATAGTGATTTCCTTTTTTCAGATGCTCTCCTAGCTAAAAAAATTCCCCAATCATTGAAATACATGCCCTTATATTGATTTATTCATTACCTAATAATTTAATTACATCATTTACACAACTTGTTAATGAATTTATTCAACATTTTAAAGCAAAAATTGGACCTCAAGATACATTAACTAAGTTAGTCCATTGTAAACAAGGACCTAAAGAGAAAGTGCCTGTTTTTATAGGACAACACCAATCTCTCTATTCATAAATCTCATATTATCTCCTAGATGGTGATATACAAAGAGTTTTCATTGGAAACCTGCAACCTAACATTTGGGACAATATCTTATTAATAAAATATCCGTCATTCACACATTTATGTATGACTCTTTGCAGTTACCAAATTTTGGTTATCCAATATGAGGGTACACCTTCATTGACTCCCAATACTCAATTTGAAGCTGTACCTCAATCTAATTATCAATCATTTAAAAAAACAAAAGATTCATCAAAATAAAAACCCTTCAATCTTCCAGTAATATCCAAACAAAATTCGCCACTGCACCTACAATACCATATCAATTTAGGCCAAGAGATAGACAATTTTCACAATCGCCTGATTCTCTCCATGCTATAGGTTGGAATTTCTAAACAAGAACATGATTCAACTCCATCCTATTCATCCAATTGATACCAAAAAACTATTACCTCCTAACTTTAATATAAAATCCTTTTGTCAATATCATTAAACACCTAGACATTATACCAAAATATGTATGTGTCTTAAGCACCAAGCACAAGACCTCATCGATTCTAATATCATCCAATTGGATGGTAAATGATAAAGGAAATAAATTGGTAGCACCACCTAATCAAAAATTACAATTTTTTACCAATCCTTTACCAAGTCATTCAACTAATCTTTTCGAACAAAGTGATAATGAGGAAGATAGTGATAACATATCCAATATGATAAACATGATTGATTCTCATCCTCGCAAAAATTAAACCAATCTTTTACCTAATATAACTTTTACACATATTGACACTTCTATGCATGCACCTGATGGTAAGATCTTTACATCACTAGTAGAGTTAATGATAAACCCACAAGTGTAATACTCATTGATCCTATGTGTGTAGTGAACATGATTAAAGAATTTTTATATGTGCATGAAATTTATAAGGATAATTACAAATAATCCAAAGTGTAGCTAAAATCTCATGATGGTTCTATTTGACCTATGATTGGTTCTATAACTCTTCCAATAAAAGTTATACCTAAGTTAGATGTTTATTTACCATAATCTTGATGTCAGATCAATTTCATGTGAAATTAGGTCACCTATGGCTTACCTCCATGAATGTGGTTCCTTTAATTTTTCATAAATTCCTTAAATTCCCATTTAAAGGACAAATACATAACATTTATCATAGCGAATTCAAACCTTTGGCCTCTCATGGAAATTTTTCACTTTATTACTTTTGGCCTCAACCAAACCAACCCGTTTAACCACATGAAGAATATCTATTTTTGTCATATCAAGTTTAAAGCTAAGTGTTTAGCCCAATTATCCCTTACCAATATTTTTCCAGAGGCTCCTCGATCTTCAGTGGCTACAATGGTTATTCCTCCTACTTTGCAGGTAGTGAATGAACCTCGGCCTGAACTGGGTATTCTTCCCCAACCTTTTGGAATGTATGTTGTGGTTCCCCCTATGTCATCCTATCAAGGACTATGATACAATAATTTGATGAGGCCTTTAGGGATTTATTTTGTACCTCCTAAGGAAAAACAAACCTTTGTGCAAAAGCCTAAACTACCTATAGTTTCCCAACCTTTTATAGTCCCTTCAGTTTCTCGTACAAATGAAGACAAGAGACCAATATTGGAAAGTACCTCAATAATCCCTTCACAAGTTGAATGTCATATTGCTGGACTCAAGGGAACACTGAGAAGGGGGTGAATCAATGTTCTGCAATTCTGAACTTTATTAATATGATATTTAAACCATTTCAACATTTGACCAAAGGAAAGATGCAAACACACAAAGAAATCATCCAAAACACCATAACACAAGGATTTTTACGTGGAAACCCTGTTAGGGGAAAAACCACGATGGACGTCAATCCACAATTTGAGTACTCAAATATAAGTTTTACAAAATGGGAATGCACTTGCATTTAGGCTCACTGCTCAAGATAGGAAGGCTCACTACCTTAAAAAATATTCAGATTAAGACCATCTGAAGGATTGAACTGAAGTAATAGCATCTACTCATGCCTGGTTACTGTTTTGGTTCAGCTCGTAGATCAGATTCTGGACCTTCTGTTTGATTCTGCACTTCGCTCTGCTCTGCTATGCAATTCACATCACAAATCCATACATAAATAAATTTGCACCACTATCCTTCTAAATTTTGCACCACACACTAACATAATTCACATCACATATGCTATCTCTATCTACCCAAATGATACAACCGATCTCTTATATATATCCACAACCGAAGATTTGATCATCCATAAGTCGGCTTTAACAAAACATAAAATTCATTTCAACGGTCAGCTAAATCCACAAATAATTCTTAATGTGCACCACCCATAGTTGGCCATATCATAGTGAGGATCTAAATAAACATGTTTGAGCACAAAAAAATTAAGGAATTACTCCTTAAAAATCCGCAACGGCTATATCTACCAAGTTGGCCTTCTAGCACTAATAACCAAAAAATTAATACATCGGATCTCCTAGATCGTACACCACTAAATGCAGACCTAGATAATTCTTGGATAAGGTAGTACGAACATAAAATTACCTTTTTTTGAGATCCACAACCAAAAACGATAATCCGATGAAGTATAAAGATCGACAGATTTAACTTTAACTGGATACCCTGTTCTTCACTCTTACTTCCAGTAATAGCTAGTTGTTTACTCTGTCTACCGGTATGGACCAATACTGAACTGTGGACTGGATCAATGAATTAGGTTTCCATAAATGACAACAATAAAAGCCATATGCAAACACATATAAGGTAAAATCAAATTATAAAAGGAAACAAATGAAGACGTCATCTTATGGCTCGTTAGCTTGCAAAAGATAATAAACACTCATCTAATGATCCTCCATCCATAGAAAAAATTACAATTAGATACCTCCCACCAATCCACTCCACCACCTTCACCAAGTCATGAAGGTAAACCTTATCTTTCCCAACCAATTCAAAGATTGTCTCTTACATGGATGATAGTGCTCACAGTCATATCAATAACACTAATATGCAACCTATTGTGATATACTATGATATTGAGTTAGAAGATAAAATGAAAGAATAAAATGATCATAATAAATTATCTCTTATGTTTTCCAAATGTATGATTCTCGATAGGGGTAACCATGATGACCCTCATAATGTGAGTGACCCACAATATGTTGAATCTAGTACATCTCCTTGTACTGCACTTGTTGTAGTTCCTTTATCTTATTATCCACCTTCCATTTATGATGATTAAGATTGGGATGTAGATTTTTTTTAGATCGATTCACATGTGTAGTACCTCTTTATGTCTTTATATTTTTCTTTCATGTAATGTGATATTTTTGTAATGTGTTACTTGACATGTATTGGTGTTTTCTAGTTTTCTTTGGATGACGCTTTTTTTTCTCATTGACACAAGGATACAAAGAGAACAAATCTATCGTGACATTCCTCTATTTTTATCATTATTCTTTATGTTGTGAATGTATTTTATTTGTTCCTTTTGGGAACGATGCAAAGCATCAAACCATTGGGAACGATGCAAAGCATTGAACCATTTAGGACACCACCAGAGATTCTTCTTCTTCATTTTGCTTCTCTTTCTCATCCTCTTCCTATTCTTCCATAACTTCTTCAATCCTTACACAATAAAGCTCATTAGATACATATCCATAAACTTCAATAGAATTATTCATTGCTTCATCAATCTTGATATTTGTGCTTTCTACAATCTTTCTCAGTTTTTTATTGAAACATTTGTAAGCTTTGCTTCTAGTAGAATATCCAAGAAAAATACCTTCATCACTTCTAGCATCAAACTTCACTAAATTTTCTTTATCCCATCTGATATAACATTTGCTTCCAAATATCTTGAAGTACTTAATAGTAGGGATTCTTCCACACCATAGCTCATAGGGGGTCTTAGTACTATTGGCTCTTGCTTGAATTCAATTGAATACATAAACAACAATGTGAATAACTTCTCTCCTATCAAATTCATGTAGACCGACCTCAATAATCATTGATCTAGCAGCTTCTTGAATTGTTTTGTTCTTTCTTTCAACAAATCCATTATGTTGAGGAGTTCTCAGAGAAAATAGCTATCTTTTTATTCCATGAAATTCACAATACATATTAATCTCATGGGAGGTGAATTCACCACCTTTGTCAAACCTTAAGCATTTTATTCTCAAATTTACTTTATTCTCAACCATAGCTTTGAATGTCTTGAATCTATCTAATGCATCTAATTTCTCTCTGAGAAATGTAACCCATGTATACCTAGAGTAATCATAAATCAAAAGTATAAAGTACCTTCCACCTTGTAGACTTCTCACTCTTGTAGGACCACAAAGATCTATTTGAATTAAATCCAGTAGTCCGGTAGTAGATTGTTCCTTTGATCTGAAATGATTTCTTGCTTGCTTTCCAAATTGGCAATTCTTGTAAATAGCATTAATAGGCTTTGTAATCCTTGGTAAATCTCTCATGGATTTTACTACACTAATCCTTTCCAAGTTATCAAAATTCATATGACACATTCTCTAATGCCATAACCAATTGTCATTAATTTGAGTCATAAAGCAACGTCCATCAACACCCTTAACTTGATATATATTTCCTTTAGAGTTTTTTCCTGCAAAAATTACTGTTCTGGATCCTTTCTTGATTTCACATCTCTCATCCTCAAATACGAGATTATATCCTTTACTACACATTTTTCCAACACTCGAAATATTATTCCTTAAGCCCTTAACATAATAGACATCATCAATATTATGCTTGTGGTGCAAGGGCACCCACATGTTTTCATGGCCCAAGAGGGGTCAAAAGTTGAAACTTTGTTTTGATTGAGTTAATTGCATGTAATAAGGTCTTCTAAGACCATGAATTGTGTGTTTGAGTCAGTTTTGAGTCACTAGGGCTGAATTAGGGTCTAGTTGCAAAATATTGTCAAGTTCTACAAATATTGTCAAAGCAACTTTTACATTTTGTTGTCAAATGGGAAGATGAACCATTGGAATTTGAAATATTGGTTATGAAACATTGGAACATGATTGAATATGTATAAGAATCCCTGTACCATCGAGGGAAAAGGTTGGTTTTTGGAGATTTGAAGTTTTGAGCAATAAAAACTCTGTTTTCTACAATTTCTTGAACGTTCTTTGTTGCTACAACGAATTGTACAGATTGCTAGTGCATTGTACGGTCTAAAATTTGTTTGAAGCATGTAAATGGAAATATTAAATTCATTTTGTTTTTTGTGTAATCAATTTTATGGATTTTGTGAAAATATATTAGCATTTTGGTGAAACTAGTCTGAAACCCTACCCAGGGCTCTAGTGGACAAACAAAATGAATTTTCTTTAGTTCCCTCTGTGATAAGACCCTGAAATATTGCACATAATTATGTTTCAAGGTTTTCTAATTTTATACAAGGTTTGGAGACTAGACTCACATGTGAGGAGGAGAAACAAGAGGACATATTGCTGCACTGGGTCATGTTTTGTATTCAAACCCTAGGGACTTAGGGTATTTGTTGAAAAGCCTTTCGGAAAGTGATCTATATGATAGGGAAAGGTTATTGGGGTGAAGTGTGACATGTTGGAGGTTTTGGAACTAGATTTGAGTACCACTGAAGCATTGAACCTTCTCTACCCATCATACTTGTCTAATTAGGCCTAGTTACAACAAGAGGACAATGAATTTTTGAAGGATTCCGTACAAAGGACCCTGCCCTAGTTTTGAGATATGTTTTTAAATGGGAAAAAGGGTATTTTTAAGTGTATTTACATTTTGAAGGTCATTCCTTCCTTGCAAGTTATGTCTGAAACACTAGTTTTGAAAGGCTACTAGGGTAAAGGGGCAGTTTGTGAAGGAAAGGTCATTAATTGAAGTGTGAGAGCCCTTGTAAGTGGTTGATTGATTATGTTTGATAGATTAGAGACAAAAGGGTCCTTGTGGGCGATTGTGAGTTGTGGTTACCCCTGAATGGCTAGTTGTCTTGAAGATCAAATGTCTACCCTTGTTGAAGAAGCCTGCCTATCATGATTGCCTTTGAACTTGGAGAAAGGAATGAACCCATTGTTGTGAAATATGGGATCAATTTTCTAGTTGTTACCCCTTCTCTACATAAAATTGGTATCAGAGCATAGGTTTAATTTGAAGAGGGAAAATTTGAAAAGAAGAATAAACAAGATGCCTCCAAAAGGGAATCTAATTGCTAGAGAGGTGAATGAAATGAAGGCGAAACATGCAAGAGAGATGAGAAAAATGAGAAAGTTGATAGAAGACCCTTCAAGCTAGAATTACTATAGTTGAAACAAGTTAGAAGAGAGGAATGGTCATAGGAGACTTGAGTGACTGAGAAAAAGATGAAGAAAGGGAAGAGGAAAGTTCCCAAGGGTTCGAGGAAGGGATGGATCCTGACAACTTAAGGATGGAAAAGCTATTCAATGTAGTGAAGGAAGATGGTCCTAAGATTATGATGGAATTACCCATGTATGAAGTAAAATTGGATAGTGAAAAACTCCTAGACTGGATAGGAGCATTGGATAACTACTTTGAGTATGAAGATGTGCCAGAAGAGAAAATGGTAAAGTTGGCCAAGACAAAGTTGAAGGGCCATGCCTTTCTTTGGTGGGATTATGTACAAGATGAAAGGAGAAAGAAGGGAAATTCTAAAATCACCTCTTGGGATAGGATGGTTGCTAAACTCAAAGGAAAATTCCTACCAAGTGACTATAAGATTTAGTTGTTCAAAAGGCTTGAAAACCTCAAACAAAAAGAGATGGATGTGAGTGCCTATATTGAGGAGTTCTAAAAACTCAACATTAGGGCAGGTCATGTAGAAGATGATGTGGAAAAAGTGGCAAGATATCTCAATGGGTTGAGGTACAACCTTCAAGATGAGCCAAGCCTCACCAATCCAAGAATGGTGGAAGAGTGTTACCAATTGGCCATCAAGGTTGAAGATAAGTTGAGGAGAAGGAAAGAAAAGAAAAGCAGAGGTAGAGGAAAGAGTTCTAGAGGAAGAGGGTCATTTTCTGATTCAGGATAGTCATATGAGAGTCAAGGAGAGACAAGCAATACCCAAGAACAAGTTGAAATTTCAAGATGCAGTTTTAGAGAAGGTAAATCAGATTCTAGGGGCAGATTTGGAAGCCAAAGAGGAGGATCAAATGGATTCATAGGGAAATGTTATCAGTGCAATAAATTTGTAAGCTATCAAGCAAGGAAATGCACTAAAAATCAGTCCACTACTTCATTTGGAGGAGAAAGAAGAAATCAATTTGTACAAGAAGAGGACAATGAAAGTGTGACCTCTCCATCAAATAATGTTGATCTAGCAGTTCGTGAGTCTCTCATGGTGAGAAGGACTTTGATCCAAGTACCAATCAAGAAGGAACCTCCACAAAGAAATTCTCTTTTCACAACTACATGTTAGTGCTTAGGTAAATGTTGTAAAGTAGTGATTGATTTGGTAGTATAGATAATTTGGTCTCAGTAAAAATGGTAGAAAATATTAAGTTGAAAAGAATCCCTCATACCACTCCATATACAGTTTCTTGGCTTAATAAAGGGAAAAAAGCAGTTGTGAATGAACAAAGTTGGGTAGATTTTCACATAGGGGGATACAAGGACAAGGTTTTATGTGACATAATACCAATGGATGTTTTCCATTTTCTTTTGGGGAGGCCTTGGAAGTATGATAGGAGTGCCAAATATGATGGTAGAAAAAACATATATGTTATAGAAAAAGATGGAGTTTCCTACACCCTTACACCATTGAAAGATGAAAGCCAAAACCCATAAGTGGAGTCTAGAGTGACGTCAATGGGTACAAAGGATTTTTTGAAGCCAATGAAAGAGGAAGAGGTAGATAATACAATGGTGAATAAGCCTGGGATTTTTCTAACATCAACAAGGATTGAAGAGTTTCCTTGGGAAGTTCAGGATGCATTGAAGGATCATGTAGACATAGTGGTGAATGAACTTTCTAAATTTTTGCTTCCAAGGAGAGATGCTAATCACTATATGGATTTTGTACTAGGAGCTTGTCTTTCATATACAACAGCCTATGACAAACAAAATGAAGAATGTGATGTGTCTAAAGAAAGGGATGGTGTCAAAAAAAATGATGCACTTGTTTGGGAGGTTGTAAATGAAAGGAATTTGGATGCTAAAGGCAAGATGATTTCTGGGAAAGAGATTGCAAAGTTGAGCAAGAAATTCTTGAGGGGAAAAGGAAGTATGGAGCAATATAATGATCAAACTGAGTTGATGGGAGATGGACAGTTAGACAAGCATCCACTACAAGTGGAGCAAAAAAAGAGAGTTGTAGATGTTAGTGACTGTAATTCTAAAGGTACCAAGGTTAGTTATGATTTACTTCTTTTAGAAGAGGGTAGTAACACTGATCAAGAATCCATACTTGCTGACATGATGGTTAGAGACAAAGAGAAAAGAAAAAGTGCTCTTGATGAGATTGGAAACTTGAGAGACAAGAAACCTAAGGTGAAAATGAAACAAACCATTGAAGGGGAACAAGGTGCTATTGGAGTGCATGAAATCCATCAAGGAAAAAGGGATCAGTTATAAGGTAGAGGTGCAGATGGGGGATAGGCTTATATTGACAAGTTCAACTACCTTTGCCAAGTTCCCTATTTAGCATGTAGGGAAGAGATTATAGTACCTTCATCTTTCTCTTTCTCTAGAGGGAATTATTTCACTAGTTTTTTCAGATTTAGCAGAAGTAGGTTCATCTTTTATAGACAAGAATAAGCATTCATTGTCATCAAGATCTCCATAATCAGACTCTTCATAAAAAATACTAGCATCCTCATTCATATAATATGCTTTGTTGATCTTCTTACCTTTGTTTTCTTTGCTAAATCTTTGTTTATTCCTTTTATCTCTTTACATACATCTTGAAGCATAATGACCTATTCCTCCACAACTAAAGCATTTAAAGGGTAACTTACCTTCATACTTTCCAGAGCCTTTCTTCATCCTTCTCACAAAGTTAGCTTCTACTCATCAAGATTTTCTTCATTCAGATATTTAGCTTTTGTAGCCTTAAAAGTAGTTTTTGATTTGGATCCATTTCTCATATTTGGCTCTCATATCATAAGATGTCAGGGTTCCCAATAACTGATCTTTATTGTAGCACCAAGTCCTTGCATTCCACTTGCTATTTCATCCAATCTCTTTACATAGGATTTAACGTTCTCATCTTCAGACATATGCAGGAGCTCAAACTATGTCTCCAAATTCTGCAACTTTTCTTCTTTGACCCTTCTGTCTCCTTCATGCATCTTTTCTAAAGCATCCCAAACCTCTTTAGTAGTCTTCAGATTTTAAACTTTAATCAACTCAGAATGTGCAAGACTATTCTTCAAAATGAAATTCGCCTTATTATTTGCTTCATGTGCCTTGATTTTATTAGTTGTACTTGATTGTAAGCTTTCTCCACATCATATCCACAATATTCTAGATATTCTTCCATCAGTATTTTCTAGATAGCATAATTAGTTCCATTGAACTTCAGATACTCAAAAGTAATTTTTACAGCCATCCTAGACCTTCCTTAAGTGGTTAAGCTCTTTTCCAAGGAACCAAGCTTTGATACCAATTGTTGAACAAGAAAAATGAGAGGTGGGGGGGGGGTGAATTAGTTGTAACATATTTTAACCTTTAAAACATTCAACATAACTTAGATCAATCACAAATCCTTTACTCTGCTAAAATGATTAAACATTAAGTGCAAAAACATAAACTAAAAAGCATCATACATACATAGTAACACCAGATCTATGTGAAAAACCCAATGAGGGAAAAACCACAGTGAGGATTAGCTCACAATATAAATAATATCAAAACTGATTACAAAGGCTCACTTCCAGAACAGGCTCACTACCAAAACAAGACTCACTATCTGAATCATGACTCATTTTCCAACAAGGGTTAACCACTTAGAGGGTTCACTACCACACAAATAAAAAGAAGATAGAAGAGATATGTTATAAAGAGAATAAAATCTCAATGAAACATATATTTCCACCATAATTCATTCAACCACTTGAAGACATGCATGAATGATAGAGTACACCTTCAACTCACTACATTCAAAAACTCAACAATTAGATTTTACATTGATCTACCACACTCGCATCACATAGACACTGTTTCACATATACTTCACTCTATTTCTTTGCACTTATCTCTCTGTACATCTTTCACCAATATCTCATTTTGTATTTATATCATCTTCAACTTTAAAATATATCCAAAGTCGGCCATCCATTATTTAAATTCAAATTATGTTAGCACCAAAACATTCTAGGGTGCAATTAGAATGAGGATGACCTAGACACATGCTTGATGAGGACCTTGTTAGAACTATAAAATTTGAAATTTTTACAGTCTATTGCATTCAAGAGTTTCCAGCATTAAGTCCTTATCACAAGCATAAAATCCCCTCTTTGCATTGTCTTGCTTATTTTTCGTCATGTGACCCATTTGAATCCGTCTACCTTTTCATATTTCATTGAAAGACCCATATCGACAAGACATAGTAAAAGTCTCCCTGACCTATATTTTTAACTAACATGTATTTGTTGCAGATAATCAACAAGACTTTTCTTTTGTTTTGGCAACTGAAAAGATTCATATCGGCAGAATAGGTATTTCGGGGTAACGTTATAGCGAAGTATTTTTTCTTGTTGATCGGCATATAGAAAAAATATATCAGCATATGTCGGGGCGTTGTTATAATGTCATAGCGAATTCAATTTGTCTTACCGACTAACATGTGGAAGGGTCATTTTGGCCAAACCAATTGGTATCGGCAGGAAGTCATAACGAAACCATTTCGTTTTACCAATTGGCTTGCAAGCAAATGTCTCGGTAAGTCTTATGTGCATTGGGGAAGGTCTTGGCGAAGTGACTCTTGTCTTGCCGAACTAAATACAAGGGGATTCAAAAAGCTATTGGAGAGAGTATTGGGGTCTTGTCGATTTAAAAGATATGCCGATAGAGATATGCATCACCAGGAGAAGAAATTTTTGATATAAGTCTTCTCGAAGGTTTACTATCTTACCGAAGGTATTATTTCATTGGTGGGGTTTATTTCTTTGGTGAGAAAACTTGGTGGACACGCCGAAATGAGAGTTCATCAGTGAAAGGGTGATTTTGTCTCAGCGACTATGACTCAAAGAATGCATATCGATATGACACAATGAAGTCTATGTAACATCTCCCCGACTCAAAATTGTTATAGGGACATAAAAAATAGGAGTGACAGTCATCATTTTTTTGATCCCAAGTGTCGATAAGACCACATTATGTCTTGGCGAGAGGTGTAATAGACGTTGCAAAAGACTTCGCCCCAGATTTGAAAGTCTCTCATTGAAAGGACATTTGATGCGACAGTGCCAGTTTCAAATGGGTTTTCATTTATGCTTCATTAATGGCACGACAGGATGTAACAGTAAAGTTTTTTCTTCAGTTCCAAATTGATTGTGGGTGAATTGGCATGCTGAATAGAGAACCGAGACATTTTTCAGTCTGAGGAGCTCGAGCAGAATACTATAAGTGATTGTTTCTTGGTTTTTTACATTTTGATTTTGTAAGCTTAAGAATGGAGTCTTCTGGTTCTGGAAAGCGTAAGGGTAGAAAGCCTAGTGAGAGTAGTTTGTCAAAAGGAAAGAAACAAAAGGTTGATACAGAGCATGAGGGCACTGAAAGGAGGTTGAACCAAGACCTTATTGATCAACTACCTGGCTCGAGGCCTAAAGCTAGAAGGTCCGCACAACTTAGGGCAGAAGTTGATAAACTAGATGACAAGTGCAAGTTCATAGGTGATGTTTGGACTGCCGTAAGAGGGTATGAGCTATTCAATTTCCATTACCATAGAAGAAATCGCTTTGAACCAGTCTGTAACCCATGGAAGTTAAATGTAGGGAAACTGGTGTGCCCTAATATTTTTGTAAATGCAGAATTAGTAAAATTGCTTGCAGATAATTATGATCCAAAACATAAGGCTATATGTGACCCATCTGGAAAACCATAGATATATGTGTCTAAAGAAGCAATGGGTGAGGTTTTCAAATTGGAAGGGTTTTGCAATGAGGAGATCAATTGTGAAGAGTTGGAAAAAGAATTTTCAAAAATGGATACAATCTATAAGGGTTGGAGGTTGCCTATTCATAGAATTAAGCAGGGTAACAAGTCAGAACCTCTGCAAGATAGTGAGGGGCCTCCTTATCATGTAGATTTGTTTGAGCCTTATATGAAGTACACATATTTCTCAGTGTGTCAAGTATTGGGGATGGATGCCTCAGAACTCATGTCGATTGTGCCAATGATTATCATAGCAGATATTTAGTATCACAACTCCAAGCCATTCGACTATGCTTCATATATTTCTAGGGAGCTTGATTCAGGATTGGTGGCTATAAAGGGTGGATCTTCTATTGTTCATCTCAGACACTATTCATTGTTAATGCACTTGGTGCTGTATTTTGGATAGGAGTTGGGAGTATGGCCTCCAGAAATGAGAGTTTCTCAAATTGGTAAGGAGGGTGAAGCATTGCCTATTCAGCTGTGGACTACTATTTGGGACAACAGGTTTGCTAATTCTAGTTTCATCCAGTTTGAAGAATATTTTGTGAAAAATTTGTACAAATTGTATAAGTATCCTTGTAACTATTCATTGACTGATGAGATTAAAAGGTTTCTTCGGCCAAAAGATTTCAATGGGCCAATTGATCATAACTGGGGTGACTGATATTGTTTGGAAGGAGCTACAATGATCATAGTGTATGGATTTGAAGATGCCCCTTTCATTCTGCCAAGGACAGTTCCAAATAGAGTTGCATATTTGGAAATTGTCAGACAAATGGATTACAGCAGTGTGATGCTTTTCAGTTCTTATGGGAAGCAGGCTTTTATGCCTAGTACATTGTGTTTTGGTGATTTCACTGTGTTGGCTAAGGAGGGATATAATTCAATCCTTGATAGATTGTTGCATTATAATATGAAAAGGGGACCACCCAGGAAAAACTTTGACCCTGAAGGATATATCAATTCAGCCAAAGAAAGGATTAACTTTGGAAGGTATCAACATGTACCTTATCCTTTTGATGATATGATCAGGAATTTGGATGAAGAGGAAGCAGAGGTGGTGGTTGAAAGCTATAACCAAGGGTTATAGGATATGGAGATATTGTCTTCTGGAGATGAGGAAACCCCAATGGATAAAGTGCCATAGAGCAGAATAGAGAAAATATCTAGGTTAAGGACTCAGCGGTATGTTTGCCCAACTAGAGAACAGAGTATTGAAAGTGGTGATATTGATGCAAGGCATATGAAATATAGATCATTTGTTTCAGATGATGAGTTTATAAATTCTTCAAAGTTCAAAGCATTCTTGTACAAACAGAAGGCGAAAGAAATAAGAGAAGATGTTGGTACTGTCACTTCTGGGAATGAAGAGCAATTATTGGGTCAATTGAGAAAATGTGTGGATGATGAAATGACAAATATGAGTCCTGAAAAGGGGAGGAAAATGTTGGAGAATGCTGGTATCATGATTTTTCCTGGACTTGATTTGAACTCTGCATTAGTTTTTGATAGTTTCTTAAGAGATAGTAATACTACACACAAACTTGATAAGGAAAGGGTAACAGAGGTGTATTCAGGTTCTAAGTATAATACTGATGAGGGATCATTGATGATATGGGCTTTGTACCCACCCCATAGGAAATCAGTGGTAATTGATACAAAGAAGGCATTTGGCCATGTTATGACCCTAAAGGTTGGAGAGGCTAATCCTGTGGTTACTATAGAGATTGGGATAAATATTGCAAAATTGAATAAAGCACAGATCCAGACACTGATAAAAGAAAGAGAAATGTATAAAGCAAGTAATGAAAGAATGTTGAGAGAAAATGATAGATTGAAAGACTTGGTTGGTATTTCAATAGATCCAGCCAAAATGCTCACTCAAGGAGAAAGCTCTCAAGCAAAAGATCATTGGAAAGGGTCAAGTGCTTATACTCAGGGAAAATATGATGCAATTGTAGCAATTGTTAAGAGGAGGCAGGATAATTTGACATCCTGGTTGAATAAATTATGGGGAAAATATTCTAGTACTCTGACTGCATTGAAGGAGCATGAAAGGATGGATGGACGAATTATGGAAAATTTTCATGAATTGGCCCAAAGTGACGAGGCTAACGGTACTACACTTGAAGCTGCAAATCATATTATTAGTCGCCATAAAAAATTCTATGAGGAATTGTAGGGGGATAAAAAAGGATTAATTGAAGCTGCCAAGAAAACTGTGATCACATTTTCTGATAATAAAGGGGAATTGAAAGATGCCACCAGATGGAAGAATGAATGTGACACAATACTGAATGGAATCATGAAGACAGCTTCTGCAGAGGATACAATATTAGAGGAAGTGAGCGAGCAAAATGAGTTAATGGTCAAGATGGAAATCACGATCCGGAATGCTGTCGAAGATGTAGATATACATGAGCATCGGGATTAGTTGGACCACCTCGCTAAGACTCACTTGTGGCCAATTAGAGCCTAATTATTCTCTATCTTTTGTTTTTTCCTATTTTTGAAAGGACGCGTCCTTTCGTATTCTCAATGTATAAATGTCCATTTTGAAAAAAATATAGAGGGGCGAGGTAGAATTAGATAGGGAATAGAGAGGAGATAGCATAATACAATTTTTTGGGCAAAGATGAGACTGGTTGCATATGTAAAATCATGGAGATATCAATGAAAATCTAATACGATGGTGCAATGTTTTCTGGTATCGGTTGTTTATGATATTTGTTGAGAAATATTGTTGAATTTGTCTCCATAATGGTGTTTTCTGGTTATTCGAATTGGTGTAAACAAGTTTATACCTAGTTCGTGAATGCACATTTACTGCATCTGTATGGTCAATTAATTGTTTCTTTCCAGTAAAGATTAAATTCTCTAAATTGATCATAGTAATTAGGGAATGTCAATTGGATTATTAAGAAGAACTCAATAATCATAATCCTGCACGTTTATACAAGCTATAAACCAAATAAAATGCTAAATAACTTGAATGTCTGCCAGAAAAAATAAACTTGTTTCGGATTTCTCTTGACTTCGTGAACCCTATAAGGCACTGGTATTTTCATTTTTCATTCTTTAGTTTCACTCACATTTTTACATCTGTTAATTGAGCATATTAGGGTTTAGTTTTGAATATTGATACACAATTTATACCAATTTTGATTTATTTTGTCCATTTCAATTTGCCATCATGGACAAATTAGGGCAATAGGAAAAGATCAAAAGGAAAGTCTGCTCAATTCAGTTAGGTACACCCACCTAGGTCTAGCAACACCTAAAGAGTAGAAGGTTTAATTGTTTCAAACCTTGTTTTGTTACCCTAAAACGTTGTGAAAGCTTGGCAACCTTTCGTGGTTCAAAACTGCTTTTTTGAGAGCTAACAAATTGGCGACTCCGCTGGGGAACAACAAAGAATCTGCGCCTTAATCATAGAGTCAAAAGTCCTATATACAGACTTTGCTGGGAATAATAAGTAACAATCTTTTTCTCACTTTCAAAAAAGTGACTTGCGAATCTGATTTGAACATTGCAATATGAATGGAAGAAGATCTCAATTGAGGGTGGGTCATTCTGGAGCTCCACCTGGCAATAGTAGGTGGACGCATAAAGATGATAAGGTTGACAAGGGTAAAGGGAAATGTGAGGACATGTTCTTGACAAACAAAGACAAATCATCAATACCTTATGGTGAGAATTGTTTTGACACATGGAAAGATAGTTCAACTAAAGAGCCTTGTACCCTGGAAGATCAGAAAAATCCTTTTTACAACCCTCAGAAACAAGCCGAATTTGAAGCTGGACTCGAATCTAAACAACTCAGAATTCAATATGAATATGACCAAAAAATGCAGGGTAATCAGAATGGACTTACTAATCAGGAAATTCATCAAGAAGATTATGAATCTTTAACTTATGATGAAGTTAAAGCACGGTTTGAATCTCAGAAAAGGGAGAGGGAAGAGCAAGAAAAATCCCAAATGATTCGAGCAATAAGAGAATTCAAATTGCGAAAAGCTCAGAACTTTCCTCACACATCTGGTTTTCCCCCAAAGTATGTACCACCCCATAAACAGAGTAATCATGGTGCTGGGTATTCTGAACCACCAAGGATCCCTCACCATCAAATTGGGAATCAATATAGATAGCCAAATCATCCACCGCATATTCCCACACAACATATCAATAATTATCCACCTCCTGGTCAGCATCATGTGCCATAGCGAAATCTACAATATAATAACCCTATGTACCAGTATTAGTATACTACTATGATCAGACAATTTGATTTGGCAGGGTTTCAGTTGTACCCTTATCCTATGGATGGTTCTTGGAGAAATTTGGTACCTAAATTCACAGGGAGTAATGCAATCACTGTCGAGGATCATTTAAGGAGTTTCAATGCTTTTATTCAGGATTTGGATGTACCTTATGAAGATTTGCATATGAGGTTATTCATGATGTCCCTGATTGAGGAAGCTAGGGATTGGTTCAATAGCCTGGCAACGGCTTCTATTTATTCTTTCTAGATATTTCAAGATCAATTTCTTGAACAATTTGGGAATCTAAGTGCACCAGACGCTGCTCTCCATGAACTAATGCGAATTCAGAAGGGTCAGAATGATTCAATCTTTGATTTTAACAGAAGATTCAATAAACTCCAGAATAGAATACCTCCCGGATCAAAGTTATCGGACTCTATAGAATTAAGTGTTTACCTGAATGCATTCGACCCTAAAATAGGGTATGAGTTGAGAAACAGGTTCCCAAGGGACTTTCCTGAAGCACAAAAGATAGCATTAACAATTGAGAACAACAGAAAGGTTGCTGGGATAATGAATAAGAGAGACAACCCTAGAGCTCTTCAACAAAAAAATAATTATCAATATAAGCAGGAGAACACATATAGGAAGGATAGGCCTAGGCTGCATGATATGCCTTATAACACAAACTGGAAAGATGGAAAACCTATGACAGATAGGCCTAGAGACAAGGATACTCCTGATCCATTGAGAAAGAAGGGAACGCATATGGTGAATAACAATTATTTTTGTGAAGCTTGTGATAAACCACATTCCCCTGAGTATTGTGTTGTAGCCCAAAGGATGCAAGAGGAGGGAGTGTTAATGGGAGATGGTGGAGAAGATCAAAAGATCTACTTAACTTCAAATGCTCTTCACCATGTTGAGGAAAGATACTCATCTTCGGAGGAAGGAGGTTATGAATATGATGTTGCAGAACAAAGGTACAATGTCCATATGGCTGAGCAGCATGTCTTTTTTGACTCTGAGGATGATTATGTAGAACCACAACCTGTTGAGGTTCCCGCTCATAGTAATGTGAGGAGACTTACTAATGAGGAAATAGAGAGATTAACTGTTGTTGCAGTTGAAGAAGCGAAGAATAAGTACTGGTTGAGAAATAGGACAATAAATGAGAAGGAAGGTGTCCCTAGGGGTATCTTTATGAAAGATCAGAAAGTTGTACAAGGAGTTTCAAAGAAGATTGAAAACAAACAACATGAGGAAAGCAAACAAAATCCTATCCAAAAGGATGCAGTAAAAGAATTACTCAACGAAATTCAAAAAATAGATCAGTTAGGTAGAAGAGAAAAGGAAGAGAATAAAGGAGAAACATCAGAACAAAAGAAAGTGATTAAGGCAGAAGGTTCTTCTTTTGATTTCACTCAAGCCTTGTCTCAGGTAAAGATGTCTGTCCCACTTCTTGAAATGATGAAAATTAAAGAATACAAGGACAGTGCAGTGCAATTGATAACAAATGAAAGTGAAAAACATGTAAGTTCTGAAAATAAAATGACTGCTAAAAATAAGCAGGATAAAGTAAACATCCCAGAAATTTGCTTGAGTAATATATTGACAAGTCCGCCACAAGTTGATCCTTTCTTTATTACATTACTCATAAATAACAAATTATTAAGGAATTGCATGATAGATTCTGGTGCTGCCATGAATATTATGCTAGTAGGAGTGATGAAACAGCTAGGCATGTGGGTGGATACATATGAAGGAAAATGTTATGTAATGGATAACTAACCTATTCCTGTGGTGGGTATAATGAAAGATGTAGAAGTCAAGTTAGCTGCTTATCCTCAAGTAGCTTATAATATTGATATAAAAGTGATAGACACCCCTCCTCAATTCGGTATGCTTTTATCAAGATAGTGGACAACAGCTATTGGTGGAAATGTTCAGTTCGATCTGTCTTATGCAATGATTCCGGTAAATGGCCAAGAGGTGAAGTTGTACAGGGAACCGAGGATGAATCAGCTTATTGATTATGTGCCACAAGACCAAATCAACTGTTTTTGTGATGTTGATCTTGGGAGTTTCAATATAGAGCCAGCACAACCAGAATTGACTAATAGTGATCCTATTGAGAAGCATGCTGCACAGAACCACAATGGTGTGTGGAAAATGTATTTTGATGGAGCTTGCAACCAAGAAGGAAATGGAGCTGGGATAGTATTTGTTTTTCTTGAAGGTATTACATTTAAGTATTCATTCCTGTTAACTTTTGAATGTACAAATAATGTGGCAAAATATGAATCTCTATTAACTGGACTGAATATAGTGGTGAAGCATAAAATAAAGTTGCTGGCTGTTCTAGGAGATTCAGAGTTAGTTGTCTCACAAGTTAGGTCAAAGTATACAACAAAAAACAAAAGACTAAAGCAATATAGAAATGTTGTATGGGATACAATTGAGTTGCTTGACGCCTTCTCAATTGAGTGGGTAGATAGGTCGAAGAATATAATGGCAGATTTTCTAGCTAATGTAGCGTTGAAGAAAGATGATATTACATTGGCTAGAGTGTCACAAATTGAACTCGAGACTAGGCCTGATGTGCCTGATAATGTATATAGTTTGCAAGTTTTTAATGATGACACTGATATTTTGAAATTCCTTCATTGTATAGACCAGTATGAAGGCCAAGAGATCGACTTCAATGCCTTTGTTGAGGAAGTCGAAGGAAAAGAAACAGTATTTGGGAAGGAGATTTTGTAGCTTAAGACAAATAAACTTCCTAAAGGGTTGGTGGCACTTGAGAGGGTATATGATGGAAATGATCGGTCTTTAATGAAGCAAACACTAGTTGGAAAGGATGATATTGAAGAAATTAATTTGGGAACTGAGATGGCACCAAAAAAGGTGTACATTGGTAAAAAGATAAGTTCTGCAATTAGAAAAATGTTGATTGAATTGTTGAGAAAGTATAAACATGTATTTGCTTGGTCTTATGAAGATATAAAAGCATATAGAGAAGACTTGTTTTGACATGAAATACCATTGAAAACAGATGCTAAACCATTCAGACAAAAGCAAAGACCTATAAATCCAACTCTAGAGCCTAAAATGCAGGAGGAATTGGCGAAGCTCAGAGATGGTGGAATTATTAAGCCTATCAGACATTCAACGTGGGTTTCAAATTTGGTCCTTGTCAGAAAGAAAAATGGAGATATCAGATTATGCGTAGATTCTATAAATCTAAACATAGCATCCCTTAAAGACAATTATCCTCTGCCAAATATGGAGGCCATATTACATAAGGTGACAGGTTGCGAATTGTTGTCTATGATGGACAAATTTTAGGGGTATAATCAGGTCAAGGTTAAAGAGTCTGAACAATACAAAACAACATTCACGACTCCTTGGGGAACATATGTTTATCTGAGAATGCCATTTGGTCTCACTAATGTAGGGGTGACTTTTCAAAGAGCCATGGATGTGGCGTTTGCTGATTTGATCAATATTCTGATGGTGGTGTATCAGGATGACCTCACTGCTTACTCCAAGAAGGTTGAAGATCATGTTCATCATTTGGAAAAGGTATTTATAAAAGCTCTTGAATATGGTATTAGCTTAAACCCCAAGAAGTGTAATTTTGCAGTTACAGAGGGTAAACTTTTGGGGCATATTGTTTCAAAGGAAGGGGTTAGGATAGATCCCGAAAGGGTTGAGGCCATTGATAAAATTCCTGTGCCTAAAAATGTTAAGGCAATACAATCATTCTTTGGACAGATAAATTTTGTTAGGAGATTTGTCTCTAACTTTGCTGAGATTGTTAAACCCATAGCAAGAATGTTGAGAAAAGGACAGAAGATAGAATGGACTACAGAGGCTTTGGACACTTTTGTATCTATTAAACGAGCCATCAAGGAGGCTCCTATTCTTAAATCTCCTGATTTTTCAAAACCTTTTCAAATTTTTTCATTTGCCTCAATGCACACTGTTGCAACTGTTATGCTACAGAAGAATGAAGGTGGTCATGAACAACTTGTATCTTTCTTCAGTAAGTCATTACAGGGATCTGAATTAAAGTATGATATAATGGAGAAGCAAGCATTTGCACTAGTGAAAGTTGTAAAAGCTTTCAGACCATATCTTGTTGGAGCTAAGGTAGTTGCTTATGTTCCTCATGCAACAGTCAAGGATATTTTGACATAGTCTGAAGTAACAGGTAAAAGATGCAAATGGATCAACAAAATCCAAGAATTTGACATGGAGATACAAATTACTAAACTGGTCAGAGGTCAGGGTTTGGCTAAACTAATGGCAGAGGCAAATATTGAAGCAAATCAAATTTGCAATGTAGAAGAAGAAAATGTAATTGCAAGCATTGAACATACTCAGTGGTATACAGATATCATGTATTATCTTAAATACATGAAGTGTCCAAAGGGAATGAATGACAACCAGAGAAGAACGCTGAAGTTACAGGTGTCTAAATATGTTTTTATGGATGGAGATTTATTTTGGAAAAACAGGGATGGCATATTATTGTTATGTCTGGATGAATTTCAATCTAAACATGTTTTGAGTGAAATGCACGAAGGGGTTTGTGGAGGACATTACTTAGCAAAAACGACTGCTCAAAAAATTCTCAGGGCAGGATATTATTGGCCAAAGGTCTTTAATGACTCTTTTGCACATGTGAGAAAATGTGAAGCTTGCCAGAAGTTCTCTGGAAAATTGAAGTATCAGGGAGCTTTTCCACTTTGACCCTTGTAGGCTGATGCCCCTTTTCATCAATGGGGAATTGATTTCATTGGGGAAATACAAGAAAAATCAAGTGGTGGACATAGCTAAATATTGGTGGCCACTAATTATTTTACCAAATGGGTAGAGGCCATTCCAACTAAACAAGCTACAAGTAAGGTGGTGACACAGTCCCTGATGGATAATATCATTACTACATTTGGTACACCAATGAGGTTGATCACTGACAATGGAATGTGTTTCAGATCAGATGAGTTCAGAGGCTTCTGTAGCACATATGGTATTGTCATTTCTTATGCAGCTCCTTATCATCCACAGGCTAATGGACAAGCAGAATCTAGCAATAAGAGTCTTCTAAAGATTATAAGAAGGATGCTAGGTCAAAGAAAGAAGGCTTGGGATTCAAAATTAAGACTGGCTGTATGGGCTGATAGAATTATGGTGAAGAAGGCAATTAGGAAGTCCCCATTTGAGTTAGTGTATGGAGCACAGGCTAGGATGCCTTTGCAGAACTTGTTACCAGTCTACAAGTTTGTTCTTCAGGAAGATTTGGATATTCCTGAACCCATGGAGAAAAGAATGGAGCAGCTAGCTGAACTAGATGAAATAAGGAGAGTGGCTCAAAATTAGAATATAAAGTTGCAGACGCAGATGAAGTATTTATTTGAAAAAAGAGCAAAGGATAGGAAATTTGGAGAAAGTGATCTGGTACTGATGTGGAATGCAAGGTGCCAGGAGAAGGGAAAACGTGGGAAGTTTGAAGCCTTGTGGCTAGGGCCTTTTGTGGTGGTTGGAAAGAAAGGCGAAGACTCATACTACCTGCAGAATATGGATGGTGAGGATCAGGAATTGCCTGTACATGGGCAATTTATGAAACATTTTTTCTCTTGAGGTAACACAGAGGATTGAGGGTTGCCAGTGCATGGACAACTCTTGATGATCCTCTTTAAAATTCTTTTCCATGCACAGTAGTCTAGGATATAAAAGGAACAGGACTTGCAAGTACATGGACAATCCTGATTTTTTTTTTTTCAATATTTTTTTTTCCATGTACAATAGTATAGGGTCTCATTCTTTTCCATCATGCTCACATGTTCCATCACCTTGAGTTTGGTCTGCTCACCCAGAAATCTGAATCCTTGCAATGATCTTGCTATCATTCATTCCCAGACGGAGCCACTGTTAGAACTGTAAAATTTTGAATTTTTTACAGTCTATTGCATTCAAGAGTTTCCAACATTAAGTCCTTATCATAAGCATAAAATCCCCTCTTTGCATTGTCTTGCTTATTTTTCGTCATGTGACCCATTTGAATCCGTCTACCTCTTCATATTTCATTGAAAGACCCATATCGGCAAGACATAGTAAAAGTCTCCTCGACCTATATTTTTAACTAACATGTATTTGTTGTAGACAATCGGCAAGACTTTTCTTTTGTTTCGGCGACTGAAAAGATTCATATCGGTAGAATAAGTATTTCGGGGTAATGTTATAGCGAAGTATTTTTTCTTGCCGACCGACATATAGAAAAAATATATTGGCATATGCTGGGGCGTCGTTATAATGTCACGGCGAATTCAATTTGTCTTACCGACTAGCATGTGGAAGGGTCATTTTGGCCAAACCGATTGGTATTGGCAGGAAGTCATAACCAAACCGTCTCATTTTACCGATTGGCTTGCAAGCAAATGTCTCGGTAAGTCTTATGTGCATTGGGGAAGGTCTTGGCGAAGTGACTCTTATCTTGCCAAACTAAATACAAGGGGATTCAAAAAGCTATTGGAGAGAGTATTGGGGTCTTGTCGATTTAAAAGATATGTCGATAGAGATATGCATCGCCAAGAGAAGAACTTTTCGATATAAGTCTTCCCGAAGGTTTACTATCTTACCGAAGGTATTATTTCATTGGTGGGGTTTATTTCTTTGGTGAGAAAACTTGGTGGACACACCGAAATGAGAGTTCATCGGTGAAAGGGTGATTTTGTCTCAGCAACTATGACTTGAAGAATGCATATTGATATGACACAATGATGTCTATGTAACATCTCCCCAAATCGGAATTGTTATAGCGACATAAAAAATAGGAGTGACAGTCATCATTTTTTGGATCCCAAGTGTCGATAAGACCACATTATGTCTTGGCAAGAGGTGTAATAGACATTGCAAAATACTTCACCCCAGATTTGAAAGTCTCTCATCGAAAGGACATTTGATGCGACAGTGCCAGTTTCAAATGGGTTTTCATTTATGCTTCATTAATGGCGCGACGGGATGTAACAATAAAGTTTTTTCTTCAATTCCAAATTGATTGTGGGTGAATTGGCATGCTGAAAAGAGAACTGAGACATTTTTCAGTTTGAGGAGCTCGAGCAGAATACTATAAGTGATTGTTTCTTGGTTTTTTACATTTTGATTCTGTAAGCTTAAGAATGGAGTCTTCTGGTTCTGGAAAGCGTAAGGGTAGAAAGCCTAGTGAGAGTAGTTTGTCAAAAGGAAAGAAACAAAAGGTTGATACAGAGCATGAGGGCACTGAAAGGAGGTTGAACCAAGACCTTATTGATCAACTACCTGGCTCGAGGCCTAAAGCTAGAAGGTCCGCACAACTTAGGGCAGAAGTTGATAAACTAGATGACAAGTGCAAGTTCATAGGTGATGTTTGGACTGCCGTAAGAGGGTATGAGCTATTCAATTTCCATTACCATAGAAGAAATCGCTTTGAACCAGTCTGTAACCCATGGAAGTTAAATGTAGGGAAACTGGTGTGCCCTAATATTTTTGTAAATGCAGAATTAGTAAAATTGCTTGCAGATAATTATGATCCAAAACATAAGGCTATATGTGACCCATCTGGAAAACCATAGATATATGTGTCTAAAGAAGCAATGGGTGAGGTTTTCAAATTGGAAGGGTTTTGCAATGAGGAGATCAATTGTGAAGAGTTGGAAAAAGAATTTTCAAAAATGGATACAATCTATAAGGGTTGGAGGTTGCCTATTCATAGAATTAAGCAGGGTAACAAGTCAGAACCTCTGCAAGATAGTGAGGGGCCTCCTTATCATGTAGATTTGTTTGAGCCTTATATGAAAGTACACATATTTCTCAGTGTGTCAAGTATTGGGGATGGATGCCTCAGAACTCATGTCAATTGTGCCAATGATTATCACAAGCAGATATTTAGTATCACAACTCCAGGCCATTCGACTATGCTTCATATATTTGTAGGGAGCTTGATTCAGGATTGGTGGCTATAAAGGGTGGAGCTTCTATTGTTCATCTCAGACACTATTCATTGTTAATGCACTTGGTGCTGTATTTTGGACAGGAGTTGGGAGTATGGCCTCCAGAAATGAGAGTTTCTCAAATTGGTAAGGAGGGTGAAGCATTGCCTGTTCAGCTTGTGGACTGCTATTTGGGACAACAGGTTTGCTAATTCTAGTTTCATCCACTTTGAAGAATATTTTGTGAAAACTTTGTACAAATTGTATAAGTATCCTTGTAACTATTCATTGACTGATGAGATTAAAAGGTTTCTTCAGCCAAAAGATTTCAATGGGCCAATTGATCATAACTGGGGTGACTGATATTGTTTGGAAGGAGCTACAATGATCATAGTGTGTGGATTTGAAGATGCCCCTTTCATTCTGCCAAGGACAGTTCCAAATAGAGTTGCATATTTGGAAATTGTCAGACAAATGGATTACAGCAGTGTGATGCTTTTCAGTTCTTATGGGAAGCAGGCTTTTATGCCTAGTACATTGTGTTTTGGTGATTTCACTGTGTTGGCTAAGGAGGGATATAATTCAATCCTTGATAGATTGTTGCATTATAATATGAAAAGGGGACCACCCAGGAAAAACTTTGACCCTGAAGGATATATCAGTTCAGCCAAAGAAAGGATTAACTTTGGAAGGTATCAGCATGTACCTTATCCTTTTGATGATATGATCAGGAATTTGGATGAAGAGGAAGCAGAGGTGGTGGTTGAAAGCTATAACCAAGGGTTACAGGATATGGAGATATTGTCTTCTGGAGATGAGGAAACCCCAATGGATAAAGTGCCATAGAGCAGAACAAAGAAAATATCTAGGTTAAGGACTCAGTGGTATGTTTGCCCAACTAGAGAACAAAGTATTGAAAGTGGTGATATTGATGCGAGGCATATGGAATATAGATCATTTGTTTCAGATGACGAGTTTATAAATTCTCCAGAGTTCAAAGCATTCTTGTACAAACAAAAGGGGAAAGAAATAAGAGAAGATGTTGGTGCTGTCACTTTCGGGAATAAAGAGCAATTATTGGGTCAATTGAGAAAATGTGTGGATGATGAAATGACAAATATGAGTCCTGAAAAGGGGAGAAAAATGTTGGAGAATGCTGGTGTCATGATTTTTCCTGGACTTGATTTGAACTCTGCATTAGTTTTTGATAGTTTCTTAAGAGATAGTAATACTACACACAAACTTGATAAGGAAAGGGTAATAGAGGTGTATTCAGGCTCTAAGTATAATACTGATGAGGGATCATTGATGATATGGGCTTTGTACCCACCCCATAGGAAATCAGTGGTAATTGATACAAAGAAGGCATTTGGCCATGTTATGACCCTAAAGGTTGGAGAGGCTGATCCTGTGGTTACTGCAGAGATTGGGATAAATATTGCAAAATTGAATAAAGCACAAATCCAGACATTGATAAAAGAAAGAGAAATGTACAAAGCAAGTAATGAAATAATGTAGAGAGAAAATGATAGATTGAAAGACTTGGTTGGTATTTCAATAGATCCAGCCAAAATGCTCACTCAAGGAGAAAGCTCTCGAGTAAAAGATCATTGGAAAGGGTCAAGTGCTTATACTCAGGGAAAATATGATGCAATTGTAGCAATTGTTAAGAGGAGGCACGATAATTTGACATCCTGGTTGAATAAATTATGGGGAAAATATTCTAGTACTATGACTGCATTGAAGGAGCATGAAAGGATGGATGGACGAATTATGGAAAAGTTTCATGAATTGGCCTAGAGTGATGAGGCTAACGGTACTGCACTTGAAGCTGCAAATCATATTATCAGTCGCCATCAAAAATTCTATGAGGAATTGCAAGGGGATAAAAAAGGATTAATTGAAGCTGCCAAGAAAACTGTGATCACATTTTCTGATAATAAAGGGGAATTGAAAGATGCTACCAGATGGAAGAATGAATGTGACACAATACTGAATGGAATCATGTAGACAACTTCTGCAGAGGATACAATATTAGAGGAAGTGAGAGAGCAAAATGAGGAAATGGTCAAGATGGAAATCATGATCCAGAATGCTATCGAAGATGCGGATACACATGAGCGTCGGGATTATTTGGACCACCTCGCTAAGACTCACTTGTGGCTAACTAGAGCCTAATTATTCTCTATCTTTTGTTTTGTATTTTGTTTTTTCCTATTTCTGAAAGGACGCGTCCTTTCGTATTCTCAATGTATAAATGTCCATTTTGAAAACAATATAGAGGGGCGAGGTAGAATTAGATAGGGAATAGAGAAGAGACAGCAGAATACAATTTTTTGGTCAAAGATGAGACTAGTTGCATATGTAAAATCATGGAGATATCAATGAAAATCTAATACGATGGTGCAATGTTTTCTGGTACCAGTTGTTTATGATATTTGTTGAAAAGTATTATTGAAGTTGTCTCCATAATGGTGTTTTTTGGTTATTTGAATTGGTGTAAACAAGTTTATACCTAGTTCATCAATGCACATTTGCTGCATTTGTATGATCAATTAATTGTTTCTTTCCAGTAAAGATTAAATTCTTTAAATTGATCATAGTAATTAGGGAATGTCAATTGGATGATTAAGAAGAACTCAATAATCATAATCTTGCACGTTTATACAATCTATAAACCAAATAATATGCTAAATAACTTGAATGTCTGCCAAAACAAATACACTTGTTTCAGATTTCTCTTGACTCTGTGAACCCTATAAGGCACTGGTATTTTCATTTTTCATTCTTTAGTTTCACTCACATTTTTACATCTGTTAACTGAGCATATTAGGGTTTAGTTTTGAATATTGATACACAATTTATACCAATTTTGATTTATTTTGTCCATTTCAATTTGCCATCGTGGACAAATTAGGGAAATAAGAAAAGATCAAAAGTCAAGTTTGCTCAATTAAGTTAGGTACACCCACCTAGGTCTAGCAGCACCTAAAGAGTAGAAGGTTTAATTGTTTCAAACCTTGTTATGTTACCCTAAAATGTTGTGAAAGCTTGGCAACCTTTCGTGGTTCAAACCTGTGTTTTTGAGAGCTAACAGACCCAAATAAGTCCCAACAAGCTTCATGAACTTTGAAAGTAGTGTTTAACACAAGGTCGACTAAACCAATGTAAAACACAAAACAATTAAGCATACACCACCCTTAAGACGATCCAATATTTCCAAACAACAAAATTATCTTCAACATGAACATAACAACTTAACAATAGAATGAAAAGTCATAAGACTCAACCAAAAATAAATCCAAACCAACTACATTTCTCCCGGACCTCAACCAAATACATTGAAAACCATAGTTCACAACTGGTGAACATAACTCACACTGTACAATGAATCAAAAACCCAAAATATGGATAGAGAAGCATTCAAAAACCATGATCAACATATCTGAACCACACAAACATAGGAGAAAATCCCAGAGAAAAACCTTGAGCAACCATTGAACACCTGTAACCTTTCTTCATTATAATTTTCTCAATATCCCCAGCATATACAACCAATAACCTAAATCCATGACATAAATGACAACAACAACTAGTTGATAATCAGTTAACTAGTTGACATCAATGACAACACCTTCATTCTTGCAACATCTCTCTCTAGAATTTTTAAATAGGAAGAAAATGTAGCTCTTTGAATCTTTACCACTAGATGGTTATCATTCATCCTTACCTCTTATGTTTCGAGATCATAATGGGTAATACATTCCATTATTAAGTCCAGACATTGAATGGCCATTGGGAACTCAACAAATTACAAAAATCCACTCTCTATCCTCTGTGTAATGGGCAATGGGTTAGCTTTCCCAATTCTGTCCCAGAACTCATTTAAACTTACATGACCTAACTTGGTATCACCTATCTTTGACACCATGCTAGTTAAGGTAGAAACATATTCATAACCCTGATACTTGTACTTCGTTCTGACCAAAACCCTAGGGTACTCACCTAATTATATAGAGAGAAAAACTTATGTCGATGTAATTCTCCACCCCAAAGTGTAATTAAACTATTTTCTAATAAATTATAGCCTAGTCAAGAAAAAAAGTACCTTAATTATGCTTAGAGCTTCCCAGAATCACAAGCTACATGGGTTCACCTTTTTACTCCACTCCGATCCTTTCTCTAGTTGATATTAGAATGTGCCTTCTAAATAGCTTAAATCAATTTAAAATGTTCATAATTAATGATGGAGTGGGTGAGTGGTTAAAGAACCCCTTGCTCAAGTTGGAATCTGTAAGCTTTCACATATCTCCATTTACTCTAACCACTTTTTAAATATTTGAAAAGAAATGGCTAGCGGAAAAATTATTTGGTGAAACAATTGGTTTTGACAACCTTGTTGGGAGCTGACATAGGTTTCAAAACCACTATAAAGTTCCAAAATGCTTTATCTCCAATGTAATATTCTTCAAATACCTTGATAGAACAAATTATTTGATGATAGGTTCTCCATCAGTAGAAAAATAAGTTCTGGAAACCTCATCAAAAACCGATAGAGGTTTCAAAACCTCTACAAAACTCTGAGATAACTTTAACTTTGACTTCATAGAAACTTGCAAAAGTTATGATAAGCAATTCATGTCTTGATAAAATTCTCAAAACTTGACAAAAGACCGACTCTAAGGGATAAATTTAACTTAAAAATTTAGAGTATCGGGGTGGAGGACGAGGTTGTGACAACCTAGACGGGAACCAACGAGGTTTTGAGAACCAATGGAAAGACTGACAACCTTAGGCAAAAATTTGGATAGAAGATACAAATTTTCATAGGGGTTCAAAAACCATAGTAACAAAAACCTAATAATATTTTGATCAATTGAGCATCCTAAACAAAAACCAAGAGCAGTCAAGAGAAGAATTAGCAACACTTTTCATCAGTCAAGATTTACATTAGCAATGCATCAAGTTTATGTGTAAGATTATTTTATATTTCATGTTGATTTTTTTGTGATTACTAACACTTGTAGGAACTTCAATCAAACATCTAGTTCTCCTTGTATGAGATGAGTGGCATAAATTCATTCCATCAAGGAAATAGGATCTGAGTTGTAAGTTGCAACACTTGTGATTTATCATTTATTTTATCCATTTGTCTATGCTTGGCTGAGGGTAAACACTCTTTATCCAAAATCATTGTAACAGTTATGGAGGTGGAAACACAAAAATTATGTATGACTTAGGAAAGCTTGTATATGGCACAACCCTTTATCTCCTTTCATGTTAACAAGTGGAAAATTCGAAGAAGATTTGGAGAAGATTTAGGACTCAACATTGATATCAAGCATTCAAACACACTCATTCATCAAATTAGGGCAAGAGGAATTATTCATCAATAGAAAAAGTTTTGAACCTAAGTCCAATAGGAGAACACCTACAGACTGTGACCTACTAACACCTATTCAAAGATTCCATAAATTCAAACTTCTCTATCGAGGGTTTCCCTGTCCATTCCTATTCAACCCAAATTCATATGCCAAGTTCCAATGCATCTCTACTCTTCTTTTTTATTATAAGTTTCAGGGTTCTAGTTCTTTGTTTTTCTAAAATTACATCAATTCATTGTAGGTACATAGTTGAAATCATTTTCATAATCAAATCAATTCATTTCCTAATCAATCAAAACAACCACAAGCCCACAACAACATAAAAAAGAGGACCAAACCCCTAATCAATAATTCTAGCTCTTCCTTAAGAAAAGTAGCCAAGTGATCTTATATGATTAATTTTGGTTCCTCTCTAATGTAATTTCAATAAGTTGTGATTCATACCCTAGATACCTTTTCTCACATCACAACATGATCATTCCTTTAATAATATTATGTTTAGGCAATTCATACCCAAGTTAGTTATGAGAAAGTTTGATGACAAGGATCCAACCAATTGGCTTTTCCAAATGAAGTTCTTTAATCTTTATCATGTTCCTAATCAATAGAAGGTGGCTATGACATCATTATACTTGGAACCAAATCAATTTATTTGGTGTTGGGACAAAGTTGAGATGACTAATTCAAGATTGTGTCTACAATTCCGGTTCATAAAATTTAGTTTATACCTATATCAATCTGGGGTGTAAACATATGAAATACATGATAACTATATGCCTAAGGGCTATAGATAGGGGGCTAAGTGTAATAAAGTGCAAAGAAATAAAAAACCTAAAATAATACTTAACACACACAAAAATTAATCAAATACTAAATTTGTAGGTTCTGCTACAAGAATAGAGCAATAGGAACAAAGCAACAAGAACAAGGCGATAAGAACAAATCAAAAATCATTTTGTTTTACAACTACCTTTAAAGCATTATATTTCCACAAAATAATAAATCATTCTTGTATCAAAAAATGGAAAATTTGTAACACTTTAGATTTCTACTTGTTAACAAAATTTCATTCATAATCATAATTATCCTTACTAAAAACTAAAATTGAAATCACACCAATAATAATACTTAAACAAAACACAATAAATACTTCACTAGGCTTCCTGAGGAGTGGGCCCTTCCTCCTGATCTGCAAGGTGACTTGGAATGTTTCCATAATATGTGATCTCAAGATAATATTAATTATTTTTATTTACAATAGAGAGAGGATGTCCATATCGAATAATATTATATATATAGAGCGATTGATAACTAGTTTTTAGTTATGTTGTTCTACAACCCATAACTATGAAAGAATTCTTGTTTATTTTCAACCAATGGAAATAATTTTTTTAACATAATCTATTATTACTACATAATACTAAATTCTAACCACTAGCCACATCTCTTATCATAACAAAAAGATCCTCGATGGTTTTCTTTGCACCACTCCCCCTTATGCCCAACTACATGAATTCTTGTTCATCCAATTTCAACCAATTAGATTAGGAATTCATAAACCAATAACCTTAAGCATATATTATCCCTTTTCAAACATTAAATAACCTTCATTTTATACGGCTAATAAATGACAAAATGGGAAACTAGGATGGAAATTGGGTAAATAAACTTGGCATGAAAGAGGGATTTTGGGAAAAAATGTAAATGACTTTTTAGCTTATCATTTCCCCCCCAGCTTGAGACTTTGCATGTCCTCATGCAACACAAAATTTACTTAAAAACTTATAGGTATTCTTTTGATGTTGGTATAGTGACCAATTTCTATAGTTACCATGATTTCATGGTACCAAGTGGTCTTTAATGTGTCAATTGTTTTTTGATGATCCTTTATAGGTATATAAAGGTCTTGTGTGACAAGATGTTTTGTATCCTTGACCAACTAGGCTAGTCAACTTTCCACCCCTTGAATTTATTTTGCTTACTGCTATCAAATTGTAGAAATATCTTGAAGTTGTCCTTGTAAGACCTTGACTTCATCTTCCAGTCAAATTATCTGATCCTTCAAGGTCCATACTGTTATGCCTTGCATAACCACTCCATCTTTTGCCTTGGTCAAAATGGGTCCCCCTTTTGTTTTTTCCTTGTTTGTTTTTCAAACAAAGTTTGGAGTCTTTCTTTTCAAATACTTTGTTTTTCTTTGGTTTGTTCTGTCGAAACCGGAATCAGAACTAAATCGGGTTATGAAACTTGTTTCAAAGATTGATTCCAATCCCCGTCTCGATGGTCTTTTTGTTATCTTTTGGTTTGTCTTTGTCGGAGCCGGAGCCAGAGTGGAAGTTAAGTCTGAATTTATTCAAGGTTCCAAAATAAAATTTCATTCTGCCTCCGCCTCCGCCTTCGCCTTTTGTTTTGTTCATTTAGACTAGGTTTTTGTGTTAGGTTTTCTAATTTCGGTCTTTGTGTTTTTATTTTGTCTTTTGTTTCACTTTCTTCTTTGTTGGCGGAACCGAAGCCGGAATGGGAACCAGATTCAAAGTTGGATAAAGTTTCTAAATCATTTCCCACTCCAATTTTGCTCCCGCCATTTTGTTGTTTGACTTTATTGAAGCCATACGACAGGAATGTGCCAGTTCCCTCTATAGTTCTGACTCTGATCTGCCACATTTATGACATTGATTATAGATGCCATGCATGCGCGAAGCTGTAGTTTTAACCTTAATTAGGGTTTAACTGGAAGTTATCATCATTGTTTAAAAGATCAAGAGTGAAGTAAAGTTGCAGTGGAGCATTTGGATGTGTGATTCAATCGAAAGGGAGATAATCACGCACAGAATCATCTCAGAGGGCTAACCTATTTATTTGTGTTTGAGGTAGTTTTTTTGTTCTTCTCTTTCGTTTTGTTTCACGTTTTTTCGTTTTGTGTGGTTGTTGGTTTCTCGCGATTCGTGACTCTCGATTTTCTTGTGAGTTCAATTTGTTCATTTTTTTTCTCTTTTTGTTTTTGTTTTCTTATTTTTGTTTTTGTTTTTTGGTATTTTGCTTCTCATTTGTTAGTTTTTATCATGGTCATTTTCACATTTTAATCGTGACCGTATCGTGATGCCCTGGTTTTTTTAAAATGGCATGGATTAGTTACTGTTTTTAAATGGGTAGGGTTTTGATAAATTATGGTTTTTACTTAGGAATCCTATTGCATATTAATCTGGTTAGTTTGAATGGGGTTAAATTCGTGCCCTAATTATTTGAAATCGAGGGTTTGTGAATTAGGGTTTTGGCGCGTTTTTGTTTTAAATATGATGCCCTAATTATTATGGTTTCCTCACGGTCATATGGGGATGGTCTTGTATAGGTTATTTTTAAGCCCCTTTCATTTTGATATAACCTAGTCCTTAGATCATGATGTTATTTATCATCCTGTTGAAATAACTTATGACATCATGATTATGTTTGAGCGGAACCAGAACCAGAATCAATTTTGATCTTGAACCATGTTTTGTAATAAGTATCAATTTTGTTTCCATCCCATCTCTGACTTCGCTTATAGTAAGAAGTAGGCTTTCAAAATATTGGTAACTCTGGCAGAACCGGAACCAGAACCGAACATAAAATGGAAAATTCTTCATGAAACCAAATCGGTTTTTATTCCGATTCCGATTTTGGTTACCATCCCAACTCTAACTCCGATCCCACCTTATTATTATTACAAGCTCAATGCCTATTCTGGTCCCGATCCTAGCAGTGTTTTTAAGAGAGACTTTTTTAGAATGTTTTATGCCTGGTTCTGCCTCCGGTATATATGAAGGGTAGGATCTCTGATCATGTTGTTGTTATATCTTTTTATAGATTTAATTTGAGGTTTTGTTGCAGGAAGTTAAAGGATGTCAGGAGCATCAGGAGAAGCTTCTCAGAGGAATCAGCCTGCAGAAACTTCGAAGGCAACAACTGCCTTATAATTTGAGGTATAACCTTAGGGGTCCTATTGTCACTATTAGTAAGGTGGAATCTGATTGGGCTGATATAACTAACACCAATCTAGGCCCATTCAGTTATGAGGAGTTGTACTTAGAGACATTTATTAAGGATGTAACAGGGAGAACTGGAAGAATAGTTGAGTCTGGCTTGGCTCACATCACTGTGTTTCCTCTATCCATCCAATGCCCAGAATTGATCATGACAAAAATTGGAGCTTACAATCCGGCCACCAGACAATGTGTGGATTCACAAGATAATGTGATCATAGACCTAACTCCTCAAAAGTTTCAACTTATGTTCAGTGTCCCTGATCTGAAGAACCTGGCACAACTGAATGAGGCAAAGGCTTTGGAGATGTATAGCAATCACAAGGAGACCAATAAGGCTCACTTGAACAAGAAGTGGTTAAGAACGGAGAAGAAGTCCTTGGCAAAGCTCTCAGATTAGCCAAAGAGGGCAGAATTTTACAAGGAACTATCATATCTTATAATGATGTTGTCTAGAGTTTTTGGAAAGAGGGATGCATTTAATTTCAAGGAATGGATGTTTCTATTCATTCAGACAACCTTTGATGGCAGGCAACAATTTGATTGGACTATGATTGTCTCAGATAGCATACATTATCAATTGAATAGGATAAGGGAAACTAAGAGCTTCTTCATGACCTCTTATGTTGTCTATGTGGTAGCCAGAGGAGGCTTCTTTCAAGGGTTAAACAGAGTGGGAATATTGGGGGAAGCTAATGGGAAAAAAAAAGTATGGAACCATTATGACCTGTTGTCCTTGCAAATTTCTAAGTTACACTTTAGAAGAGTTAATGATACATTCTTGTATGTAGTTATTAACCAGCTTAATGGAGATGCAGGGTACAGATTAAGCCAGGAGGCCATGGCTTTCATTATAGAATGGGGGTGTTGGTATATCCAGTACCCTAAGTTTACTTATTTCAGGCTGGCTAGGTTTAAGGGTCATCCTCACTTGCTCCCTAGGTGCTGCAATAATAGGATGGTTTTGATGGAGTTTCTTTATCAGGCTTTGGGGGTCAATGCCCTATTTGGAATAAAACACAAACCAAGTTGTCACAAGTTCCCCATGCAATTGGGTGAGTACAACTACCCACATCTTGTGGGAGCTAAGGTGGTTTGTAGTGAATTGATACACTTGAAGTTGGGCTTATGCTAGCTTCGGTCTTTGATGGGCATTTCAACCTGATGGAGGACTTTTGGAGCGATCTTCAGGATGAATATGACCTCAGGAAGAGGAATTATGAGAGGTTACCTATCTCACTTATGGTAGAATTTGGGGTCAAAGTTGACATTCCTGATACATTAGTAGATGATGGGGTAGTATTGGATCCTTCGTATGAAGCATTGAACATAGGTACCAAGAATTTGGACCCGGTAGATTGGGATGTTGAGGAGACAATTAACATCAAGCAAATAGGGAAACTAGTCTTGGATAGGAGTATCCACTAGGTTGTTCTCAGAGCTAAAACTCATGGGGGTCTAGCTCCTAAGAAACGAAAAGGATATAAGAGAATCAAAAGGAAAATGCCTCCCAAGGAACCCTTGGAATTCTTTCCTTCTAATATTGAATAATTTGAGCTTGAAGCTCTGGCCCAAGATTTGTCTAGGATACATGAGGAGGATGCCCCAACAAGACCTGTGGCTTCAACACCATTAATAGGTGAATCATCTATTCAAGTCCCTCTTACAGAGCAATGAGTTAGAGAGATGCCTAAGGGGACTCTTCATGACATAGCTAAAACCTTAAAGGGAAAAGAAGTGGAGATGGAGATCCATGATATTGAAACAAATTCTGATGAGACCTTATCAAAAAAGGATGCATAAGAAAGGATGCCTCTAGAAGAGGAAACTGAGCATGTGCTAATGAAGGAGGATCAATGGGCATTATTTAAGGAAGTAAAGAAAGCTTCAGATGCTAAGGCACATGCAAAATCTGTAGCAAAACAAAAGGAAATAGATGCTAAGGCACAAGCTGATGCATTACTTCAACAACAACAATTGGAGGTTAAGCAAAGAGCCGATGAGGTAATAAAGCAGTAGAAGAAAAAGGAGCATGAGCTCAGGAAAAAGGAAGAAAATGATAAGTTGGAGATGGTGTAGAAGATCCATGAGCTAGAGGAGGAAAAGGCTAAATAGAGGAGAGAAAGAGAAGCTCTTGAGGCCAAATTGAAACTAATTGAAGAGGTCTACAGGAAAAGGGAGGAAACAAAATGCCTGCAAAAGGAGAAAGATGCTGAGGAGCTGGCCAAGCAGCAACAAAAGGAGAAGGAAGCCTCAGAAAGACTTAAGGTTTTGGAAGAAGAAAGAAACAAGCTATTTGAGGAGAAAAGGTTGGAAGAAGAAAGATTGAAAAAGGAACAAGAGGATAAGAGGGTGCAAGAGCAGAAGGACAAAGAAGAAGCTAAAACTCTTGCACAAGAAAATGTAGAGGGAGAACAACAAAATGTACAAGAGGTTGATTCTCAACCTAGGGTTAATGTACTACATCCATTATCCTCTATGACTGCTGCCTCCTCTTCTATTGTAATGGCCACTACTCCAAGTTCTCCTACCTGGTTGAAGCTTGATCTTTAGAAGAGACCAATAACGCCCTCACAGCCTCTTAATTGGGATAACATGATGAAATAAATTGAGAAGGAAAGACCCAAGAAGAAGGCTAGGATTCTTCATTCCACAAGGCTAACTGAGATAGGTGAAATTATTGCAGAATGCGCAATACTAGTAGTGGATAAGGATGTGGGAGATATGTAGGTCACTGATTCTTAGTTAGGCACTGTCAATCTAGGAAGGCCTACAAGGAATCAACAAATGAACCTGATTGATGTTGTAGCATCATCCACCAAATCAAGGTTGATAAAGGATAAGCAGAGAAAGGATGAGCTCAAAGCTCAATTAGATCAGCTACATACTTTCTTGAAGGATATCTCTGCTCCTAGATCACAACTTGTTACTTTAGAGACACCGGTTTTACTCAGCAAAAGAGAGGTGGATGATCTAGTGCAAGTAAAGAATAAGGATGGAATGATGGACAGATGGATGGACAAGCTTAACCAGGAGGTAGGTGAGGTGCTGGTAAACAGTTTTGAGATTCACAAGGTGACATTAGAGCTGATAGAAGAGATGAAACACCACATTGAAACATTGGAACAACAAGAGGAAGAGTATAGAGGGTATGTTCAAAAAATAAAGGACATCAATAAACTGTCAAGGTCTACTCTACTTGAGCAGTCCATTCTTGAGGAAGACAATGCAAACTTTTTGGAGAAGACCTCTAGCATAATCTGGCTTACATTTGATTTTACATACAGACATAGGAATGAAGTCCAGGATGTGAGTAAGGATTTAAATGAACAACTTGATGAACTAGAAGTTGTTGTGGTTGTTCTAGTTAATGCTGATATACCTGTTAAAGAGGGCTTGCCTTTAAGTCAGTTAAAGGAAAAATGGGATAATAGGTTTCAGGAAATTATGCAAAAAGAAGATGATAAAAAGGATCTATTATTGGATAGATTAATGGATGTCCGGGAAGGAGTAAAGGCTGCAAGAAAAGAGTTGACCAAGTTAAAAGACATGAAGGTGTTTGCCTCCACAAAATTGAAGAGAATTCAATTTGAGGACAGTTGGATTGATGGGCCGGATGTGGATACTCTTCAATAGGTCTTCTCCAGTTATGATGAATACATTCTGGAGAAAACTACACAAGGATGAGTGGCAGTCTTTTGGGCGCATGACCTCTTTTCCTCTTCTCTTTTATTCTCTCTTGTAATTAACGTTGGAACTGGAGATCAACCAATCTGAGTTTCCAAGAAAGTTCCAGTTCCTATAATTGTGGATCTCGATTTTAATTGAGAGGATTTGATGCTTTGTATGTCTATATATACCTTTGGGGTATCATATTGTAAGGGTCGGCTGATGAGAATATAATTAGCCACCTGATAGTAGGAGATAGCAATTTCATAGCTTTGTAAAGATACTTTGTTATTATTTAGTTACAGTTGAATACAAAGATGAGTTTTTATGTAGTATCATGTTGGAATTAAGTTTGTTGGATAAGGTTAATGAATCATAGTCTATCTGTATGTCAGTGATTGTGCTGAAGCATAAGTGTTTCTTATTTGATGAAAATCAATAGAAGGAGCCAGATTTAAATATTATTTCGTTAAATTATCTATGGATTGAATTATTGAATGTTTGTTGATCTATGATTTTAGCAACGAATGAGAGTTTGTTCTTTTTTGAATCTTAAAAATATTGTGGTGTGTGATTGTGATGGTTAAATTAAGCATCATAGATGCATGCAATAGTATGGATTTTTATGTAAATTGCATCATATTATGGTTTTCTTGATCTATTGGAGGAACATTCATTGTTGAAAATATATGTCTGGATATTAGATAATTTTTATTCATGTTTCACTGATGTATGCCTTGATCTATCTTTCTCTTTTATTTAAAACCCCCTTTTTGTTAAGAACAGATTGATGAATCTGTCATTGCTTGCATTCCTTATTACCAGCAAAGGCCCCTTGAATATTACAGTTGCATGGACCAATTGAGTGACACCAGACAGTTGAGAACCAACTACCAGGACCTTGGGAGTTAGACTACTATATGTTGTCTTTCTTTTTCAAGAGAAATAGAGTAGAGATATTTTGTTTAACATTGTTTGTGTCATTTTCACCATCAACACATACTTCTTCTTTCTGTTGGCTAGTTATTTTCTTAAGGTTAGGGAATTCTGGAGGTAGTGAATCTTTATGGAAGTTATGTTCTTATATGTCATTATCCTCTTCACTCTGGTTCTCTAAAGTAGGAGAAATATTTAACTCAAGGACAGGTTCCTGATCTTCCTATATCTTCATACATCTAAATGTTTCTTCATGTGAAGGGTTTTCATCTTCAGGTCCAAAAGTTTCCATTAGACTGAAATTCAAAGTAGGGGAGTCAAGACCATAGGTGGTCATTACTTTTTCCTTTATTTGTTGCTACTTTTTCTTTTATCTGTTTTATCCTCGCCATTCTCTGATCATGTGATCTTTGCCCCTTTTAAGAGTGGTGGCTAGAATTTCCATATTAAAATCATGAGTCTCATCCTCTATTTCATCCATTGTGCTAGCCACAACTGCTAGGTTTTGTAGTTTGGATTCTGGGTCGTCCCTAGTTTTGTGTTTATTTTCTTGTTTCGTATGTAGGGTTTGAGGAGTCATGACTTCCTCAATTTTAGTAACTTCATTTTCAATCGGTATATTTTCTTCACCAGAATCATCAAGAGCTAGGTCACTTGCTTATTTCTCCATTGTGGGTTGAGAAAATACTTCCCAACTCAAGAATGGATCAGCCAATTTCAATCCTTTAATGATGAGAAACTTAATCAAACAATGATGAGCAAGGGAATTTTCACTCCCTTTCTGTATTTCTTTACTCATTCGTTGTAGGGAGTCAAAAAAATAATAAGGTACATTTACAAAAGACCCATTGCGCAAATGCCATAGTAACTAGAAATAATGAGTAAAAATATGTGTATCTACCTTCACAAGTGATATATTGAATGATGCAATTTGCAACAAGATCCCATGGTTGGGGTAAAGAGGTCCACTTCATACCTTGGCCATGCACGAATTCAATAGCTTCACTTGTTTGTAGAAATAGATGTTGTATGGGTTTGAGGTCTTTGATATGACTCAACCCAATAGAAAATAATGCCTCGCCTGTCTGGGGTAAGCCTACAACTTTGACAACCGTTCTGACAGTGAGGAAAGGTGATCCCTCACAAACTAACTTTAGTTTTAGCAAGACCCATGGTGAATTCCAACAACATCTAGTCATCAAACGCCTTTAACCTTTTGTAGAAGACATGCCACCATGCTTGCTGATTTTTTTTTATAAAATTCCTTATTGAATTTTAGTTCTATTGTATTGGTGGGCTCTCTCCTGGCATGGGGTCCACCCATTGCAACAAAAAAAAAAAAACTATATGTGGTAGAAGTGATGTGGCGTAGCAAAAAATAACTCTCTCGTAAAAACTAGTAACGATAAAAGTGGTAGAAGGAAGATAGAGGAAGATAAACAAGGTACCAATTATAATGGAAAAGGTTATAGACTATAATGGTGAATATTTAGAGTATAGGGTAATAATGAGTTTTACCCATGGAACAAAATATGAAGAGGTTTGAATATGTAATGATGTGACAGGTTGGTGTAGACTAATGTGACCATCCCCCTAGCTTAAAGGTGAATGTTGTCCTAGCATTGCCATATTATCTAGCATGTCATAAAAGAAATTTTTTAATATGAAAGAAAAATAATAAAATAATACTCGTGTTACTGATAAATGAAAACTTAATCTAATGCGATATCGATAAGACAACTGGAATGATGGTGTAAACACTGAAATTACGTAGTGGGAAAATCGACTGGAAGATCATGGAACGTTAGAAGGAATAAGGAGTGAACACCTTTAGAAACCACACATGCTCATTGATGAAAGCGATGTACAAATTATGATGTCATAGGTACAACAATAAATGATGACAAGTCATTATAGTAACTCATGTTGATGTTAAGAAGATGGTCCAATGAAATGGAAGGAAGAATGCCACAAGGATGTTGGAAGGAAAGCCAATGAGACAAATCAATAGGGTCAAAAAAATGGTAAGTAGTGACTGTTAGATCTGCCAAGAGGAGTAAGCAGAGATAAGAAGAAGTTCCTGTAGTGATAGAAAGTGAAGAGTTCCTGTAGCAACAAAAAGTGAAAAGTTCTTGCAATTCTTGTCACACACAAACAAACATTATTTAAGCCTATTTTTAAAAATTTTTAATGCTTTTTTAATTTTTTAATTTTTTTTTTCTCTCGACAACAAACTGCTGGAAGCCCATTTTTCGGTCTGTTACCACCTAGAGGTGCCAAATAATTGATTTTCACCTCTAAGTTATTTATTCCAATTATAACCCATCGAAAAACCTGATTTTCAAATTGTAACAGTCTATCAACACTTGGAGGTTTTCATTGCTAGATTTTATTACATTGAGTTTCTTTGTCATACTAGAAATAAAAATTTCCTTAGTGATAGGCCACTTATACAACTTGATATGATTCCCATTAATGAAAATGGATTGCAAAAATCGAAGTCTACAATGTGAAGCTTGACTGCACCATTTTCATAAACAATCTCATATGGTCCTAGCCACTTGGTATGGAATTTACCTTTACAATCTCAAAACCTGGAGCTATACAAAAGTGCCTAGTCTCTTGGGTGAAAAGATCGCTTATGAATGAAAAAATCATACCAAAGATAATGTTGTTGTTGGAATACTTCAGTATGAAAGAGAGATCGTTGACACATTTCATCGATAAAATGGAGTTTCTCAATTCTGGCCTTTTGAGCATTAGTAAGATCTAATCATAATTCTAAAGCAGTACACAAAGTTTTAATTTAAAATTCAATAGGAAATATAACCTTCTTACCATAAACAAGTTCATAAGGTGTAAGACCACTAATATTCTTCCATGTTGTGCGGTAATCCCATAATACTTTAGGAAGCCTAGTCACCCAATCCTTTTGATGAAGTGCTACTATTTTTGTAAGGATATTCTCAAGTTCTTGATTAGTTACTTCGACTTGACCATTGGCTTGTGGATGATACAAAGAAGACTTGTGATGATGAATCTCATATTCACAAACCAAAGAAAAAATTAGCTTAGATGTGAATTATGGCCCATGATCGATTGCAATCTCCTTTGGTAACCCAAACCTTGTGAAAATCTTTGTGTACAAAAAATCAACAACCTTAGTATCTTGTGCATGCTTTAGTGTCATGACCTCAACCCATTTGGTAACATAATTAGTGCAAACCATAATGTATTATTTATTTCTAGATGGAGGATTGATAGGTCCCACAAAGTCTAAACCCCATTTTTCAAAGGGTTCAATAGATAATTGAGGTTGCAAAGGAATTTCATCTGAACACATGGGTCGGCCCATGCGTTGACATTTATCACAATGTTGAACATACCACTTGCAATCCTTGTGAGTTGTGGTCCTATAATATCTAGCAGTAAGAATCTTGTTGTTGTACTTTGGGCTGCAAAATTTCCTCCACATGGTTCAATATGACATGTGTGAAGTATATCGAAGAAATCATCTTCAGTTACACAATGACATATGATATTATCAATTCCGGTGTGTAAGAGAAGTCCATTGATCCATGTGTATTGACCACTTAGTCCAACAAGTTTTTGATGATCTCTAGGAGAGAAATATGGGGGAAACTTGTAAGTGACTAAATAGTTTGTAATATCTGCAAACCATGGTATTTTAATTGAAATTACAAAAATGTGCTCATCTAGAAAAGCATCATCAATTGGTACAGGTTCATCCTCATGTTGTAACCTGGATAAGAAATATGCAACAACATTCTCATAACCTGGCTTATCAAGTATAGTAATGCCAAAATCCTGTAATAGTAATAGCCATTTGATAACTCTACCAATAACAATAGATTTATTCATTAAAAATCAGGTCACTAAATGATTAGTATGAATAAACAATTTGTATCTAGTAATATAATGATGAAATTTATTAACTGCATATACTATTGTTAAATTCCTTTTCAGTGACTGTGTAATTTACCTCAGCACTTGTGAAAATTTTGGTAATGTAATAAATGGAATAGAAGAGTGTATCCTCTTTCTGGACTAGTACAACTCCTATTGAAGTATCTAAGGCATCAATATGAATATAAAATAATAATCCCAATTTGGTCCATGTAACACTGGTGTGGTAACAAGTTTTTTGTTGATTGTCTAAAATTCTTGTTGACATTTTGTTGTCCATGAGAAGGTATTATCCTTTCCCAACAAGACAAAAGTGGTGAGATAATTTTACTAAAATTTTGAATAAACCTTCAATAATAACCAACATGTCCTAGAAAACTATGAACATATTTTTGGCAAGCAAGTGTCGGTAAATCTTGAATTATTTGTACCTTTTTAGGATCAACCTAAATTACTTTAGAGGAAATGTAATGACCTAACACTAGACCTTGTGTCATTAGAATATGATATTTTCCATGAATGAGGGATAGATTAGTGCCTTCACATTGTTGCAATTTTTTTCAAGATTTCCTTTAGCTTCCTTATAAGTGTTACCATATACAATAAAATCATCCATATAAAATTCTACACAATCATGAATAAGATCAACAAAAATACTCAATAATGGCCTCTGAAAAGTGGCAACGACATTATATAAATTGAAAGGTAGAACATTGTATGTAAATGTTCCCCAAGGACAAGTAAAAGTAGTTTTATCCTAATATTTAGGTGCTATTCAAATATGGTTGTATTTGTTGAAACCATCCAAAAATGAAAATAACTTTTTACCTGCAAGTGTGTCAAGAACTTGATCAATAAACGGCAATGGAAAATAATCCTTTTTAGTTGTTTTATTAAGTGCTCTATAATCAACACAAATTTTCCACTTACCATTATTTTTAGGTACCAAAACCAAAGGAGAAGCCCATTGACTATTTGAGATTAGGTAAATAGATACAATATTTAACAAATTTTGCAATTCCTCTTTAACAATTTAATGAAAAATGGTATTTAATTGTCTTTGTGGTTGTTTAACTGGATGACTACCTTCTTCTATATATATGTGGTGTGTGAAAGTGTTTGGATGTATGCCACACATGTCCTGTTATTCCCATGCAAATGTAGCTTTATGAATTTGTAACATGGAAATTAGGCCTTGAATTTGTGTAGTGCTCAAGTGTGGATTGATATTAAGTGTACGACCTGGAAAAATTTCCATTGCTTGTGATTGTGCAAGTAAATTTAAGTAAGTAATTGTGAAGTAGATGGTAGATATGTTTCAATAAATAAAAATGGGCTATATAAATAGTCATGTGATAATAATTGGTGTAATGTGATAAAATGTTGAAGAGAGTGTGAATCACTTAGCAAAGGAAAATTTCCAAATGGATAATTATCTCCCATGTATGAATGAAGGACTAATATTTCCAATATGTTGTTAGATGAATACCAATTTTGAAAGAAATTAGCAAGGAGAGTATATTCAAATGGTTCATCAATATTAAGACTTTGATCAATTTTTAAAATAGGAAGTGATTCATCCAAGTCACTATCAAGCCATAAATGATCCTCAATATCCAATAAAGGTTGTGCTAGTGGGTATAATGTTAGATGTTTTTTTTGTTCACCATTGGAGATGACCATGTTACCTGATTGAAAAGTAATGAAAGCATCTACTATAGATGACCAAGGTATTCCTAGAATCATAGGGTATCCCCCTAGCTTTATTTTAGGCTGAAAAATCATATATTCAATTGGATACTCCCAAGAATCAACAAAAATAATTAAATTTTCAATCATACCTTCAGGATTAACTAAAAAATGATATGTCCTTTATAGGATTGTAGGTGTGGGCCTAACTCCTTGGAGACATAATTTTTCCTTGGTTTCATTTATCATAACATTTAAAGCAACACCTAAATCAATCAATGTATTTGGAATAAGAATATGACCAATACGTACCTATATCATGGGACTCCTTGGATCTAAATATTTGGGAATTGAGATATTCCCTAACATAAGATCAACAAGTTGTCCAATAAATTGAATAGTTTTTGGATCTTGTTTCTTCTTTTTCTTTCGGCTACACAACTCTCAAACTATCTTTGTGTATATAGGAATATCCTTAATTTCCTGCAAAAGAGGAATTTTAATATTGAAATTCTTTAACTCATTAACAAGATCAAATTTAGGTTGAGTTATTTCCTTTTGTATTGGTTGGGACTGAAACCGATCAGGATAGAAGGGAAACTTTGGTGGAATATTTTTCTATCTTGGCTTTCTTCAAACTCTTTTTGTGAATCATCCACTTTACTAATTATAGGTCCCTGAAGAGATTTTATTGACCTTAATTGTACTCCATTAACATTTAATGCGTTAACAAGATAAGTTGGATATCCTGCCACATCATTATTTTAGACAGGTTGTGCCACCTTATTTTTTGAATTTGGTGATGGTTGAGCAATAATTGGTGTTGCCTTTGGTGGCTATGATGGGTTGGATAAAAAAATATTAGATGTGGGTAGTATTGGTGGTAGAAATTGTTGTGTTTGTTGGTATGGAGTGACCATATGTGGTGTTGGATATGATAGATATTGTGGAAATTATGGTGGTGATTTACTCCATGCTTTTTTCCATGTTTGAGGAGCATATTGGTATTGATTTTGCCACTATAGATATGGGGCAGGTTACTTGAAACCTCCATACCATCCAAATTGGGTCAAAAAAAGACTAGGTTGACTACTAGGCCCTATATTATGAGGTGCATAAAAGTCATTAATCATTCTTGGGGGCATAGCTCGTGGAGGCCAAGACCTTCACTAAGCCATATAATAAACAAGTTCTTTAGTATAGTCAACATCTACCATATCTACCAGAAGAGGTTGTAAGGTGGTATTTCTACTATCATCCTCTAAGGAATAAATTTTCATTTTATTATAAGGACACTCTTCGCTAGTGTGTTTCTTATGACATATAGGACCAAAAATGGCAAGTTCTTTTTCATATTCTTCCTACTTTTTATGTGTATATAAAGTATTAATTTGTTTTCCCATATGAATTAAATGACCAATTTTCAAGTCATCAAGTAACATACCTAATTCACGCTTAGTGATACCTATTTTACTTTCAGAGAAGACATGTTTCCCAGGATAGCCCCTTATAGATCATGTAGATCTTGAGTAATTCATGAAAATATCACAAAAGTCATCAAATATTAATTTAGAAATGTCTCCACCACCTATAAGATTCAAAACATCAATGTATTCATCATGAATTCCTCTAAGAAAAAGAATTTTAATAGCTTCATAATTTGATCTTGTTTGTCTCATTCTATGGAGACTAAATAAAAATGATTCAAGTTAATCTTCCAAAGTTTCTTCTTCTTGCTACATCATACGAAATATCTCATCTCTAACCTCCTCTGTCTTGCAATAATCTTGATGTTTTGTCAAGAATCTTTCCTTCATATCTTCCCATGTGTGAATAGTTTGTGATCTCAAGCCCATAAACCATCGTAATGTTGCATATTTCAATGTAGCTAGAAACAATTTAAGTTTTTGAGCATCACTTTGGTAGTCATAACTATGAAATAAGACATCAAACTCAAATAAAAAGATATTAGGATCCTCCGTAGAAAGTCCTCTAAAAATTGGTAAAGCAGAATGAGGTATGTTTTTCATATGAGATTCTTCTATAGGATGAGCAATAAGAAATTCAAAAGTGACAGGATTACTATTGGCCAGAGCTCAATCATTATTATTGTTGTCATTTTTATTATTGTCGATCATAATTTTAAATGCCCAAGGTGTATAAACATATGAAAATAGCCTAGATTACTTACTTTATAGAGGCTTACGACTTCAAAGTTCATAAGATTCCTTAAATTGTTTAGCAAGCTCAAGAGTGATGTGAAATATTAGGTAATTCTTGTTTTCTACTACACGGCGATTCAAGATCGGACTCAACAATAGTGGATTCAATCACACAATTCTCAAGATCGGGTTCAACAAGTTCCTTTTTTGATGGTTTGTTCATGAATTGTGGCTTGATTTCTTGTTTTGGATTATCTAGTTTAATGGAACTAATTCCTACAGTTTATTTGAAAATATACCATTTCCATCTTAAAAAAATCTTGTGAAATATTAGTTAATTCTTATTTTCTACTACATGGTGATTCAAGACCAGACTCAACAATAGTGGATTCAATCACACAATTCTCAAGATCGAGTTCAACAAGTTCCTTTTTTGATGGTTTGTTCATGAATTGTGGCTTGATTTATTGTTTTGGATTATCTAGTTTAATGGAACTAATTCCTACAGTTTATTTGCAAAAATATACCTTTTCCATATCTAACATGACTCATGCATCTATATGACTTAATACAGTGTAAACCAAGGATAATTGCTTAGGCAAGGTCGACAATTGCACAAAAAATTTATTTGATGCACTAGTCCTAACTTAACTTGTTGGATTAATAGGCATTTTATGTCTTTCCCCAAAATGTTAGCATAAAGCCGAGAAGACTAATTCAAGATTATGTCTATAATTCCAATTCATAAAATTCAGTTTGTACCTATGTCAATTTGGGGTGTAAACTTATGAAAGGCACAACAACTATATGACTAAGGTTTGTAGATAACAGGTTGAGTGTAATGAAGTGCAGAGAAATCAAAACCTAAAAAAATACTTAACACAAAAAATTTAATCAAATACTAAATATGTAGGTTCTCCTACAACAATAGAGTAGCAAGAACAAAGAAACATGAACAAGGTGATAGGAATAGATCAAAAATAATTCTATTTTAACAACTACCTTTAAAGTGTTAGATTTCCACACAATAATAAATCATTCTTGTATCAGAAAAATAAAATTTTGTAACACTTTAGATTTCTAATTATTAATAGAATCTCATTCATAATCATAATTATCCTTACTAAAAACTAAAATTAAAATTACACCAACAATAATGCTTAAATGAAACACAATAAAACTTCACCAAGATTCTCGAGGAGTAGGCCCTTCCTCCTTCTCTACGAGGTAACTTAGAACATTGCCACAATATGATAGCTCAAGATAATAATAAGTATTTTTATTCACAATACAGAGAGGATGTCCACATTGAATAATAGTACATATATATAGAGTGTTTCATAGCTAGTTTTTAGTTATGTTGGCCCACGACCCATAACTATGAAAGAAGTCATTTATTTTTAACCGATGGAAATAAGTTTTTTTATAACATAATCTATATTTACTACGTAAAACTAAATTCTATCCACTAGATACAAATATCTTATCATAAAAATATATTCTCAATGATTTTATTCACACCGCTCCCCCTTATGCCAAGCTACATGAATTCTTGCTCATCCAATTTCAACCGATTAGACTAGTAATTCATAAAATAATAACCTTAATCATATTTTATCCCTTTTCAAACATATTATTTATAAAATTCATTTTATATGGCTAATAAATGGAAAAATGGGAAATTGGGATGGAAATTGGGTTGTGTGATGAGAAGAGAAAGAAGGGTTGTGCAGTTACATGCTCAATTTTTTAAGAGTAACTTTTCATCCATTATGGAGATAACTTTATGGATAGATACTTCTACCAAATCACTAAATTAAAGAAAACATGTATGGTCAAGGACTATATTCAATAATTTCAAACCCTTTGTCTAAGAGTGAATAATTTGATAGAAGAAAATTTAAAGGAATTATTTCTAGGTGGTTTAAAGGATTACATAAATATGAGATACAATTGTTCCAACCACAATCCTTGTCTCAAGGAATAATAATGGAAATACAAGTTGAGGAGAAGATATCCTACACATTCATTACCTCAACCTACTAGTTTGAATCCATAACAAATTGAGGAGAAGAGAGTAAAAGGGTTATGCTCCAATTGTGACAACAAATATAGACGAGGACATAAATGTAGTAAAAAAAAAAATTCTATATTGAAGGTCCTAGTGAGGAAGAATGGGAGGAATCAATATTAGAGGGTGATAGGGAGTTAGAAGATGAATCAAATGAATCCCAACTAATCATTTCTTGCCATGCACTCTCAGGTTTTAGTGCCCAGAAAACTCTCAAGTTAGTGAGTTTCTTAAAGAAGTGAAAAGTAACAATGTTGATCGACTCGAGTAGTTCTCACAATTTCATCAACAAAATGTTGACTACTCATCTAAATTGTTTTATATATCCAACTCCAAATTATTAGGTCTTAATTGAAAATGATGGTATTGTTAGTTATTCTAGGAAATTCTGTAGCATTAAATTATACATGGGAGATTATCACCTTGATATCCCAATTTATGTTATCTCCATGGTGCAATAAATATTGTTTTGGGAGTACAATGGCTTAACTACTTTAGAAAAAAATGAGATGAACTTCTAAGAACTATTCATGAGATTTCAATCAAAATGAAAGACAATAGAGATAAGAGGATTGAAGGAAAAGTCCCCACAAATGGTAATCTCTCATCAAATGAAAAAATTTCTTAAGAAAGGAGTTGATGGATTTGTGGCCCAATTATGGTCATTATAAGTCTATAAATCTAATGCTCCCACCCATCCATATTTACAAGAAATCATTGATTGACACTTAGTGGTTTTCAAAGATATTCGTAAAGGACTTCCTCTCAAGAGGGATCATGATCATGACATACAACTAGTTTAAGGGAGTTATTCACCCAATATCAAGTCCTACATGTACCCATATATACAAAAAAAAGTGATATTGAAAATATTGTGGAGCAGATGTTAAAGGCAAGAATTATCAAACATAGCCAAAGTGCTTACTTTTCACTTGTAGTGATGGTGCATAACAAGGTTGAAACTTGGAAAATGTGACCATACTATAGAGTGCTCAATATGTACACCACCAAAGGTAAGTTACTATTCTAGTCATTGATGATTTGTTAGATGAATTGAATGGAACTATATATTTTACAAAGTTAGATCTTAGATTGGGCTATCACCAAATTAAAATTAAGGAAGAAGACATTTATAAGACAACATTTATGACTCATGAGGGTCATTATGAGCTTTTGGTGATGCCATTTGGTCTTACAAATGCACCATCTACATTTCAAAGTTTGATGAACTCCATCTTTAAGAAACTCTTGAGGAAGTTTGTATTAGTGTTCTTTGATGATATATTAATTTATAGAAATACATGGGAAGAAAACTTGCAACATGTAGATCAAGCATTAAAAGTTCTTGAAGATCATCAACTCTATGCTAAGGAATCCAAGTTTAATCTTGGTTTCAATGAGGTGGAGTAATTGGGACACATAGTTTCAAATGGAGTAAATGAGTATCCTAACAAAATTAAGGCTATTATGGAATGGATTATTTTGAAAAAAATTATGAAATTAAGAGGTTTATTGGGATTTATTGGATACTATAGAATATTTTTGAATAATTATGGTTGTATAGCAATACCCCTCACAACTTTATTGAAGAAGGATTATTCTCATTGGAACGAGTCCACTAATGTAGTATTTGAGAGATTGAAGGAGGATATGTGTACAAGTCAAGTGCCTTCCACTCCAAACTTCAACAAGGATTTTATTTTGGAATGTGATACTTAAAGAAATGATATAGGATCAATTATCATGCATAAGGGTTGGCCAATTACTTTTTAGATTCATCAATTAAAGGGTATGAATCAACTCAAACCTATTTGTGAGAAGGAAATGCTATCTATTCTTCATGTAGTAAAATAATGGAGGCCTTACCTAATGGGTAGACACTTCAAGGTTAAGATAAATCATGATAGCCTAGAAAATATATTTTGGAACAAATATTATCTTCTTAAGACCAACACAAATGGGTCACTGAGATGTTGGGATATGACTTTGATATTGTATATAAAAGAGGGAAGGAAAATATTGTGGCAGATTTGCACTTTCTAGGAAGGATGAGAAAGAGGAAGCTTTATTGTGCGTCTTTTCAATATTACAATTATATTGAGTGGTAGAAGCCAAAGAAGAGTGGAAAAAATATTGCTACAAGTAATCTCATTCAATAGTTACATAGTGATCCTAGTAGTTTAGATAAAAAAAAATGGAGGGGAGATAATCTGTGGTATAGAGAGAAATTGTATCTTTACAAGAATTTCACTCATAAACACAAGATTCTGAAAGAAATTCATGAGTCTTTGGTTGGTGGTCATTCAGGATTTTTTAAGACATATCATTGACTCAAGCAAGAATTTTTTTGGGAAGGGATAAAAGTGATGCTCAAAAATTTGTGGCTGAAGGTTTTGTTTGTCAAAGAAATAAAGGGGAGATAATTAAGACACTCTGTCTCTTGCAACCCTTGGTTATTCCTAGCTAATGTTGGGAACAATTATCTATGGACTTCATCACAAGGCCTCCAAAATATACTATATCTACCTAGAATCCAAATTCTGACTATTTTGCAAGTTATCAAAAAGCTAAAAAGAAAGGAAATGACAAGGAAGGTAAGTGTTAACTCATGGAAGGTCCTGCGCTACGAAGCCTCTTGCAAAGATTCACACAAATAACAATGAATGGAGAAAAGTGTTGGGGCTATTTCAGGACTTGCCTCAGTCAAACCCCCATTTTGGTGTTTCGACCTCCACAAAAAACCAAATAGATAGAAAATAGACAAGATGTAAAGTAAAGTAGATGAGACGTGTGATAAAAGAAAATTTTATTGTGGAGGAGAATCATATCACAAATAAATAGACGAGTGATAAAAGAAAACCCCGCTATGGAGGAGAACTCGTATCACAAATAAATAGATGAGACAAATATGTTAGCAAATAGATAAAATAAATGCAACAAGAGAGAATTATCAACAATCCATAGCTCCCTCTTGGCTTGATAGACATGACGTTGAGTGCTTGCAAGAGAGCCTTAGTTTTTGATGAGACATGAATCTAATAGAGCTTCGTCATAGAGAATAGATGAAGAAGATAAAGAAGTGAGAAGGAAATTTGGAGCAAGAGAGAGTGAGAATGAATGAGAATAGAAGTTAAAAGGAGAGTTTTGTGAGGTTGCATGGGTGGGAAGAGCCATTATTTTTGAGGATTTTACCATGATGACATGTGTGATGAGAAAATTTCATAAGATTTTCTTATTTAAACTCAAAAAATTTAGGGATGCTAACATGCCACATAGACATCCATGTGCCACATAGGTGTCTAACTCAAAAATTTGCAAGAAATGAGGTGGTAGACTACTAATGCTTCGTCATTGTTCCTTATGGAGTTGAAATCATTAAATTTTGACTCATAAGGTTCTTGTCATAAATGCATCTAGGCACCATGAATGCGGTGGGCCAAATGTGCAAGTGTGAAATTACCATGAGGTGCAATTTTATGACACTTCATTTTTCCCCCACTTTAGTGATGATTTTTCGGAGAAAAATTAGCTACACTAAAGTATAAAATAAAATATTAATACAAGATTGAAAATTTTATAGATTTATGTGCAAAAAGGATACTATAGAGGCTATAGAGTTTGAGTAGGTGGATACTAATGATGCCCCCAGTGGTCAATCTTAGTGAGAAACTACAACACCAGATGTGAAGTTTCATTTTGTAAAACTCAAATTTAGGTCAGTTCAAAAACCAAAAGAAGCTACCACAACAAGAAGAATGCTTAAGAAAAATATGATGAAGAGGTGAATATATGCACCCTCCTATTTTTTCCCCTAGCTAGGTGGGGTGAAAATAGGCAGGATAGAAGGACCACTTCCACCAAGAAAATGGGCCAAAAATGACCTATATATACCCGAGTGGGCCCACAAAAGGGTCATTTTCACTATTCAAAATGAGGAGTTTGTTGAATTTTGTGAGAGAAAATCCAACAAACTGCTTTGTAGACATGACTACATAGACTCAAGGATCACGTAGATCTGCATAACCATAGCCAAGGGAGGCGAGGTCGATGAGGTACAAGGAATCTGACCCTACTTCATGTTTTGTATGCATTTTTTATTTTTTCTATTTCAAGAGCAACGCAAGCATCCAACCAGCACAGAGGTTTCCATCTGGTGCACTGTCCTGACATCAAGTCAGTGGCCTCTAATCACGTTGTTGGTATGTGGCGACTAATCATGCAAATACTTTACACTTGTAATGTCAAAGTTTTTCATGTTGACACGTTAAGGTTTTTTCCTGTTGACACGTCAAGGTTTTTTCCTGTTGACATGTCAAGGTTTTCCCGTTAACACGTCAAATGAAAAATGACCTTGTAAAACCCTAATTCTAGAAGGTTTTGAAAATCTTGTTATAAGCAGTTGGGATGTATGTTGTAGTATGGTGTTCACGAGATTGTAATTTATTTTGCACTGGATAATAAAATCATTGGATGGTTGAGTTTTTGTGGATGTAACCCATATTGGGTGTACCATGTTAAATTTTTGTGTTGATCTCTTTTGTGTTATTCTTCATTGTTATTTCTAGGTTATTTATTATGCATATAATTGTTAATTTTTATTGCTCCAATCTGCCTGCACCCTAACAACTGGTATCAGATTCATGTTTATTTCAGTCTATTGGTAGGAAACCTCTAGATTTGAGTGGGAGCAATGGAAGAAGTAAAATTCAAGGTTGATAAGTTCAACGGCCAGAATTATCAATTATGGAAGATGCATATGGAAGACTATTTGTATTAAAAGGATCTATGGTGGCCATTGCAAGGAAAATTAAAGAAAGAGGCTATGATGTCTGATTAAGGATGGGAGATTCTAGATAGAAAGGTACTAGGAACCATCTGATTGTTCCTGGTGTTCGATATAATAGAAGCAAAGATAACTGAGGATATGATGGAAGCTTTGGCTAAATTGTATGAAAAACCCTCAACCTCAAATAAGGTATTTCTTATTAAGCACTTGTTTAATATGAAAATGATTGAAGGTGGATCTATGATAGGTCATTTAAATGAGTTTAATATGATTACCAGTCAGTTAACTTCTATAAAAGTGAATTTTGATGAAAAGGCGAGGGCTCTCTTGATTTTACATTCTTTGCCAAAAAGTTGGAATAGCTTGGTAATGGTTGTAAGTAACATTGTCTCTGGTTCAAATACATTGAAATTTGATGATGTTGTTGGTGTTATCCTTAGCGATGAAATGCGATGAAAAAACACAAGTGAGATTTTAACATTAGGCAATGCTTTGACTATAGAGAACAAGGGAAGAACAAAGGAGAGAGGAAAAATCCCAACAAATTGTGGAAAGTCACAAGGGAAGTCAAAGAAAGGTAGATCTAAATCCAGAGGAAAAATGGATTGTTGGCTTTGTGGAAATCCAAGACACTTGAAGAAGGATTTTTGGTCTCGAAAGGGAAAAAAAGAGATAGACAACATGATGACAGTAAGGAAGCTAATGTTGCAAGTAATAAATTGTAGGATGTTTCAATTCTATGTTTAGATAATGCTAATGATTCCTGGGTAATAGATTCAAGGGATTCATTTCATGCCACACCCATAGAAAATATTTTGTAGATTATGTTCAAGATGATTTTGGATAGGTATATTTGGGTGATGATGAACCCTATCAAATTTTTGGAAAAGGAAAGACAAAAATCAAGTTGTAGAATGGAAATGAATGGTTGCTACAAGAGGTAAGACATGTTCCAAGTTTGAGAAGGAATTTAATTTATGTAGGACAACTGGGTAGTGAAGGCTGCATGGTTACCTTTTTAGACAAAGTTTGGAAGGTCACTAAAGGTGCATTAGTAGTAGATAAAGGTGAAAAGGTAGGAAAATTGTATTTGTGGTACTGGTAATAATTACTCTACCTTAGCTGCTACATAAACAATTGCTACTGAGACAGTTTTAGCACCTGCTACAAGGACAAAAACATAATCGTGGCATCGTAGACTTGGGCACATGAGTGAGAAAGGGATGAAGATCCTTCACTCCAGAAAGTTGCTACTAGGTCTAAAGAAGATTGACTTGGAGTTCTACAAAAAAATTGTTTATGAAAAATAGAAAAAAAGTCTGATTTCTCAAAGTTGGGAAAGAGAAGAAGAGTGAGAAATTAGAGCTTGTGCATTCATATGTATGGGGACCAACTCAGGTATCTTCTCTTGGTGGCTCTTGTTATTATGTTACTTTTATTAATGATGCAACTAGGAAAACATGGGTGTATTTCCTAAAACAAAAATTAGAAGTATTTAAAACTTTTAAAAATTGGAAAGATTTGGTTGAGAATGAGACAGGAAAAAAGTTGAAGTGTCTCAGATCTGATAATAGAGGCGAGTATTGCAGTAGAGAATTTGAAAATTACTACACATACAATGGAATCCTTGGGCAGAAAACAATTCCTAGAACCCCACAAGAAAATGGTATGTCTGAGAGGATGAATAGGACTATTATGGAGCGTGCAAGGAGCATGAGATTTCATGTTGGACTACCCTTACACTTTTGGGTAGATTTTGTACATACTGTTGTTTATTTAATAAATAGGGGACCTTCAAATCCTTTGGATGGTGGAATTCTAGAGCAGGCATGGATGGGTAAGAAGGTAAAGTATTCATTTTTGAAAACCTTTGGTTGTGAAGGTTTTTTCCATGTTGATATTGAAAATAGAACCAAGCTTGAGGCTAAGTCTAAAAAATGTACCTTCATTGAATATGGAGTAGATGAATTTGGTTATCGGTTATGGGATTATGAAAATCATAAAATCATTAGGAGTAGAGATGTTATATTCAATGAGAAGGTCATGTATAAGGATCGGTTGCAAGAAAAGAAGCATGAACAAGCCAAAAAGGAATATGTGGTGTTGGATGAGATTCCAGAAAATAAAATGCTAGCGGTACTTGATGCTCAACAACTCCTACAAGTGTTAGATTTTCTACAAGGATAACTAGACCTCTAGAAAGATTTTCTCCCATCGTTATATTCTATATTATTAATTGATTCTGGTGAACCTAAAAGTTATGAAGAAGCAATGCAGGTAGATACCAAAAAGCAGTGGGAGCTAGGCATGAAAGAGGAAATGGATTCCTTGCTGAAAAATCAGACTTGGGACTTAGTCCAATTTCCTGCAGGAAAAAATAGCATTACCAAATAAATGGGTTTACAAGTTGAAGGAAGAAGATCAAGGCAAGAAAATATATAAGTCCAAACTCACGATAAAAGGTTTTGCACAAAAAAAAGGTATAGACTTTGATGAAATATTTTCTCCAATTGTAAAGATGACTTCTATTAGAACTATTCTAAGTCTTGTGGCTGTGAAAGACTTGCATCTTGAACAACTAGATGTGAAAACAACATTTCTCCATGGGGACTTGGAAGAGGAAATATACATGTAGCAACCATAGGGATGTGAGGTCAAGGGTAAGAAGGAATTTGTGTGCAGGTTAAAGAAGAGTTTGTATGGCCTAAAACAAGGACCTTGACAATGGTATTTGAAATTTGATAGTTTTATGGTTGAACAAGGTTACAAAAGATGTCATTCTTCCTATTGTGTTTATTTTAAGAAATTGGGTAATGGCGGCTATATTATCTTACTGCTTTATGTTGATGAAATGCTTGTTGTTGGGTCTAACATGCAACATATTAATGAACTTAAGCAGAAATTAGCAAATTCATTTGCTATGAAGGATTTGGATGCAAAAAAACAAATCCTTGGTATGAGGATCACATGGGATAGGACAAACATAAAATTATTTTTGTCTCAAAGTGAGTATGTAGAGAAGGTGTTGAAAAGGTTTAACATGTAGAATGCAAAAGAAATTAGTACACCTTTTCCTAGTCATTTTAAAATGACTAAGGAGATGTGTCCAAATAAACAAGATGAGGAAGGCAAAATTTCTAAAATACCATATGCATCAACAATTAGTAGCTTGATGTATGTAATGGTATGCACAAGGCTAGATATTGCACATGCAGTGGGATTTATGAGCATGTATATGAGAAATCCAAGAATGGAACATTGGAATACAGTAAAATGGATTCTCTAGTATTTAAGAGGTACTACTTCAAAGAAACTATGTTTTGGAGGAACAAATTCTACTCTAAAAGGATATGTTGACTCTAATCTGGCGGGTGATATTGATAGCAGGAGGAGTACTATAGGGTATGTTTTTACTATAGGAGGTACTACGATTCGTTAGATTTCAAGACTGCAAAAGGTTGTTGCACTTTCAACCATTGAAGCTAAGTATGTTGTCGCTATGGAAGCTAGCAAGGAGATGATTTTGTTACAACATTTTTTGGAGGAATTGGGACAATGAAAAGAAGATAGCTCTTTGTACACTAATAGCTAGAGTTCCATTCATCTTGCTAAGAGTTCAGCTCTGCATTTAAAAGCTAAGCATATATAGCTCAGATACCACTTCATCCAGTCAGTTTTGGAGGATGGACAGTTGAAGCTAGAGAAAATTAACGCAAGTGAGAATCTTGCAGATATGTTTACAAAGGTAGTTACATGGGAGAAATTGATTTCATCATCAATTTTCATTGGCCTTCATGACTGATAATGGTGGACATAAGAAACCAGTCAGGCCTGTAATCTAGTGGAAACTGCAAGTGCAACGCTGTCATCTAGGATCAGTCTCCAAGTGGGAGATTGTTTGGTGTGGAGCCTAATCAGTCTCCAAGTGGGAGATTGATGGTATGTGGCAGCTGGTCATGCAAATAAGTTTTTTCCTATTGACATGTTAAGATTTTTTTCCTGATGACATGCATTGGTATTTTCCCTGCAACTAATCCTTATACATGAAAACCACGTGTTATGGTTCAGGGTCAAATAATGATGACCAACCTCTTGTCCTCATGATCAATGACATCGAGGTAGCCCACATATTCAAAGCATGGTGGGTGATGATGGGCCATGCCCTAATTTTTCTATCACATGCCCCCATGGGCAATTCCAGTGTATAGGGGTAGGGATGAGAGGATTGCAGTGGTGGCAGTGAGGAGAGAGAGGTAGCAATGGGTGGAGGGGTAGAAAGGTCTAGATGGTGGTGGAGATTATCATCACTCCCAACCATAGTTATAATCTCATCGATGGCACCTTCAATGATTTTCATCCCTCCTACGACAACAACAATATTAATAGGATTAGGACCTAATGTTGCACCCCTCCTAATCCACACTAGTAGGTCGAGGATCCAGGTACGAGAGTGATTCATCTTATTTCTTGTTAGTACTTATTATTTCAATTTATCTCATATATATTCATACACATGCTTTTATATGATTCAGTATTGATAACATTTAATTCTTCGTGGTTGCAGTCGACAAATAGGAGTTGATCGCCTTCATCGAGTGATGTATTTTTGAGGTAGCTCCAACCGTGCCCATCTAGGGAAGTTTCCTTAACACATACATTCCAATGTGGACAGGGCAACATTCCCACTTGTTTGAGCCTATGGCATGGTTGAAGATTGCTTACGAGGAGGAACACATGGAGATGATACAGAGGGTAGCTGACATCGTTGCTATGACCGAGCAGAGGGATCTGTTGGCAAGAGACACTATGAATATCATTTGGTGTTGTCATTGATGGCAACCCTAATCGATGATTGGATACGTACTTCATTATTTGATCATATTGGCAGTTAGATTACAAACAGTTAAGGAAGAACAAAGCATTCGTTAGTTTTGTGTTCATCGATTCACATGAATATTTTATGTTAATATTTTTTGCTACGTATCTCAAGGAAGATTGATCCATGTATGCTTTTTGTTATCCATGAATCTCAGTGCCTCGTATTGATCTGTGTGCAAGTTAGAAGGTCTGGTTGGATAATTCTCTACTTTATCAGTACTGGAGCCAACTTCGTGAATGTATCATGTCGTAGATGTTTGAGAAGTAATTATTTAAGTATTTTTGTGTTCGATAATTTTTGTTTTGGTCCTGACTAATTTGTGGCCGACCATTGTGGATGCGCATTATACTTTACTCATGATTTGAGCCAACAGTTGTAAATATTATTTTGTTCTATTGAAGTCGACATATGGATGATTAATTCTTAGTTGTGGATATATATATGAGATCGTTCATATCATTTTGAGGATTGTATGAAGTGCGTTGATGTGAATTTCAAATTAGAGCAAGTAGAAGAGAGATAATGCACAGTTTCACTTGTGCATAAAGGATTTGTGTTGCGAGTCTTAGCAGAACAAAGCAGAAGTATATAATTAGCCTGAATGACAAAATATCGAGTATTGAGCCTAATCAGAACTATAATCAAGCATATGTAGATGCTATTTTCTCAGTTCAAATTCTCATATGGTTTTAATCTGATTTTATTTGTAAGATAGTGATCCTTCTTTGAGAAATGAGCTCTAGGCAGTGTTCCTGAATGCAAGTGCATTCCCCATATTGTAAACTTCATTTGAGTATACTCAGATCATATTGTGGATTGGCCATCCATCGTGCTTTTTCCCCTAATAGGGTTTCCACATAAAAATTCTCATGTTATGGTTTTGTGGTTGTTTGTTTTATGTTCATGCACATTTCCTTGAATGAATGTTTTAAATGCTTGAAGAATAAGATCAATAAAGTTAGAAATTGTAGAACACTGATTCACCCCCCTCTTAGTGTTGCTTGATTCCAATAGGATCAACATGTGTTCAAGCTTCATACTGCATTGTCCAAGAAAGACTAGGATGTGATGCAAGAAAAGAGTGTCGAGAGGCCACATAATGCCCTATAGAGCCAACTTGATGGCCTTGGAAGGAAGGCAACAATAATGAGGCCGGTGTAGATCCCCAAGTGTAAAAAATTTAGGAGGATCAACTTCGGGAGGAGGTTCCTGAGCTACATGGAGAGGTTTGAGGATAGTGCATGAGCATGTTAGTGTTGCGGTCACATCGATCATGGTTCATAGCATCAGTTCAAACCCCACCTTAGCCACCACCAGCACGAGAGGGCTAGAGGCCCTTTTTGTATATGCCATATTTTATACACAGATGATATTGTCTTTTATAGAATTATTTTGATATATAGACACATATTGATACATAGTCACCACATTTTGACATGTTATATTTATGGATGTATGTTATGATTGGATGCTATCATGATCTAATAAACACAAATTGGATGTATGTTAATTAAATATGATCATTATCTAATTGCCTAACCAAAAGATGTGTTAATAAAAGAATGTCATAGTATAATGAATTGTGATCCTTGAGGGATGAGCACCATACATATGCCACATAGATACTATGCATAGTATTAGTGAAGATGCATCGTATTGATGGGTTCTTTTAGAGGCATTCCATCCATAGGTAACAATAGTCCATAAGCACTAGAACCATACATGAAGATGACAATGTAAGGGCCTAACCAATTAGGGCTAAACTTCCCCTTTTGATCAAGTGGCACATTTATATTTTTTTGATTCTCATAGAGAACCAGATCACCTACCTTGAAATTTCAAGAAAGAACAACCCGATTATAATGCTTAGAAATAGATTATTGATAAGCTTGAGATGATCAATGGCCTGCATTCTGTGCTCATCGAGAAACTCCAGCTAATGCAAACGATTAACATGGGAAGTGTCATCATCAATTAACCCTTTAAGGGAAAATCACAAAGATGGAATTTCTAACTCTAAAGGCATGATAGCTTTGAAACCATACACAAGGTTATATAGTGTTGTACCAGTAGTCATATGAACATTTGTGCGATAGGCCCACAAGGTGTATGTTAGTTGTGTATTCCAATCTTTATTTTTTTTATTACTTATTTTTTGGTGAATCATCTCAAGAGTTTTATTAGATGCTTCAGCTTGGCCATTAGATTGAGGATAGTATGGTGTAGAAAAACAATGTTGAATATGAAAATTTTCTAGGAATTGCTTTACCTCTTTGTTCTTAAATGAAATACCATTTTCATAAACTAGGGTAGAAGGAAATCCAAAATGAGCAATGATATTATTTAAAAGAAAGCTACATATGTCTTTAGCGTTCGTGGATCGAACTGGAACAACTTCGACCCATTTCATAAATCAGTACCAATAATGATGAAGGTATGTTCTTTAGAAGAAGGAGGTGATATTTTACCAATAATATCCAACCCCCATTTTGTGAATGGCCAAGGAGAGGTCTAATTTTGAAGCTCTTGAGTAGGATTTCAAATAATATTACTATGTTGTTGACATTGCAAACACTTCTTGACAAAGGAAAAGGAGTCTTGTTCCATCATTTGCAAAAATTATTCCATGTGAATTAGTTTAAACACCAGGGATTTACCACCAAAATATCCACCCCCGGAGCCTAAATGGGCTTCTTGAAGGGCAAGGGGAATTTTCACCTTAGTGAGACATCAAAGAAGAAGACCATTATAATATTTTTGATAGAGGACATAAGATAGTATAATGTATCAAACTGAAAGTTTTCTTATCGAAGTGCGAGCATTTTTAGTCACATCATCAAGAAAATTTCTAGTCTTCAAATAATTATAAATGTGTGAATACCATTCCTCTAAGTCTATGTGATCACACACTAGAGCATCAAGATCAGGTTCATCTGAGACAACAAGAGAGCAAAGATTGTAATCCACAAATTGGTATTATTCTATACCATCATTCGAAGATACAAGGGAGGTTGCACTTGCCATTTCATTTGTATGTCGCTTTTCTCCCTTAGGAACACTATCTATTGTGAAAGAAGAGAAATAATCAAGCAAGGATAAGGCCAAATCCTGATACTGAGATAGCTTATTCTGCTTGGCTTGATACATTCCTATAATTTGATTTATAATGAGTTCAAAATCACCATGAATGCGAAGATGTTTAGTATTCAAAGCCATCACAACACATAAGCCATCTATAAGGGCTTCATCCTCAGTGATGTTAGTGCAATAAAATTCTACTAAAAAATATAGAGGAATTGGCGTGCCTTTGTAAGGAAGCTAAGGTAGTGGAACAACTTCCTACACTAATCTTGAGAGGAGAATAATGCAAACTTTTATAGATGTTTTAAATAACAAAAACTTAAACAAAAATAAACATAAATATACTGCATACAATAACATAGTGATTTACGTGGGGAAAACCCTTTCAGGAGAAAAACCCCACACTCCAAAAGTCGGCCAATATATTATTCAAAAATCACAAAGATTACAATATACTTGCAGAGAAAACTTCTCATAGGAGTATCACCAACCAGAGATCTAGAGGCAACACGATTGTTATTAGACTCTTAGAATACACCACAATACACAACCATAATATAATGCCCTCATAAAATAGGGTTACCTTCTAAGGAAAGTCAAATAATAAAATATCAATCGTCAGATCTAATACCTAATGATGAAGGATCCATATTTATAATAATAAAATACAAATAAATTTTTCCTTTCGGGGGCATTACCCTCGAGCCCTTATCGGGGCACACTTCCCCTAGACTCCCAATCAAGGGGATGATCCCCCCAGACCCCCAATGGAGGGGAAACCCCCCACGCCCCCCGTCGTTTTAGATCATTTGCATTTGTGTTTCGAAATTTTATCGTTCTTAGAATTTCACTGTAATTACTAGCTAGAGCATTTGGGGCTGACCTGGGCTAGATTTCTTAGTGTGGACCTATTCCAAATCATGTGAAGCTTAATGGGACATCATACAATCATTTTGGGTCCAATGGGATGTATCTTGGAGATTCACAATTCATTCCTTTTATGAAGGATTATATTTTCATATTTTGAGGCTGACCTTCACAGTTATTCATTAATTGGATTTATGAACCTTTGTGGTCGACCCAGACCTTTTTTGGAGCTTGAGAAACATATTTATAATCATTTGTAACTCATATGAAGTCAGTCATTTAGTGATCAAGTTAGAGATTTTTTAGATTCATATATTTTTGCATCAACCCTTCAAGGACCATAATAAGGCCTTTGGCTAGTTGTAATGTTGAATGCCCTCACGACAGGCCTGTGAGCCTTGATTATTCACCCTTGAGGCACATGTTGCATGTAATATGGCCAATTGAATAAAGAATCATATTTACAAATTATTTTCTTGTGTTATTTCTACTATTTTGACTCTAAGTTGCGTGGTTTGGACTGTTCTTTCTTAAACCTCCATTTGTGACTGCACCAAGTGGTATAAAAGAAAGTTTGCAAGTCCTAAAGGCATTCCTTGAGGTGAATAGATCATTGACTTGAGGCAGACTACATGTGTTTTCAACCGATCACTGATTGTGAGGTAGTTGAAACCCTTGTAGCTAGATCGCCAAATTGAGGCAGTTGCACCAAATTCAAGGGGAGAGATGTTGCCAAGGAGAGTGCCTGCTATGGAGAATGTTGTTCGAAGAATGGATGAAATGTTGGAAATGATGTGCGATATGCGAATCCGGTTAGATGCAGTAGAAGAAGATAGAAGGCAAGGCCTAAACCCCAGACATGAGGATGAAAGCGATGATGAAGCAGATCATGCAAGTCAAATTGCAGATGCCCTAAGCAAAGAATAAGAAGTCTAAGACGAAGTGAAGATGTTGAAGGTGATTTTGAAAATCGGTAAGTGACCTACAGTTGAAATTCAAAATTACACAGGAAATTTAAACCTCAAGGAATTTATTGATTGGACCAATGAAATGGAGGAATACTTTGAATATGAAGAAATTGAATATTAAAAAAGAGTTAGATTTGTGAAAACAAAGTTGAAAGGTCATGCTGCTTTATGGTGAAAAGAAGTTCAATTGGATATAAATAGAAGAGGAAAGGAGAAAATCATCAAATGGGATAGAATAGTGACAAATTTGAAGAATTAGTTCATACCAATTGATTGTGAACTAGAATTGTTGAAAATATTGTAGAACTTGAGACAAAAGGAGAGATATGCGAAGGAATATTCTAAAGAATTCTACAAGATGATAATTAGAACCATTCATAGTGAAGCAAGTAAAGAAAATGTGGAAATATATATCAATGGACTGAGAACAAACATTCAAGAAGAACCAGGCCTAGTAAAGATGGCATCAGTTGAAGAAGCATATCAATTTGCATTGAAGGTAGAAGAGAAGTTGAATAAGAATTTTGAGAAAAGGCAAAGAAGTGCAAGAGGAAGATTCTAGAAGAGTGGACAACAATCCAAAGAAAGAAGACCTTATGCAGATCTGAAAAAAGATGTAAAACCCTATCAGAGTGAAGAAAAGGATTCCAATTTATATCGTAGAGGAAGAGAAGATAGAAATTTATATTACACTGACAAAGGAGGTCATAATTCTTACCACAATGATGGATTCCGAAGAGATGAAGGAAGATTTGAGTGAAGGCCATTTAAAGGAACATGTTTCAAGTGTGGAGGTGAAGGAAATAGAGCTTTTGAATTCCATCAAGGAAGCACCGACAATAAACTTGAGCATACTAGAACAACTTATGTAGATGAAGAACCTGTTGAATCCCCTAATTCAATTGGGAAACCTGAGAAAGTCGAATCATTGGTGATGAGGAGAGCTTTGATGTATGAAGAAGTGACTGAGGAACCACCACAAATGAATAGCTTATTCAGAACTAGATGTAAGTCCAGAGGAAAGGTATGTAAAGTTATCATTGATAGTGGAAGCATTGATAATCTAGTTTTAGAGGAGATGGTAACCAAGTTGAATTTGGAAAGATTGAAACATTTAAACCCCTATAGGATATCATGGATTCGAGATAAGCATAATATCTTGGTGAATGAGCAATGTTTGGTGAAATTTCATATTGGATCATATAGGGATTAAGTATTATGTAATATTATGCCTATGGATGCTTGTAATTTACTATTAGGAAGACCATGAAAATATGATAAGAAAAAAATTCATGATGGGAGAAGAAATACTTATACTATGACTTCAAATGGAAAGATAATTAAGTTGATACCTTTAGAGGAAGAGGATAAGACTGAAGTTTGTGGCACTGCTAGACTATGTTTGGTGGATTGAAGGAAATTTTTGGATGGATTGAGGTATGAAAATATGTGTTTTGCATTTATTCCAAAGAAGGGTGGTAAACTAGAGGTAGAGAATTCTATCACAGAGAATAAATAGGTAGCAGAATTGTTGACAAAGTATGGAGACATCATGTCAAAAAATTTACCAGATGAACTACACCCAGTTTGGAGCATCAGTCATCACATAGATCTTATACTGAGAGAAAGTTTACAAAACAAGGAAGCACATAGAATGACACCGGTAGAGAATGAAAAGTTGAAGCAACAGATACAAGGCTTGTTGAGGAAAGGATTGATAAGAGAAATTTTGAGTCCATGTGTGGTACCTATTGTACTTGTACCAAAGAAATATGGAGAGTGGAGAATGTGTATAGATTCAAAAGAAATCAATAGGATCACCGTCAAGTATAGATTCCCATTACCAAGGATGCATGATATTATGGATTGTTTAAGAGGAGCAAATCATTTCACCAAGATTAATCTCAAGAATGGATATCATCATATCAAAATCAAAGAGGGAGATAAGTGGAAAACTGAATTTAAGACTAATGAGGGATTGTATGAGTGGTTAGTAATTCCTTTTGGATTGACCAATGCACTGAGCACTTTTATGAGATTGATGAATGAAGTACTGAAGAAATTCTTGGTAAGTTTTTCATTGTTTATTTGGATGATATTTTGATTTTCATTAAAACAAGAGAAGAGCATTTGTGGCACATTAGTTAAGTATTGCAGAAGTTGAGAGAGGATAAGTTGTTGATTAATGTCAAGAAGTGTAGCTTTATGAAGACAAAGTTGGTATATTTTGGATTTTTATTTCTGCTGAAGGACTGAAGATGGACCCTAAGAAAGTTAAAGCAATTTTTCATTGGCCTACACTAGTAAATATTGGAGAGGTAGGATCATTCCATGGATTAGAAATTTTCTACCAGAAGTTTATCAGAAGTTTCAATAGCACTTGTAATCCCATGACAGAGACAATGAGAGGAGATAAGAAGGACTTTAAGTGGACATCATGAGAACAAAGAAGTTTTGAATTGTTGAAACAAAAGGTGACATAACAACTAGTGTTAGCAGCCACATTTCATTTTTGTTGGTTGAGTCGATGCATTTAGAGGAGGAATTAGTCTTTGGTTTAGTGGTGGCAACAATAAGAGAAAATTTGGCGGGTTTAGTAGCTTGTTTATAGCATTGATTTGCTTAGATTTAAGTATAAATAGAGGTAGCCTCTCTGCCTTTTGTTTACCCATTCTGATTTCTTCTTATTCATTCATAATTTTGTTGTAGTTTTTTGTGCAAGTGAGTTGTTGAGTTCTTTAGTGAGAAAGAGAGTTTTCTTTGTGAATTTTCATTGGTTGTGAATATTTGTGAGAAGCTATTATTGGTGATAGGATAAGTTTAGAAAAAGTAGCAAGCATGACTATGGAGGTTTGAGCTTAGGAAGTAACATAATATTTTGGAGCTATTATTCCAGGCATGATGATTTTATTAATCTATTCTTTTTATGTTGAAATTGTATTTGTTTATGAATGCAAGTGATTGGAAAAGATGTTTTATATGCACGTTGATCTTTCCTAAATTAATTTAAGTTATTTCTTATTTTGGTTGAGCTTACTTGACTTTATGTATGTATGTATTCTCTATGATAGAATTATGTGAATATGTTCACTATTTTATCTATATCTAGGTTGTCATAAACCATATGTATGCTTACATAGACTATTAAATGTGGGAAATAATGTTATCTTGAATTACTTTGTCTAAGATGTTAGTTTTTGAACATGGGTGGTTAACTTGGTTGTTCTTGGGGTTAGGATAATCTGTGGATGGGAGTAACCTAGTTGGTCACTTTGTTATATCAATACCTTTAGGATAGAAAGTATGTTATGATTGAAAAGAGTATGAATGGTCAAATACCAAATTGAGCTAGGGGTGGGTGAGCATACAAATTCACTTACGATTGACTGATTATATTAGAAACTTTGGCCAAAGTAGTGTAAGTAGCCACTGTTTACATTGTTGGTTCATTGTGAACCAGGTTTGCATACTAGGAAGGGAATGCCATACATGTAGTTTGTAGCCAATGTATGGTAGCTCTAGTTATGTAGGACACAACACTATGCTCAGGGAGGCTAGAATTATGAGGTTACCAAGATAATCTCTTCGTCGAAGGGTAAGGCCATCTTACCATTAACACAAATGTGTGAGGGACCGAAATAAGTTTGTGGCTGGTGAAAAAGAGCTTGAGTGATGCTCTCCCTCATACAATTGGCAGCCACTATTTTATGATGTATGCTAGCAAGACAACTAGGCCATTTGTATCTTTGTTTCATTAAACCTCATGGAAGCTATGTATGTATCTATGTATCTCTATTCTTATTGAGAAATTGTAAATGGGGAAATGTTATCATTTAAACGAAATTATGGAATATGAAAACGTTACTTGGGATTTTGTAATGTTTCTTTTGTAAATGCAATGGAAGTTTGAAATGGGATTATTTCAAATGTGCATATTATTATCGAAAATGAAAAGAAATTTTTTATTGCTATATTTTGTAAGCATATATTATTCACATGTGGGTTGAAACATAAGTAAATTCTTTGGGTCAAACATTGGGCATATTAAAATTAGTGTCAACTTGATGTGGAAGGATCATCCCTTTCCTAACCCCATTGATGTAAAGCTTGAAGTTGATGTGTTGATGAAGATTAAACCACAAAATTATTCTCAAATAATGAAGATGGATATGAATTCCTACATCATAAGGATAATTAGATTATTTGTGGATTCATTACTCATACAATGAGGGCTATTTATAGGATTTCTAGTAGAATCAATGGCTAAGATTGATTTGGTTAATCAAAGGATGAAATCAAAAGATAGAGTATGACATGGATCAAGGATTCCAATCCATAGATGAGATTGAATATTGACATGGATCCTTGATTCTAATCAAGGGCTCTAATTAAATTAGAATGTGCAAGTCCCTTAATTTTATGAAGAATGTTGGAAGATATTTCCATATGGAGGGAAATATTTGAATTCAAATTGGAGGAATATTCCCTTGCAAGTGGGAGAAGTTGGAGGAATTAGAAGATATTAGTCAATTAAATAATTAAGATATTATTTAATTGTGCAAGATGGGGAATTTAGGATTTTAATCAAATAATTAGCTCATTTAATTAAAAAGAGGAATTAATGATATTTAATTAAACAATTCATATTATTTAATCAAATGAGAGGACTTAGGGTATTTAATTAAATAATTCACATTATTTAATCAAATAGGATGAAAATTAGTATGAAAATGATGAATTAATTAAATGATATTGATTATTCGATTAATATAGGAAAATGATGGATTTAATTAAACAATTAGGATTATTTAATTAAATGGGTGATAATGGTCGAATCAGGGTAGAAATGGTGTTAGTAAGCGAGATAAGGTATGTGATATTATCAGGACATTTTTAAGTGTCTACATTTTGCCCCTCTTTGAAACAATGTAATCACTACATTGTTTCAAAGAAATGATGATTCTCAAATCAAAATTTAAAAAAATTCCTAATTTTTCCTAATGCCCCATTGTGCCCCAGCAAAAGGAATGGATGTTGTTTTGTTGCCCCCTTGAGAGATCGAGCGAAAACTTTAATTTTTAGGTCGATATTGTGAAAAAGATACAGGATTAGTTCGGTTGATCAGAGGATGAAAGATACTTCTTAGAAATCTTAGATGTTTAATGTAGATGGATTTTATGATGTATAGATAGTCATTGGCCATGGGTAGCCTCATGTATATTTTGATATATATCACACAAATTTGATCATAAATGTCTGGCAATGACCCATTTCAAGATATATTGACATCATTCAACCTCATGGTTGAAGACATTAACAAGGTTTCTACCATAATTGTGGAGGATAACATTCAAGATCTATCCACAAATGATCACATTGACAATGTCTCTATATCACCCAAGGAGAAATTTGAAATATCTCAAGAATTTATTCCCAAGCATGATCAAAATAAATCATCAATGTCTATAAATGATCAATTCCAAGATATATTAATATCATTCAACCTCATGGTAGCGCGTATTGATGAACAAGAGAATCTTAATCCAATACTCATACCCAATGCAAAAAATCTAAGCCAAGAGCTATCACCCACATGTTCATGTTTCGAGGAAATCCAAGGATCCTTTACAAGCAATCCATTCTTTGAAATTGATTCATGCCAAGAACATGAACCAAAGAATATTGAAGATAACACCACACAAATTCAAGATCAAGAATCCCTATAATCAATATACTACAATGAATTGGTGAATATCTTCCAATACATCCATTTTTTTCCAAAAAAAAGAACAAATCCATATACCAAACACACATACATCTACCCATGATATGCTTACACCTAATGGACATGTAGATGATCTTCATCCAAAACAAGAGTCTCATACTCTTGATATCATTACCAAGGAACAAGAGTCTCTTACTCTTAACATCTTTACACATGATCAAGGCATAGAAAAATCCATAGACATATTAGAAATTGATCATGAAGAAGACTTATACAATTGTGAATCAGAAACATCATTTGAAGAGAAAGAAGAAATGGATCATGAGGAAGACCCCTACATGGATTTTGAAGCATCAACACCTTTTGAATAAGCATTAAAATCATAAACATCCTCCATGTAAATTGAATACATTGAGTATGAGGATATCGAGCATTATCAAAACAAAGGATTATGTTTACAGGAACATAGTATCTTGAAATCAACAAAGATAGTCAATAATCTTGAGAAAGGTCTTGGTTTTACAACAATCAAATAATCTTATCATGTTAGTTATACCTCTATAATATCGGGGGAAACCTTATCTAGTGCAAACACCAATAGGGGGAGCATGAAGGGTCCTTATGATAAAACTGTTACCAATACTACAACTAGCCATATCATAAATAGTCATCCATGCATATTTCCACCCTCTAATTGGGATCAACAGAAAGAGAAAAAGCTATGTCAAAGAAAAGATCAAATCATTGAATCAAGAGAATCAGTGAAGCAAAATGGACAAAGCAAATTCAAATGGATACCAAATCAAAAGAAAAAAAATCATCCCTATCAAACTCCATTAGTCAAAGAAACTATGGGGCAAAATAAAAAGGGAGCGTCATCCATAAAAAATATCCACTAATGAAAAAGAAAGATTCAAGAGTGACCTACAAAGTTTATGAAGAATTTGGTCCCAATCGAATCCCCATATCCACCCATCATTGCTCATCATCCCAAGTTTTGAAAATCAAAGATTTCAAACTATCTACTAGTTCATCTGCATCTCATATCCCTGTAGACACTTAAAATTTTCCTAATTGATATCACATATCCAAACTTGATTACTAACACCATTTTCATCTTGATTCGACCTCTTTCGACTATTTAATTAAATAATCCTGATTACTTAGTTAAATTCATGATTTTTTCCTATTAGTCGAATAATCAACATTATTTGGCTAATTCAGCCTTTTCATATTAATTTTCATCTTATTTGATTAAATAATATGAATTATTTAATTAAATTCCCTAAGTCTTCTCATTTGATTAAATAATCTTAATTATTTAATTAAATGTCACTAATTCCCTCTTTTTAAATTAAATGACTTAATTTTTTTATTAAATATTTAAAATCCCCCATCTTGCACAATTAAATAATATTCTAATTATTTAATCGACTAATTTTTGTAATCCCTCCAATTTCCCTCACTTGCAAAGGAATATTCTCATGGAATATTCCTCTATTTCAAATTCAAACTAATTCCCTCCAACATGGAAATATCTTGCACATTCCTCCCAAATCAAGGATTTGTGTTTCTTTCAATCAATTTCAACCCTTGATTAATTGCATCAATCCATGTCATCTCTCAATCTCCTCCATGGATTTGATCCTTGATCCATGCCAACTTTTCTCATCAATTTGCATAAATTGATTAACCAAATTTATCCTAGCCATTGATTCACTCAAAATTCCTATAAATAGCCTCCATTTCATGAGAAATTCATCCACATTCATTGAGAGCAATTAGACTATAGTCATTTTTAGAGAAATATTAGAGAGAATTTCATCATTTTGCATTCATTTCATCATCAAAATCTCCATTGGAGCATCATTCAAGCCTGTTTCATCAATATGAATTAGGAAAGGGTTGATCATTCTGCATCAACTCAGCACCAATCCCCCAATGGGATGAGCTTTTTAGGTTTTAATTTCATTCATTTTATGTTATTTGATGTTTTAATGGCTTCCTAGTTGATAATTCAAGAATTTCATTGGGAATATGGTTTAATTAGGCTAATTGATGGATTTAATTGCTTAATTCATTTGTATTTTGTCTAATTCATAATCATGTTCACATATTTGGCACTCTCGTTGGGACCTAATCCACTATTTTAATTGGTTTGGCTTGAGAATTTTGTGTTTATAGGTTTTTGAGGCAAGTCAACTCACTTGTTTCAAGTCAGATCCACACACTTGTTTCCGATGCATTTGATGTCTTTGGTTTTTGTACAAGTTTTTGACATGGCAACACACTTTTAGTTCACCAAATTCGTGCACTTGTAGAGCCGCACACTTGTCTTGATGCAGGCCAATGCACTTGTGAAACTCCAATGCACTTGTCATCAGAACTCCAACACACTTGTCTAACAAAGTGGCACACTTGCAGGTAATCCAAAGGTAAAATTTCAATGTTAATATGAATTCTCAATTTCAATTGATTTCTAAACCTAATGAGTTTATGATCTGTGTTTTCTATTTTTAGTACTAACAACTTGCAGATTGTAGTATGGAAGCATGGAGTGAAGAAAAAGTGTTCATTAACACTTGTCTTGTTTAAATTTTTAAAGTATTTCTAAATACTTGTGAAAAGAATGACCTAAGAGCCTTTCTATTTCATGCTTTAGTTAAATAACACTTCAATTTGGGTTTAAAATCAATTCACACTTCAATTTGGATTTAAGAATGAAAAATCTATCTTGCATTTTTAATTTGGATTGAAATTGAGCCAAAAATCCTCACACTTCAATTTGGTTATAAAATTGAACAAGACAAATTCACACTCAGTTTTGGTGCTTAAAATGAACCTCACATTTATCTTTAGTGCACTAAAATGAACCATTGTCTTCTTTTCTTTCTATGATTGGTAAAATTTTAGTGTGTATCATCTCCCCTTCCACTTCGTGTGATCTTGGGTGAAGAGAAACACTCTTATTTTACATCCTTTTGAGTCACCCAAGGCTTGCTACGTATCCTCTCCCATTGTGCTTCATGTGATCTTGGGTGAAGAGAAATATAATTTCTTTTTCTTTTATTAGAGAGGGCCTCCCTTGAGATACATCTTGCAGTGGAGAACTCGAGCTGCCCTTCAAGCACGTTTACCGATAGGCTATATAAAGTATGCAAAAACAAAAGTTAGTAGCATGAATCTAAGGAATTTATACCTTGTGTGCATACTCTCAAGTATACCTTGGGTGTTTACGGTGTCATTACATAACTTTTGTACCTAGAGGCCAATCCAAGGTTTTTAAAATGATTCTTCAAGTAGTGCATGGGAATATCACCATTCCCATAAGTTACTTACCAGGTATGGTTTATGGTTGAGGCATAAGGCTTAATAGTTCATTCTCTTTTACAAAACCAAGAGTATCAAGGTGGTACATGACCTTGGTATGTCCTATTCGACCCCTCCATAGATTTGAATTGCATCACTCTTTCAGGGGTTAGGTAAGCCTACTGCGAAGAAATATACCTTTTGATTTTTTTTTGAGCTAAACTAGTGAACCTTATGGAAGAAGGTTTACGAAATATCCTCCTCACCCATTGAGTCGCTAAACACATTGCTTGACATTTAAACTCAAAAACAAACATCAACATGGTCACAAAAAATTTAAACCCTTTGAATATTGTTTGAGTACACTTGAAGAACACTATACCACTGCATATCCCTAAGTATATCTTGGGTTTATTAAAATAATATCTTAGTGTCTTCCTAGTATTTGGGTTCATATCTCTACTCATTATTTCAAATTCAACATAGGGAACTATGATTTAGCATCTCGATTTTCACAAATTTTGAGCTTTATGGAAAACAATTTGTTTGGTTGTAGAAATCTTAGATTCAAACATAACCAAGATCTCCATCTAGTAAAAAAAATATTACATTAAATAAAATTTTAAGAATTGAACTACAAAGTAGGTGTACCTTGGTCACATGTTCAAAACATTTTGGTTTCCAACAAAAAAGGAAAACAAGGAAATGCATGCTTAAAGTTATTTTTATTAAAATAATTTTGGGCTACCATACATTGAAACATCAAACCAAAGTCCCTTCATCAAAAATAATTTGGCCTTTTAGGTTTGAACACTCAAAGGAAAATGCATGTTTCTCAACACCTTGATCTTGAAACAAGTCCCTCTTAGGTCTTACATGAGGATCAAACATCAACCATATTATTGAAATCCAAACATCAAACCATTCAAACATCCCATGTCACAAACAACTTCAAATTTTGGGGCAAACAAATCTCCTAGACCAAGTTTTCATCAAACATCATCTAATTTAGCTAAAAGTTTTGAAACACATCCTTTTCATACATCTATTTGGATTAGCACAAATCCTTTTGGGCACACTTATCCTAGAGTCACAAGTCTACTCTTAGGATTTTCAAGTTTATTAGGATCCTCATCAAACATATATCAAAACTTAAGTCTAGATTTGTTCAAAATTGAGAGTTCCTTATCATTCACATCACTCATCCCTTAATCATTCACATCATCATTGGTCCTAAATACCTTAGAGGTTCACTTTTAGAAAAAAATGAATATTTTGGAACACAACAATCTACTTAGAGGGGGTTGAATCAGTAGATATTAAAACTTAGCCCTTAAAACCTTTTGTGCAAACTAACTTCTTAAGCACTTAATCAATATTCCAGATTAATTCCTTTTAGCACTTAATGAATATTTACTAAACTAGCATAGAGATATACATACATACACAAAAAATCCCATAACACATGATATACGTGGAAAACCCAAGATGGGAAAAACCACAGTGAGAAATGTTGCTAGGATCTACTGTTCTAATCCAACCTCACAATCAAATCCTCTGTTACATTGTTTAATGGAACCAGTCCTAAGGAAGCACAAACTCCCTATTTTAGGAGCACAAACTCCAAGGAGACACCAATCCCCTACTCTGAGCACCAACTCAGTACAAATGAGGCAACAAACTCTACAACATTAAAATCTCATATATGCATAACCTAATAATGCATCAATATATTCAATACATAATTTTCACAACACACTTATCTTTCTCTACTCACTCTCCTCTTTCTCTCCTCTGCACTTAGAACATTCACTATTCTACCTTGCTACAACTACACCTCTGCACTTGAATATTAACCCAGATAAGATATTTTTGTTTGGGTTCTAATCATACAGAATGTGCATATTTTGTCCACTGTAATTTACTCTCTCTTCCTCTCTAACTCTGTTGCATCCTTAGCAATGCATAACTCTATTAAGCTCTTTTTTCCCCTACAGACTATTCCCATTTTTCACTTACAATAGATGCAACAACTTTAAAAATTCTTTGATTGTCTTCCTTTTCTTTTCTCCACTGATATGCAATCAATGTCTCAATATTCTCATCCACCTACAGATTCTCTATTAGGGTTTACCTAGTTTCTTCCTTGTCACACCACCTTTGCATCGAGCCACACAACATTAAATTCAAATACAAAGAAATTTTCCAAATCGACTCTCTATCAAACCCTAGAATCAGATATGCATTCAATGCATTCTTCTGTTCATCTAATCTAATTTTGATCTTCATCTCCTTTGCAAATTGTGTTGTCTCTTTTTCGATCAAATCTTTACCGACATTGGTCATAGGTGCAATTGGACCAATTAATTATTTCCTTTATTTTAGTTACTAGTCGAAACCTTGTTTACATGAACTTAGCCATTGCAATCTTCAAATTTCAATTTGGGCCATCTATCCTGTCTCTTCATGCCATGATATTTTGGCTCTTTGTTCATCTCGACACCTTTAAAAAACAATTGTTATATTGTCTACTTTAAATGTTTGCCATTGATCTTTACTAACTGACAATCAACATTAGATTCATGCCTTTTGATCTTCATCGTTGATCTCCTTCATATACTGCTTTCCATGGTTAGGGTCCACCAAGACATGCATCCAAATCCCACTATCCTGTGAGTTTTGACAACGGGCCCACTAATTCTCAACGGGCTTGCGGGCTATCACCATTTTTCATCCACATCATCACCACACAACTCACAACAACAATGCGAGTTGGTCTATCAAGAAAACACTCTTTTCCATCTGGACATACTAACATGTACACTATTGGATCCTATCAATTGGGTGGTCCCCACTGTCCACATATCATCCTTGTCAACACCGTGTAACAACCATCACCTATGTGACTTGACATATTAGTCAATCACATGCCGCCACTTGACCTCATATGTCACTATTCACCATTGTCATCTTACATCGGGTCCCACCTTAGGTTTCATCTAGTCTCATCATTGTATTGAAGGGACTATCATTTTTGTCCTATCGATATGTATATGTCTCCTCGATGAGGTTCCTTCACATCTACACCATCCGATCATCACCAACTCAATCATAGTCATTGATCAGGTTCAACAATGATGTAATCATTAGTTGCCACTTGTCAACGTGACCTCATCATTCATTAACTTCACTTCTTCCTATGTTGAGTCCCACTAGATGCACTATGGGCACCATTCGATCATCCTCATTCAATCTACATCGTTCCCCGTTGTCCCTCAAGACTTAGCCAGGATGCACCAAAAATAAAATGGGTTGGCGGGCACCATCTGATCTCCAAGGCCTTATTTCTACTATTGATCAAGCTATCATTGCAATTTTGAAGGGACACTAAAACTACTCACTCTGATATTTTGTTATCTCTTCAATGAATTTCTTATCGGGATGTCAAGGGAACTAGCCACTAAGTCCTGCCGAAATCCACCCATCCATACGAAATCACATACCTTTCCTACCTTCTACACTATTCAATCCCACCATCTACATCAATGGTCATCATCCATCCACTATGGATTAATCTCCACCATTCCCCGCTCCCCCACGAGGTATAGATGGGGTCCCACCACAGGTGCCTCAAGCTAGCGGGAACTGTCGGATCTTCTTGATCATAGCCATTGATTGTACACCATCACTCATCGCTAAAATATAAGCCAACTTCAAAGAAATTTATGTGATGCATGAGACCTTAGCGATAACCATCGGATATGTAAACATTGCACGCACACAATCTGATCTCTAGGGCTTGATCACAATCGTTGATCAAGCATCATCACTTTGTTGAAGGGACACTAAACTATCTCCTCTCAGCATGATGTGGTCTCCCCAATATGAACACATAGACTTCACCATCCTAAATTAATAGGTGAAGGGGTCGGTCATGGAATGACTTAAATGACATAAGTTGTAACTTATGCGAATGGTAACCTGTGATAGGCAATTAACATCAAAAATTAACTTTTGTTAGAGTGTCATGACTGCAAACCTAGGGTTTTACCAAAAAATCCTAATTTTGATTGAGTGCATAAATAAATCCTTTTTTAGCACACCATGCATCCTCTAGACCTACAACACGCATTTATGAGAATCTCTCAAAAAACCTATATCAAATATGGCCATAGATAATCCTTCAAACAACTAGAAGAACCTCCTGCAACTATATGTCAATATTGTATGACAATATTGCAAACATTTGAGCAACTTTATAAAAATTTCAAAACATGCTCCTTTCATCAACATCTTGTACCATAACTTAAAAAAAAAAATCCACTACATCTCCATAACATCCAGCCACACTAGTGAACTACCTTTTTACATCAATGACACTTTTTGTCATCATGCCAAAAAATTTCCCTTTAGGATCAATTTCATCTTCCCTTTGATCTCCTCTTTGACATCAATGAAAATTTTCATTAATTCCAACATCCTAACTTGCAAGATCAGTTCCATCTCTCCTTTGATCCTCTTTTGACATCAATGATAACAATATGCCAACATTATCTCCCTTTTTCATTGATGGCAAAGCTAAATTCTCAACTTGCAGCCAATAGTCTGATACTAATGGTGGATAACATCTGAGCTCATTGATCCTTTGATCACCCTTGGGATAATTTTCCTACTTCTCTCCCATGCTCACTTGCTTGAGCATTTGCACAAATTTCTCCCCCTTTGACATCAATGACAAAGGGTCACGCTCCTAAACATCTTTGTCTCATATCACCATGCTACTACAACCTCTACTTCTCTTTAGCAATAAAAAAGGGACGTTTTTACCCCTTTGACTGATACCAACTGATACCAATTTATGCTCTTATACCAATTGATTCTCTCCTGTCCTCTTTTGACCTCAATGGCAACACCAAATGCTCCAACCATTCTATACTAATTGACAATATCTAATTCTATTTGAAGTGCCATTACATACTCTAAACCAATTAGGTTTAATACCAATTGTAGATGTTTGCACTTTATGCTCTATACTAATTGATATCCTAGACTACACTATATCAAGTATAACATTGATTTGATACCAATAGTAGCTCCCCCTTTGACCTTGCTCCATTCTCTTCTCAGCATTCTTGAGCATTTGCTTTACTTTGGGCTTTGTACCAACTAGACTGAACTGAACCAATTCACAATGGTTTGACACCAATTGGAACCACTCAATACCAATTATAACAAAAGAAATTTTGAGTGTATACACAGAAAAACTCCCCATAAGATATATCTCTTATCCTTGTAGTCAAGGATCATTTCTCTTATTAGATAACTTGCACAACTTTTCTCCCAATTATAGAAACCAATTGTTGCACCCATCAACAATCTGTTGATACGCTGACCTTTTGACAAGCTATACAGGGAGAAAGAGTGTAACCAAAAGTATGCAACCATCAAGTCATTAGAAATTTGTAAAATATATTTTACCTGACTTGATCTCCTTATCGTTTCTAGGGATGAGATACCAGTTAAGCCCCCCCCTTAAATCATGCCCTATCACTACAAATTAGTGATGTAAGACAAGAGCAACCATATTGAGTGTTGCCTATTGATCTTTCACTCTCCACACCTTCTTGTGCTTCTTTTATGCCTTATCATAATGTGTTATTGGTCTTACACAATTTAATCTACAACTCTTAGCTATGTGACCAAAGTTATTACAATTGTAGCACATTACATTAGTATTCATTACAGGAGCAAATGAATTTCTATTCATATTTTTTGCTCCTTCTAGGTGCATCCCTGTATTCATGCCTATGACCAAACTGATTACACTTATAACAGTAACCATAAAAATGTGAGGAGTACCTGGTCATATCTTTTCTTTGTGCAGGATGAGGTGGTCTTCTTTGATTTGACATCTTGGCATGTCTCATCCTTGTGAATCTTTCTACTTCAGCTCCCTTTATGTGTTGGTTCTTCAAGTTTGTAGGGACTGATTTCTCCATCTTCTTATCTATTGTAGGCTTCATCTTCTAATAATCAAAAAATGAATGGTTGTTCTTCTTCTTGTCTACAACAGGTCTCTTAAATTATTCAACTTTCTTCTTATCAGTAGTGATATTCTTTTCTTCTTTTGCTTTCTTCACCTTGGCAGTGCTTTTTCCTGATCTTCCATTTCTAGAGGTAGTCTTCATGCAGACATTTTCATTATTTATGCAACATCTTTCTTCTACTCTAAATCTATCAAATAATCTTGTAGAAATAGGAGGACTCTTCCCTTTCTCACAACCAAGGTCAATCTTCACTCTTGGTGTTGATCTTGGCTTTTTTGATATGATCAACTCATCTAACATCTTAGAGCCACTTTTCAACTTTATGCCTTTATCAATCCACTCTTTAGCTTTTTCTAAATCTTTTCTCAAGGCTACTATTTCTGCCTTTAACTTCATGCATTCATTTGATTTAGACTATAGTTCAAATTTAACTACATCTTCTACTCTCTTTACTTCTTCCACTTGTGTCTTCAAACTAACTATCATTTGGTAAGATTCTTCAAGGTTTTTAGTTATCCTTTTTGTATCCTCTTGTGCATTAAATTTGTGTTCTTCATTTTCCTTCCTCAACCTTTTAATCTCATCTAGATCACAGATGATTCTACCTTCTAAGTCCACTTCTTCTTCTTCACCAGACCTTTCAACTTCTTCATCATAAATTGTACCAAAATCCATGGACAGGGATTCATTCCCCTCAATATCATACATACTCTAATGTTCATCATTTGAGCTTCCAAAAACATCTGATAACCTATTTTATCCTTTTGTGTACAAATCCTTCTTATCTTTCTTTTTACTTTCCTCTTCTTTCTTAGAGTTATCCTTTTCATCAGGAGAACATTTAGCAGCAAGAAGACTTATTCTTCCAAAGTTAAAAAATTTAGGGGGTAGTTTACCTCTATGTTTTTTGGAGCCTCTTCTTGTTCTTTCGATGAAATCAACTTCCTCTTTATCAACCTTCTCAGATCTAGATGTAGATGCTTCTTCCTCTTCCCTTCTAGTTGCAACATCTCTCATGGATGTGTTTTCAATATTCTCATTTGCACTTGTCTTCTGGTGCAAGGGTACCTAGGCCCTGACCTTGAAAATGATAAAAAAAAATGGATCTTCAAGGTTCATCAAGTGATTTGAATCTTAGGAAGTTGCAAAGTATTTAAAATAGGATGGAATGGCATGAGTTGCCCATGTAATTTCATGGTGTCAATAAAGTCTAAGTGATAGAATAGCTAAGGTTTAGTGTTTTTCTTTATGAATAAGGTCCCTATGAGCATTTCTAAATGTATTTAAAAAGCTTAGTATGTCTTTAAAAATCTTAGTGGGCCAGTTAAGAGGGATCTTTAAAAACAAGTTGTAAAGGGGTGGTGATTAGGAACAAGATTGGCAAAATTGCCATTTTAGAGTCTAAATAAAGTTGGTTAAAGTAGTTTTTCAGTTCTAGGAGGTAGTTTTATGTTGAAACCTTACAAAACAATGTAATTCCTCATGAGAAGGATGTTGAACAAGTTTGGAATGAGTTTCTAATAAGAAGTTTGTTGTTTTTTGTGTTTTCAGTAAGGAATTGCTGATCCTATGCATTGTATGGAATGTAAATGTTTCTCCACACTCCAATCCTATAATGGTTGGAAATATAATGGAATAAGCTTTATTTTGGTGTTGGAATGGTGTTATTTCATTGAGAATTGAGTGAGATATCTCCATTTTACTACCGGGTGGTCTCAAACCCCATGTTTTTCCTGTTTTCCTGAACTTTGCAGGCTTGGTATGGATCCGTACGGTATATTTTGGATCTAAAATAATTTTTAATGTGTATATATATGAGTTATCTTTTAAATTCATTTGATTTGATGGTTTTAATGTTCATATTGAGGGAGAAATCATTGTTTTTTCTGAAACTGCCTATTTACCTGTTTTTGGGGTTTTGAGAGGAGTCAAAATGCCATTCTAAGCCTTCCACCCACTGTGAAGACCTGTAACTCGGTGGATAAGCTTAGATAGGCCTAATAAACATTTTAATACTTTTTTTTGTGCAGGACAAGTGATTTTCATAACTTTGTGAGAGTTTTTGGGGTGGATTCCATTGGAAAAATGTGTGGTTTGATGGGTACAGTCTTGAATTTGACAATGGGAAGTTAGGGATGGAAATTTTATGAACTTTTAAGCATATTGGGGATAAAATATGAGTGTCTGAGTGGGTGGAATGGTTTGGGAGGCTTTGGAAGCATCATTTTCAATAAACCCTCATGAATTGTGCCTAAAACAAGGTTTTTCAGGTTTGGCAAGTGTTTGTCTGTACCAATGGAATCATTTTGTTATTTTGGAGGTTTGAAGGTATATTAATTGCTGCCCCAAGGTTTCATGGTCCTATGATATGTTTAAAGGAATGTTGCTTTGTAAAATAGGCCTAATCAACATAATTGAGCCTCTTGGGTCTGCATCATCTTCATTCTATCAGAATCGCCTCCATACGTCTACACCTTCTTGTCATTTCCTTCATACATCCTCTTCAACTTGTTCCAAACTTCATGTGAAGTTTCATAATGCATGACTTCTTCAATCATAGATTCAGACAACCTGATCATAATGGAAAACCTTGCTTTAGCATCATATTGAAATGCCTTCTTTCCAGCCTCAGTAGTTGGAGGTGTAGCAAGAACCTTGTATCCCTTCTCACATGACATCCACACATCATACCCCAGTGATTTTAGACATGCTTTCATTTTACTACTCCAAAACTTATAGTCTAATCCATCAAAGAGAGATACTTGTTATTCATACGAGTCTTCCTGATTAGCCATTTTTGTGTTCACTTAGCCAAGATCTACCTGAGCTAATTAAGCTTCTCTTAGGGAACCTAGGGCTCTGATACCAATTGTTGGAACACAACAATCTGCTAAGAGGGGGGTGAATCAGTAGATATTAAAACTTATCCCTTAAAACCTTTTATGCAGACTAACTTCTTAAGCCCTTAATCAATACTACAAATTAATTCCTTTTAGTACTTAATGCATATTTACTAAACTAGCAGAGAGATAGACATACATACACACAAAATCCCATAACACATGATATACATGGAAAACCCAAGATGGGAAAAAACATGATGAGAAATGTTGTTAGGATCTATTGTCCTAATCCAACCTCACAATCAAATCCTATGTTATAATGTTTAAGGGCACCAACCCTAAGGAAGCACCAAATCCCTAATTTTTAAGGGCACCAACCCTAAGGAAGCACCAAATCCCTAATTTAGGATCACAACCTCCAAGGAGACACCAATCCCCTACTCTACGCACCAACTTAGTACAAATGAGGCAACAACCTCTACAACATTAAAATATCATATATGCATAAAATTGGTTCTACGTAACTTGATAATACATTCAATACATAATTTTTACAACACACTTATCTTTCTTTGCTCACTCTCCTCTTTCTGTACTCACCCTCTTTCTCTCCTTTGCACTTAGAACATTCACTATTCTACGTTGTGGAAACTACACCTCTACACTTGAATATTAATCTAGATAAGATATTTTTGTTTAGGTTCTAATCATATAGAATGTGAATACTTTTTCTTCTACACTTTAATCTCTCTTCCTCTCTATCTTTGTTGCATCCTCAGCAATGCATAACTCTATTCAACTCTTTCTTCCCCTGTAGACTATTCACATTTTTCACTTACAATAGATGCTACAACTTCGATAATTCTCTGATTGTCTTCCTTTTCTTTTCTCCACCGATCTATAATAAATTCATCAAGAATATCATCCACGTATAGATTCTTTGTTAGGGTTTACCTAGTTTCTTCTTTGTCACACCACCTCTGCATTGAGTCGCACAACATTAAATTCAAATATGAATAATTTTCCCAATTCGGATTTATGTCAAACCCTAGAATCACACATACATTCAATGCATTTTTTTCTTCGTCTAATCTGATTATGATCTCCATCTCCTTTGCAAATTGTTCCACCACTTTTCTAATCAAATATTTACTAACATTGGTCATAGGTTCAGTTGGGCCAATTAATTATTTCCTCTATGTCGGTTACCAGTCAAAAACTTATTTACATGAACTTAGTCATTGCAATATTCAACTTTGAATCTGGTTCGTTGATCTTGTCTCTTCACACCATGATCATCTGGCTCTTCGTTCATCTTAGAACCTTTAAAACATAGTTGTTATATTGTCTACTTTAAACGTGTGTTGTTGGTTTTTACTAACTGACGATCACCGTTAGATTTTTTTCTTTTGATCCCCATCATCAATCTCCTTCATATACTACTTGCCATCATCGGGGTCCATCAAGACACGCATCCAAAGCCCGCTATCCCATGAGCTTTGACAACGGGCTCATTGATTCTCAACAAGTTGGTAGGTTGTCGACATTTTTTCGTCCACATCATCGCCACACAACTCACAATAGCGATGTGAGTTGGTCTATCGAGCAATCACTCTTCACCATCTGGACATGCTGACACATACACTACTAGCTCCTATCAAGTGGGTGGTCCCCACTTTCTACATGTCATCCTTTTCAACATCGTGTAGCAACCATCACCTATGTGACTTGACATATTGGTCAATCACATGCTACCGCTTGACCTCATATGTCACCATTCACCATTGCCATCTTCCTATCAGGTCCCGCCTTAGGCTTCATTTGGTGTCATCATTGTATCGAAGGGACTATCATTTTTTTTCCTACTAATGTGTATTTTTCTCCCTGATGAGGTGTCTTTGCATTTGCACCGTTCGATCATCACCAACTCAATCACAACCGTTGATCAGGTTCATTGTTGATGTAATCATTTTTGCCACCTATAGACATGACCTCATCATTCATTAACTTATCTTCTTCCTTTTTTGGATCCCACTAGATGTATTGTGGTCACCGTTCGATCAACCTCATTCAATATGCACCATTCCCAATTGTCCCTTGGGACTTAGCCGAGACCTACCAAAAACACAATGATCTGGTGGGAACTATCTGATCTCTAAGGCCTAATCTCTACCATTGATCAAGCTATAATCGCCATGTCGAAAGGAAAATGAAACTACTCACTCCAATATTGTGTTGTCTCTTTGATGAATTTATTATCAGGATTTTGAGGGGACTAGCCACTAAGTCCTGTCGAAATCTACCTCTCCATACGACATCGCATACCTTTCCTACCTTTTATACTATTCAGTCCCACCATCTACATCAACGATCATCATCCATCCATCATGGATTAATCTCCATTGTTCCCCTCAACCTTGCGAGGTATAAATAAGGTCCCACCACAGGTGTCATAGCCTAGCGGGAATTGTCTGATCTTCTTGATCACAACCATTGATCATACACCATTGCTCATTTCTAAACTATAATTTGGCTTCAAATAACTTTCCATGATGCATGGGACCTTAGCGATAGTCATCATATATGTAAACATTGCATGCGCATTGTTCGATCTCCAAGGCTTGATCACAACCGTTGATCAAGCATCATCATTTTTTTGTCGAAGGGACACTAAACCATCTCCTCTCGACATGATGTGGTCTCCTTGATGTGAACACACAAAATTCGCCAACCTAGAGTAATAGGTGAAGGGGTCGGTCATGAAATGACTTAAATGACATAAGTTGTAACTTATGTGACCGGTAACCTGCAATAGGAAGTCAACGTCAAAAAATAATTTTTTTAGAGCGCCATGACTTCAAACCTAGGGTTTTACTAGAAAACCCTAATTTTGACCAACACAAATAAATCCTTTTTTAGAACACCATGAATCCTTTGGACCTACAACACACATTTCTGAGAAGCTCTCAAAAAACCCATATCAAATCTAGCCATAGTTAATCCTTTAAAAACCTAGAAGAACCTCTTGCAACTATATGTCAATATTGTATGACAATATTGTAACCATTTGAGAAACTTTGCAACATTTACAAAACATGATCCTTTCATCAACATCATGTACTATAACTTCCAGAACCAGATCCACTACATCTCCATAACATCCAGGCACACCACTAAACTGTATTTTTGCATCAATGACACCTTTTGTCATCATGCCAACAATCTTCCCTTTAGGATCAATTTCATCTCCCATCTGGTCTCCTCTTTGACATCAATGACACTTTTTATTAATGCCAACATCATCACTTGCAAGATCAGTTCCATCTCTCCTATGATCCCTTTTTGACATCAATGACAACAATATGCCAACATAATCAACCCAAGAGTTTCGATAATGTAAATCACATCATACTACACCAAAGGTTGATACAAGTTTTAGGGTTACAACAAGATCACAACATAAGAGAAACATGGGACAAAACCAAAATGTACCTATCATGAGTGACACAAATGAAAAAAACCTTGGAGTGCAAGAGTTTAATCCTAGAGGTTTCACAACTCCACCATACAATCCATACATGAGGTCATCATATCCTACAAACTTCAATGACACAACAAATGTGGGTATTTCCTAATCAAAACTTTGGAACACCTGGTCACATGGTAGATTTAAATCAATATCAAAACTTACAAGTCTATCAACCAAATAATCAAAGCATGATTTTTCATCAAAATAAAGTTATCTCATCAAGTCAATACATGTCAAAAATGAGCATACCAAACACAAATATACCAAATATGAGAATTTCAAATCCACACTTGGTGAACTATGGGATGGACACATTCATACCTCAAAAAATCATTCAATATCCACAACATCAACCACATCCTCAACATCCATACCAAAATCAACTACATCAAGGGTTTCGAAATCAACATCAAGATCAAAATCCACAACATCAAATTGCCCTAAATTCACTTACCAAAATAGTTGATACGCTCCTCCAAAAAACATCTCAATCTCCAAATCAATACATTGCTCATCAAAATCATCAGAACATTTATTTGCATCAACAACAACATCAACCACATCTCCAACATCAAGACATGGGATATCAAAAAACACAACGTCAACAACTTGATTTATCCCTACAACAACAATATCAATCTCAACAATCACATGCTTCACAAGATAACACCATCATCAAATGTGAATACACTCCTTTAGGGGAGTCAATTGAATTGGTGTTAAACAATATAGTTCATGAAAAACTCATCACTCTTCCAAGAATAAGTGTTTACCACTCTATCCTCAACCTCTCATGGAATAAGGACAAAGCTTATTGTGAGTATCCTAGAGCAAAAGGTCATGAAACATCAAGTTGCATTCAATTCAAAAATCTCATCCAAGACCTTATTGATCAAGGAGAAATAATTGTTGAAGACAATGATCAAGATTCAACCATCAGTGATCACATTGAAGGTGTATTTGATCTACATTTTATTCATGTTCACATATTTTATTGATTACCTTATTTAATTAAAAAGAGGAATCAATGGAATTTAATTAAACAATTCAGATTATTTAATCAAATGAGAGGAATTAGGGGATTTAATTAAATAATTCATATTATTTAATCAAATAGGATGAAAATTAGTATGAAATGGATGAATTAATCAAATAGTACTGATTATTCGATTAATAGAGGAAAATGATGAATTTAATTAAATAATTAGGATTATTTAATTAAATGGACAACAATGGTCGAATCAAGGTAGAAATGGTGTTAGTAAGCGAGATCAGGTATGCAATATTGTTAGGAAATTTATAAGTGTCTACAATAATAATTTCTCATGAAATCTCCTTATAGTTTCAAATGGTGAAAAGACTAGGTATTTATAGGATTTTATTCAATTTCCTCCAAATTAAATCCCTCTATCTAACATTTGCAATTTGAATTTTGAATGTTAAAATGCTGACATCGACATATCCAAAATTGGTCCTTGAAAAAATAGGGGGACCCTATGCCCTCAGGAGTATGGGTCTTGGCCCTATTTATAGGGCATTAAGCGTCGGGGGTAAATTATCAATTGGATGCATTTTTTCAATGCTTGCAATTTCTTGGAAAAAGGTAAAATAGGCCCAAAATGCATAATTTAGGGAAATAGAGGGTCAAATAGGCTCAACAATTTAAGGGGGGCAAAACATAGAGTGAAAATTTATGACGGTACAATTTGAACATAAAACCCATGAGTAGGAAGGGACAAATTAATGATTAGGATAAATTTACAAAGGATGGGATGGAAGAAATGGATTTGAAATGCAATAATTGAACTGTAATATAGAGAGTGCTTAATTTTCTATAGCATGAGACACTATGCACTAGGCTACTTCATATCGCAGGCATATGATTGACTCAACAAACAAGAAGGTTAGTCCAATATCTCACAAAGTATCTAAGGAATCTAGTAGGCACGATGCTAGAAATCCACAAACAAAATGAATGCCCTAGTGTAATATAAGATCACAAAGGATCTTGGTGGGAACAATGTGAGATGACCATGAAAACAAAACACACAAAAGCCAAGACCATGACCCTAGTTTCACCATTCAAAGCACACCATGATATGATGGATTGTGACAACCTTGCGTGAGTAAAATAGGGAGCTCCAAATAAAGATAAATAAAAGCACCAAAGAAATAAAAAATATCTCAAATAACTTTTTCCATAGGGATGGTGGATGAGATAAATATGGTCTAATTTAAGGAATGATATATCTTGTGAAGAAAAAGGTGGTTAGATAAGACCTATGATGCTCGTGAAAATAGATAATTGAGACATTTGATACTATAGGGATTTAGTGGGTTATCTTGAAATACCAATGTGATTGGTGGCATAGTCCTGACTAGGAAATAGACACAACAATAGGACCTAGAAAAAAATGTGTACGAGATGAACCTAGATGGAGACACAAGATGGACCTTATGTATAGGACACACAATATATACAAGATGCACAATATATATAACTAATGATGTCAAGTAGTAGCCTAATTGTGTAACATTCATAGTATGATGATCGTGTAGCATGTGTAGGACATATTCATAAAAAATAGTTGAAGCTCGGGAATTGGGATAGTAATCCAACTCATCTAATGATCTACCATTGGATAATGGGTGAAAGACTATATACAAGAATTAAGGGGATAATAGTAGGTATATGGAAGGAGCACAAAAGTTAGACAAGGACATGTAGGATAAGGGAATTTTCACTTATGTATCATGCATGTTGCCAATTCTTCACCACACACACCTATCCAAGGCCTCGCCAAGCATGGTTTTCACCATAGGATGACTTATTTCGCTTTACTATTTTACTTTATTTTTTATTTTTTAAATATTTCACTTTTGTTCATATTTTTTTAATTTTTGAAAGGTGGGATAACTCAGTTGATTTAGGTATATAACCTTTTGATATGGATGATGTTGATGGGTCCATCCAAAGGTTCTTCTTTTTTTGTAGTCAACTAATATACTCTTGAACCATACTTTGCAGTGATAACATGAGGACCTAACCAATTAGGCTCAAATTTACCTTTCTTTTCTCGGTCATCTTGGTTTCACTAATTCTCTGAGTACAGGATCACTAAGTTAAAATTGGTGAGGCTTGATCTTCTTGTTATAACTTCTTAGATTGTTTTGATATGCTTGGATATGATTGTAGGTGTTGAGGCATAATTCATCAAGAATCTCTAGTTGACTAAAGTGTGCAGCCTAATACTCCTCATCATTGATAATATTTTTCAATGAAATATGTAAGGATGAGAACTTTACTTATGTCAGAAAGATAGATTCAACACCATAGATCAAAGCGTATGGAGTGGCATCGATATTGGTATAGATACTGGTATGATAAGCCCAAAGGACATCATTTAGATGGAGGTGATGATCATGACTAGTTTTATTAACAAAATTCTTGAGGATTTTTATTAAGGTCTTATTGGTTGCCTCCACTTGGCCATTACCTTGGGTGTAATAGGGGGCAGACCAACAATGCTAGATATGGAATTTTTTACAAAGGTTATGAACATCTTGATTATTAAAGAGTCTACCATTGTTGGTGATGGGTGGAGGGAATACCATACCTAAAAATGATATGGTATAGGATAAAATTTTAGATTTGGATGTTGGTGATGAGAATGAGGGGAATGGCTTCCACCCACTTGGTGAAGTATTTGGTTATATTTATAATGAAATTGTGTCCATTAGAGGATGAGGGATGTATCTTGTTGAATAGATTGAGACCCTATTAAGAAAAGAGCTATAGAGAAGTTATGGGTTGCAAGGCCTGAGATGGTACATATATCAATTCTCAATGTTGTTGATAGGGGAGACACTTCTTAACATACTCACAAGCATCATGCTCCATGGTGGGACAATAGTAGATAGTTTGAATATGCTTCTTAGCAAGAGCCATTCCACTGGTATGAGCCCCGAAAGTACCACTATGCACTTATTGTAATGTGAGATTGGCTTTTTTCGTGTTTAAATGTTGCAGTAGAGACCCATCATAGCTCTGACGATATAGGGTGTCACCTAGGATAGTGTAGCAGGATGAGCATTGGATAAATGATTGAAATTGATTATGAGTAAGCTTAGTTGGTAAAGAATTATCATGGAGGTAGGTTTATATTTCATGCTACCACGAGGACTTAGGACAAAAAACTTCACACACCATCTTCGTATCAAGGATATCATATGAGGGAATGAGAAGTTGTTTGACTAATAATTTACATTTATGGTTATTGTGAGGCATGTCCAACAAGGATCCAATGTCACTCATTGCATCGACAACTCTATTCTTCAGACAAGGAACTTGGTCAAACTAGATGCGAACAAAGTACTTATTGAAGTCATCAATCATATGCTTCTAAGGAAGAAAAATTCCATCTTTAGTTTGGAATTTATTATTGAACTATTTGATTATGAGTTGAGAATCACCACAAAATTGTGGTTGACTGATATTCCATTGAATTTTCATTCTCAACTAGTGATTAAGGCTTCATACTACACTATATTATTTGTTTATGGGAAATCTAATCTAAATGATTTGGGTATGAAATCACCTTGAGGGGTGATGAAGAGAATACCTACACCAGATCCATGTTGTGTAAAAGAACCATCAAAATAAAATTTCCATGATGCTTGTTTGTGATGGTGAATATGGACTAATTAGGGAAATTTGTAACCAATGGGTAAGCATAAATGAGAGGAGCTTCAACCAATTGATCCAAAATGGCTTGGCCTTTGATAGCCTTCTTTTCCATGTAATCTATATAAAAATCACTTAAAAGAACAACCCACCATACCATACAACCTATTAAGGATGTTCTTGATAGAAGATATTTGAGTCGATCAACCTTTGATATAAGCTTGACAAAATGACTAAGAGTATAGTGCATGAGTTTTTAAGAACTGAATACCACTGTTAAGAATGTTTTTTCCATAGGAGTGTAATTGAGCTCATAACCAACTAGAGTAGGATTGATGTAGTATATTTCCCTTTCCCTCTCATTCTCATCATTTTGAGCAAGAAGTGCCCCTAATACAACTAAAATAGTTGATATGTATAACAATAATGGTTTTCTTGATGTAGGAGGAATGAGAATAGGGGGGTTATCCAAATATTCCTTGATCTCTATCGAAACCTTTTTGACAAGAATAATCCCATTTAAATGTGGTATCCTTGAGAAACAAATGACTGAAAGGTTGATATTTATTTGCAAGTTGAGCTAAAAATGTTCTAATGGATTGTAGTTTTTCTTGGAGACTCCTTAATTGTTTAAGTGTCTTAGGAGGAAGCTGATAGCTTTGACTTTGTTCGAGTCAAATTTGATGCCTCTCCTAGATATAAAGAAGCTCAAGAGTTTACTTGATGTTACACCAAAGATACACTTCTTGGGATTGAGCCTTAATTGATATTGTTCTAATTGGACACATATATACTCGAGGATGGTAGGATTCTCTTCTTTGGTCTTGATTTTCCTAGAAAATCATCCACATAGTCCTCCATGATGATGTGAATGATATCATGGAAGATGATCGTCATTGCTCTTTGATAGGTACTTCTAACATTTTCAAGCCAAAATACATGACTTGATAAAATAAAGTATCCCATGGGGTTGTGAAAGTGGTTTTATGTTGATCTTCTACCACAATGCAAATTTTATTATACCTTGAGAAACCTTCAATGAGGGAAAACATAGCATGACCTATAATTAGATCCACAAGCATATCAATGTTGGGGAGTGATAAATCATCCTTTGGAAAACACACATGTGTGCTAGGTTAACTCACAATGGTCGATGATACTTAATTTAAAGTTAAGTTTTAAAACTTTAGAGTTCCAATCTACACCAACGAAAAATGACTTGGGTCAAGTTTGCACTTGTAGATCTAATAAGGTGATGAATGATGATTTAGGGAGCAAGACCAAATTTTTAGAAATAAGTGATAATAGGATGAGGATATCATGTTGAAATGAGCTTAATTCATGCAAGAATATACAATGGATATCTATCACATATCTAGATTTCAAATCATTTGCATTTGTTTTTGGAAAGCTATCACTCTCAGAATTTCACTCTAATTACCAGCTAGAGCATTTGGGGATGACCTTGTCTAGATTTCTTAGTGTGGACCTATTCTAGATTGTGTGGAGCTTAATGGGACATCATAAAAGAATTTTGGGTCTAATGGGATCTATATTGGAGATTCACAAGTCATTCCTTTTTGTGAATGATTATCTTTTCATATTTTGAGGCCGACCTTTGCAATTATTCGTTAATCAGGTTTATGAAACTTTGTGGCTGACATGGACCTTTGTTGGAGCTTGAGAAGAATATTTATAATATTTTTTAACTCATAGGAAGTTATTCATTCAGTGATCAAGTTAGAGATGTTTTAGATTCATATATTTTTGCATCAACCCTTCGAGGACCATAATAAGGCCCTTGGCTAGTTGTAATGTTGAATTCCCTTGTAGTAGGCTTGTGAGACCACATTATTCACCCTTGAGGCACATGTTGCATGTAAGACTGCCAACTCAATAAAGAATCATATTTGTAGATAATTTTCTTGTGTTATTTTCATTGTGTTGACTCTAAGCTACATGGTGTGGATCGTTCTTTCTGAACCGTCCATCCGTGACTGCACCAAGTGGTATCGGAGTGAGTTTTTGAGCCTTGAAGGCATTCCTTGAGGTGAAAAGATTGTCGAATTGAGGTAGAATGTATATGTTTTCAATTGATCACCAATTGTGAGGCAGTTAAAACCCTTGTAGGAAGATCGCCAAATTGAGGCAATTGCATTGAATTCGAGGGAAGAGAAGCCGCCAAGGAGAGCACTTTTTATGGCGAATGTTTTTGGGAGAATGGATGAAATTTTGGAAATGATGCATGAGATGTGATTCCAATTAGATGCAGTAGAAGAAGATAAAAGGTAAGGTGTAAACCCCATAAATGAGGATGAAATCAATGATGAAGTAGATCATGTGAATCAATTTGTAGAAGCCCTAGGTGAAGAAGAAGAAGAATTAGACCAAGTGAAGATGTTGAAGGCAATTTCAAAAATTGGTAAGCAACCTAGAGTTGAAATTCAAAATTACTTGGGAAATTTAAACCTTGAGGAATTGATTGATTGGATCAATGAAATGGAGGAAGACTTTGAATATGATGAAATTGAAGATCCAAAAAGAGGTAGATTTGTGAAAACAAAGTTGAAATATCATGTTGATTTATGGTGGAAAGAAGTTCAATTGGATAGAAATAGAAGAGGAAAGGAGAAAATCATCAAAAAGAATAGAATGATGATAAAGTTGAAGAATGAATTCATACTAGTTGATTATGAACTAGAACTGTTGAAAATATTATAGAACTTGAGACAAAAGGAGATATTTGTGAAGGAATATACTGAAGAATTCTACAAGATGATAATCAAAACTAGTCATAGTGAAACAAGTAAAGAAAAGGTAGTGAGATATATCAATGGATTGAGAAAAAACATTCAAGAAGAACTTAGCCTAGTAAAGATGACATCAATTGAAGAAGCATATCAATTTTCATTGAAGGTGGAAGAGAAGATGAATACGAAGTTTGATCAAAGGTAGAGAAGTGCAAGAGGAAGATTCCAAAAGAGTGGATCAAAATTCAGAGAAAGAAGACCTTATGAAAATCTGAACAAAGATATAAAACCATACCGGAGTGAAGAAAAGGATACCAATTCATACTGCAGAGGAAGAGAAGATAGAAATTTATACCGTAGTGATAGAGGAGGTCATAATTCTTACCACAATGATGGATTCCAAAGAGATGAAGGAAGATTTGAGAGAATACCATTTAGAGGAACCTATTTCAAGTGTGGATGTGAAGGATGCAGAGATTTTGAATTCCATCAAGGAAGCACTGGTAAGAAACCTGAGCATACTGGAAGAACAACTTATGTAGATAAACCTGTTGAATCCCATAATTTATTTAGGAAACCTGAGAAAGGAAAATCATTGGTGATGAGGAGAGATTTGATGCATGAAGAAGTGACTAAGGAACCACTACAAAGGAAGAGTTTATTCAGAACTAGATGTAAGTCCAAAGGAAAGGTATGTAAATTTATTAAATTGATAGTGGTAGCACTGATAATCTAGTTTCAGAGGAGATGGTATCCAAGTTGAATTTGGAAAGATTGAAATATCCAAACCCCTTTAGGATAGCATGGATTCAAGATGAGCATAAGATATTGGTGAATGAGAAATGTTTGGTGAAATTTCTTATCGGATCATATAGGGATGAAGTATTGTGTGATATTATGCCTATGGATGCTTGTCATTTACTGTTAGGAAGACCAAGGAAATATGATAAGAAATTAATTCATGATGGGAGAAGAAATACTTATACTGTGACTTCAAATGGAAAGAGAATTAAGTTGATACCTTTAGAGGAAGAGGAGAATACTGAAATTTGTGGAACTGCCAGACTATGTTTGGTAGATGGAAGGAAATTTTTGGATAGATTAAAGCATGAGAATATGTGTTTTGCATTGATTCCAAAGAAGGGTGGTAAACCAAAGGTAGAGAATTCTATTGTAGAGAATGAAGAGGTAGAAAAATTGTTGACAGAGTATGAAGACATCATGTCAGAAAATGTACTAGATGCACTGCCCCCATTTTGGAGCATCAATCATCACATAGATCTTATACTAGGAGTAATTTTTCCAAAAAAGGAAACACATAGAATGAAACCGACAAAGAATACAAAGTTGAACCGACAGATACAAGAGTTGTTGAGGAAAGGATTGATTAGAGAAAGTTTGAGCCCATGTATGGTACCTATTTGACTTGCACCAAAGAAAGATGGAGAGTTGAGAATGTGTACATATTCAAGAGCGATCAATGGTATCACCGTCAAGTATAGATTCCCATTGCCAAGGATGGATGACATTATGTAATTTTTAAGTGCAGAAAATTATTTCACCAAGATTGATCTCAAGAGTGGATATCATCATATCAGAATCAAAGAGGGAGATGAGTGGAAAACTGCATTTAAGACTAATGAGCGATTGTATGAGTGGTTAGTAATTCCTTTTGGATTGACAATACACCGAGCACTTTTATAAGATTGATGAAAGAGGTATTAAAGAAATTCTTGGGTAAGTTTTTCATTGTTTATTTCGATGATATTGTAGTTTTTTAGTAAAACAAGAGAGGAGCATTTGTGGCACATTAGAAAAGTATTGTAGAAGTTGAGATGGGAGAAGTTGTTGATTAATGTCAAGAAGTGTAGCTTTATGAAGATAGAGTTGGTATAATTGGGATTTGTTATTTTTACTGAAGGATTGAAGATGGACCATGAGAAGGTTAAAGCAATTGTTGATTGGCCTACACCAGTAAACATTGGAGAGTTAAGATCATTCCATGGATTAGCAAGTTTTTACCAGAAGTTTATTAGAATTTTTAGTAGCATTTGTAATCCCATGATAGAGATAATGAGAGGAGATAAGAAATACTTTAAGTGGACATCTGGAGCACAAAGAAGTTTTGAATTGTTGGAGCGAAAGGTGACATAACAACCAATTTTATCTTTATCAAATTTTGACAAAGTATTTCAAGTTGATTGTGATGCAAGTGGAAATGCAATAGGAGCATTGTTGAGTCAAGAAGGAAGACATAGCTTATTTTAGTGAGAAGTTGAATGATTGAAAAATAAGATACTCAATTTATGATCATGAACTTTATGCTATACTTCAAGCCTTGAAGAAGTGGAGACATTATTTGTTTCCTAAGGATTTTGTGTTGTATACAGACCATCAATCTTTATAGTATTTCAATATTCAAGGGAATTTGAATCAAAGACATATGAGATGGGTTGAGTTCTTGCATAGTTATACATTTGTTTTGAATCATAGGAGTGGCAAGTCAAACAAAGTTGTAGATGCATTGAATAGAAGGAGAAATTTGTTGGCAGAGATGAGAGTAGAAGTATTGGGTTTTGAAGAACTGAAGCATATGTATGAAGATGATGTATATTTTGGTGAAGCTTGGAAAGCATGTAAGGAAGGTCAGTAGTGAAAGACCAGAGCCAATAGTTGGATTATTTCATTCAAGAAGGCATGTTGTTAAAGGGAAATCAATTGTATATTCTATGGAGTTCAATGAGGGAGAATTTGATTAAGGAAAATCATAGTGGAGGATTAGCAAGAAATTTTGGAGTTGACAAGATAGTAGTTTTGGTGAGTGAACATTATTTTTGGTTGAAAATATATAAGGATGTTAGGAAGTATGTTTAGAATTTTAGAATTTGTCAAGTTGTAAAAGGGAGCAGTCAAAATACTAGATTGTACAAGCCTTTGATAGTACTGGAGAGACCTTGGGAAGATAAAAGCATGGATTTCATATTGGGATTTCCAAGAACACAAAGAGGTTATGATTCAATTATGGTAGTAGTGGAATTTTTTTCTAAAATGGTACATTTCATTCCTTGTAACAAGACTAATGATATTTTGCATGTTGTTGACCGATTTTTCTAGGAGATTGTGAGATTGCATGGATTAACTAAGAGTATAGTTTTAGATAGAGATACCAAATTCATTGGGTATTTTTGGAGGACATTGTGGAAGAAGATGAAGACAAATCTAAAGTTTAGTTCAACATATCACCCACAAAAAAAATGGACAAATAGAAGTGGTAAACTGAAGTTTAGGTAACTTGTTGATATGTTTGGTTGGAAATAAGGCAGTAAATTGGGACATAGTTCTACCACAAGAAAAAAAAATCATACAATAATTCAGTAAACCAGAGTACAGGGAAAACACCAATTTAGATTGTAATTGAAACACATCCTATAGGAGTTGCAGAACTAAGAGACATCACTATGAAGAACAAGAGGTGTGCGGAAGTAGAAGAGTTTGCAGGATTCATGGATACATTACATAATCAAGTCTGGAAGCATTTGGAGGACATGAACAATAATATCAGGAGAAGGAAGATGACAAGAGGAGACATAGGGAATTTTTTGTGGGAGATAAAGTGATGGTATATCTAAGGAAGGAGAGATTTCCAGTTGGAACATACAATAAGTTGAAGATGAGGAATTTTGGACTATGTAAGATTCTAAGGAAGTTTGATTCTGGAAATGCATATAAAGTGGAGTTACCAAAGACATCAGGTATATCACCTATTTTCAACGTTGTAGACATAGATGAGTATCATGAGGGATAAGTAGTAGTAGGAGTGAAGTGAATTTGTATGAGCGATTACCACATCAAGAAATAATATCCTTTATGGATCTCATTTGATAGATAAGTTGCAAAATCATAAGATTTGTTGAGAATCACATGTTGGATGTTTTTTTCAATGTACATGAAGGTTGTTGGCATTCTTATGGGAGGATCAAAACCCAAAATCTAACAAAGGGTGTAGAAAGTCTAAAAATAGAACTCAAACAGGTCAACTTGGTAGGGTTCCTTATCAGATGGATTGAGTCTGATCTTGTTTCCCCCTTTCCTCTTCCCATGAAGTTGGTCAGTATTGAAACTATGAAAGTTTTTTTCACCTTCTCATACTCTTCTTTCATCTTCTTCTCATCAATTGGTACGTTGGCATCAGGGATCAATTTGAAAACTTCTATAAAACCTGCCCTGGTAAGATCAACCATTTTTATACCAGAATGTGTTCTCATGACCCTAACATTAGGGTCATAATTGGCTACTATGGCTTTCAAGAGGTCAACATCAAGGTATATTTTTGGAACAACCAATTTATCCATGTCCAACCTCCATCCATTACACATGGGAATGCTCAAAAATGTCTTCCCAAACCAATGCTTGAATAAATTCCATCTAGTGATTGACAATATAGCATCCCTAATGGCATGTTGTTGGTCGATAATGCCATCTTTTGTTCCAGGACCTTGGAACATTTCTTGACCATCATATGTTTTTTTTTTTGTGGAAGGTTTTAATTGGTCTAGTATGTCTTGGTATAGGGGTCATTTCTTGGACTTAGAACCAGAGCGTTGGGCTTTTGGGGGTGCCATTATAATGAAAGGTGATGTGAGCTAGGGTTTCCTTAAGTGTAACTAGGGTTTAAACTTGACATAGAAAAGCAAAAAAAATTAAAATTAGTTGAAATGTAATTTTATGAACGTTAAATCTTAAAAGATGCCTAAATTGCAATTTGACACACAAAACTAGCAATTGCACACAAATTTGATGGAGATTTAGCACAGGAAGAAGCAATTTTCACTTACAGGTGTTTGGAACTTGAAAACCCTAATTCTAGATGTGAGGAGCTCGATAAACATTGCTACAGATCTCCAAATTCTTTAAAATGCTTTAATGAATTGAATTATGCTCTCATTCTTGATTTTATGGTGATAAAATCCTTTAATTTGGCCCTTGAACATCACATTTGCCATTATTGTTCGCTTGTGTGAACCAGAACAACTTCAATAATTTAATTTGTAATTTTGAATTATAGCCATCGATCTTCTAGTGAGTTGGATCAATGGATGGCTCAGATGAAGTCACACAGGTTTGAAATTTTGACTTCCTTTGACTTCAACATTTAGCCAATTAGATCTTTCCATGTGGAATCCCTTCCTTGTTGTCAATACGATATCCACCACACCTTACGAGCCTTTGAATTTCCATGGGTTGCTAGCCCGCTATCCCACATGGGTCTACTAGGATAGTGATCAACAACCACGAGCTGGCAGGAAATGACCTCAATTGAGTCTATATACTCCAACATGCTCACCCTTTAAGCTTCCAAGCTTATGCCCATGTGCTTAACACCTTTATCTAATGAACAATTGAGATTAGAACATCTTGATCACCTTTTAACCACATGAGCCAAAAGTCCTTTTAGTAGCTCGGTCTTTAATGCATCTAAAGTCATGTTTAAATATTTTAGGTCTTCAATAGTCTTTTAAATGCTCTGGATTATGCCATGCATCAACCACCCACTGTCCCTCATAGTATCAGCATTTTGATAGATTCCCCACGGGTTGGTGGGGAATGGTTAGAATTTAACAATTACCTTTCACATGAACTATTGGATCTTGAACCCACCACCATCATTTCCTTAGAAGATGTTAGGACCCACAAGAATGATATGCCACGTAGCGCATGCCCGCTATCCCGTTGAGTTATTTAAATGAATATTTTAATAGTGTGGGTTGGTGGGCAACCAATAAAATGAAAGTTGTGGGGCCATTCCAAGAAGACTTAAGGCATTATTTTGCATGTGCCTTAAGTTACAACTTAAAAGGGGACATCCCTAGGTTGACGCATAATATAATGACTTAATATTTTGGAGCCTAAGTCAAAAGCATAGCATAAAAGCATTAATATTTTGACCTATGGATTATTAGACTTAGGCAAATATTAAAAGGCACATGCGATCAATTTTTTTCTTAGGGAGAAAAGGAGGCCAACCCAACGACGTCAATGAATTAAGTTATAACTTAAGTGACTTAGGAAAAATTGAATGTAGGTCAATGACAAATTAGAACAATGTTAGGGTGTTTGCATAAATGGGGGTTTTAGGAGGGTTTTAAGCCTAAAATTGAATCCTAGCAGATGGAAATAAAACCCTAAACCTTAGAGAACCAATGGATGATTTTTTTTTTTCAAATCAAAACCTAGAACCAGTAAAATTTTCATAGTCCTATCAATGGCTCTAGTTGGGGACGTTTGTTCAACATGAACAGAGCGAGATGTCAAAATCTCAGGTAGAGAAGACCACACACAAAACACAGACAAACCCAAAAAAATAGAGGATGCCTAGTTAAGGCGAGAAATAAAACTTATTTACAAACCTATACATAAAAATACAGTGTACATGGAAGATAACATACCTCAAGTGAAGTATGGCTTCAAAAAATTTCCATGTACTGGCTATTCAAGAAGTTCACCAATCAAATTTTTCAAGTAGTATGAAGCATCCCCATCTGTGTTGTTGATCAGATATGGTCATAACCACAAAGCATAAAATTTACCATGTTTCCCCTTTTCCTGTGCTCTTGCATTCCACATCAACACCATATCACCAACTTCAAATTTCCTAGCTGAGGACCTCTTATCGTATAGATTCTTTACTTGTAGTTGCATCTTCATGTTATTTTTTTGAGTTGCTCTTCTTGTTTCATCAAGTTCTACCAGAGAATTTATCCTTAATTGCATCTCATCTAGGATATCATCTTGATACTCATATGAATTTATACATTTGCGGTGTATTGTTAGTAGGCATCCTAGCCTCAAACCAATAGACCAATTCAAATGGTGATTGTCCTATTTATTTCTTTACAGTTACTCTATCAGGCCACAGAGCTTGCTTTAACTTGGAGTCACAAGCCCTTTTGTTCTTCTCAATCACCTTCTTGATAATCTTTATTAAGCTCTTGTTACTAGACTCAGCTTGTCCATTTCCTTGTGGGTGATAAGGGGAAGAATATGAAAGTAAGATTCCATACTTGTTGCAGAAGTCAACAAATTATTCTAACCTAAAACACATGACATTATCAGTTACCAATTTCTCAAGTACTCCAAACCTGGTTAGAATGTTATTCATCAAAAATTCAGTAACTACTTTACTTATGGCCCTCTTTGTAGGAATGGACACTATCCATTTTGTAAAGTAGTCTATGGCTACTAGTATCCATGAGTTTCCACCACTTGACTTCTTTATAATCTCACCAATGAAGTCAATTCCCCATTGTTGGAATGGTGCATGTACTAAAACTGGCCTAAGAGGTAAGTTTCAAGAAAATTTCAACTTACCATCAAACCTTTGGCATGCATCACATGCCCTTACCTTGATCTCTATGCATCTTTCAAAAGTGTTGGCCACCAGAATTCTACCCTCAAAATTTTATGGGTAGTTGTTTTGGCCATATAATGACCACCACACACACAATTATGTATCTCATACAAAAAAATTTGGGCTTGTTGCCCATTTACACATTTAATCAATACTCCATCCATATTTCTCCACCATAATTCATTGTCGATGATTACATACTTGATGGCTTGGAGCTTGAGTATTTTTTTTCATTATCTATCATCCCCTTAGGACATGATTTTTTTTGAAAGTAGTGCACAGTATTCCTATACCATCCAGAAGTTTACATATCACAAATTGGATGTACATCAACAACATCAACATTTTTTATCTAATTGGCTTCCAAATTTGATTCAACCATTAGTTTTTTCAATCCTTGTCCTCTAACAAGATTTGTAATCTCAATGTTGATTTTGAATTGTTGGATCCGGTGATCCATCTACACCTTCTGCTAGTGACCTCTTGTTGATTAAAAATATATTTAACAGTAGCTAAAGGTACATATGCAATAATTGTTACACCAACCAGATAAGATTTGAAATTTTTTATTTCCTTCACCAAAGCATAAGCTTGATTTTTAGTCATGTCATATTTCAATTCTACAGCTTGCAATGATTTTCTAAAGAAGGAAATTGGATGCTCGTATCCCTCATCATTCTTCTACAACAACACTATAGCAATAGTGTGAAAGGAAGCAAAAGAAAATAGTTGAAAAGGCTTGGAGAAATCAAGGGACTTCAACATTGGTGCCTCCTTGATATCCTTTTTAATGCTTACAAAATATTTAGATGGCTCTTCACTCCATGCTATTCTCTCATCTTTCTTCAACATTTTCCAAATGGGTCTAGTGATCTCTACAAACATTTTGACAAATCTCCTTAAAAAATTCACTTTACCAAAGAAATATTGTATACCTTTCACATTTTTAGGCTAGGGAATCTTTTCAATTGCATCCACTCTCTCTAGATCAATCCTCACTCCTTTTGTGGACAATATATGTCCCAGTAATTTTCCTTCAGTAATCCGAAAGGCACATTTCTTAGGATTGAGTGATATCCCATACTCCAATGCTCTAATAAAAATCTTATCCATATGCATGCAATGTTCTTCTTTTTTGGAGTAAGCAATTAGGTCATCTTGATAGACTACCATAAAGATGTCTCTGAATTCAGAGAAAGCTACATCCATATCTCTCTGAAAAGTGGCACCAACATTTTTTAAGCCAAAAGGCATTCTAACATACACATAAGTGCCCCAAGGATTTTTAAATGCAATCTTGTACTACTCGGACTCCTTAGCCTTTACTTGATTGTATCTTAAAAACCATCCATCATTGACAATAGCTCACAACCAGTTACATTTTATACCATGGCTTCCGTATTTGGCAATGGATAGTTGTCCTTTAATGATGACATATTGAGATTTCTAAAATTAAAACACAATATAATATTGTCATTCTTCTTTGTTACTGGCACAAGATTGGACACCCAAGATGAGTGTCTTATATGCTTGATGATGCCTACATTGTTGAGAAGTTGTTGACTTGGCATTGTTGTCATTGATGTCAAAACTTGGGATCCAAAAGGTTGTGCTCCATATGATATACAGAAATCATCCATCCTATCATATGCTATAATGTTATGTAGTGTGGATTTTATCCTCAATCTAGATATGGTAGTACTTCTTTTTGGGACATCTATGGAAGACAGTTAATACAGAACAATGAAGACAATTTTTTTTTTTTTGACTGTTGTGCCTAAAGCTTATTCTAGTATCCTTGCTATCTAGGCATTCATGTAGAATGTTTTTGGTATATCTAATTGCATTCCTCTAGATGGTACTGAAATTGATGATGATCAAGATTTGGTCTTGGTTGTGGTGTTCCTATCAGCTTCAGAATATATCTCATGTAATTCAAATTTTTCCATCTTTTTGTATTAATGCTATATCTTATGTATGACCTATTTATGGGTCTCGTGGTAAGAATATCTTTTTGTGCGACCTATGCTTTGAGTTTGGTGCTAGCGTGCCAAGCCTTATTGAATATTTCAAGGTTCTTCTTTAAGTCAACATGTTTTGCTAGGCCGACTCATTTTTTTCTTTGAGTATATATGTGTGTGTGTATGTAGAAGATCTCTTATCAGTATCAATAGATGAAATGTGGTATGTGCGAGCAGTGATAAGGGTACGAAGGATTGCGTGACAAGAAAATAGAAAAGGAAGTGAAAGCAAGTGTTAGGAAGAATTAATTTGTATTGCAGAGGTTGTGCAAGGAAGTTGTGCAGAAGATTCTTAATTGGATTTGCTGCAGACAGTTAGTGTGCTATTAATCGGAACTAAATTCATGCATATGTAGATGCAACTTCATCACTTCACATTTTATCTATTTTGTATTGAATTTTTTTTGTATTAATCAGGCAGTGAGCCCATCGATAGTGAGCCTTACCTACAGTGAGCATTTTGGGAGTGAGCCCTTGTAAAAATCACCTTAACCAGTGTCACCTTAATCGGTGTTCTATAATTGAGAATTATCATTCTTTGTAACTTTTCCCATCTTGGGTTTCCACTTAAACTTTGGTGTTCATTGTGCATGGTGTTGTTAAGTGCTTTCATGTTCATATCCTCTTTAATTATTATCTAATTGATTTAAGATTGCTCCAGATTAATTAAAGAAAGGAAAAGTGTTTTGTGATAACTGATTCACCCCCCCTCTCAGTTATCTGGATTGTTCAACATGCATCTCTTAGCTTCATTAGCTCGTCTTGAATTTTAGGTGCCAGGGTAGGGTTAATAGGCCTTTGTTTTTTCTTAAAAGGTTTTGCATATGATTTAAGAGGAGTCATGTGTTGAAACAAGTCCTCTTTATAGGCCTTTAGGTCATCATATGACCAAGAAAAAACATGCCTATACTTTCAAAGTAAAGAAATCAACATTCCTTAAACTTGGGGCTTCATCTTTTTTCCCACATACACCTTCTTTGTAGCATTTTCAATACCTAGATTCACTTCCTCCAAATCTTCTTAGTGTGTGGAAGCTTTTTTGGCATTGCTTTTGTCAGGGCCATAAAAAACCCTTTATAAGGCCACAAGACCCTTTGGGATCTTGTTAGTCTTAAGTTGAATTATTTCATTACCAAACACTATTTCCTTTCCATCCACCACCCCAAAAAATGCTCCAAAGTCAATCTCCTAACTCTCATATTGATCTATACATTTCAAAAAATTTAATATGTCTTCATCATCATTGAATACTTTCCAATTTTGTATGTTATCAAGGATTGATGGTCTTGTCTGCACCTCAACCTTCGAGATTCCTAAAAAGGTTATGTCATCTAGTTTGAGAGAAATTATGGCCAACAATTCTGCCACTTGATATTTAGTCCTCTCTAACCAATCTATGTCGAAAGCATCAAATTGCTCAATTGAATCCCAAACTGCATTCCTATATTGTTTCAAACTTTTTTTCTTAGATGCAATTTTAGACCTGACTTGGGAAACAACCAATTTTGAATCACCTATGACTCTCAACTTCTTGATTCCATACTTCTCAGCTAACTTCAATCCTAGTAGCAATGCTTCATACTATGCCACATTATTTATGCATAAAAATAACAGAGAAAATTTAAATTTAAATGTTTTTCCACTAAGAGAAATGAGTATTACTCCTGCACATGATCCTTCTTTCGAACAAGCACCATTAAAGTACATAGTCCATAATTCATCATTGTTTTCTTGTTTCTGAACCTCCTTTTCCAATGGTGTAGGTAGCTCATCTTCTTCTTCTTGTTGTAACTTCAATTCTAAAATTTTCTATACTAGTATCCATGAAATGAATCTTATCTTCATTTTCAAGGTATTATATCATATGTGGATCCCTTGACTCCCTGATGATTTTGATATCCTTTCCATCCATGAGAAAAGTAACATATGATATGTCACATTGCATACTCCCTCCCATGGATGCACTCCACTTCCTTGATAGTAGAATCCCATAATTGGGTGGAATGTCCACCACTATAATACTCATAGTGAATTTATTATCAAGGAATGCAACAAGTTTAAATGGAACGTATTTGATAACCCTAATGATAGGTACCTCTCTAGAGTCCATGGCATAGCACTTTCCATATGCACTATTAATCTTCAAACCCATCTCTTTCATTATTTCTACTGGCATAATATTTGACAAAGCTCCTAAATCAATCATGTAGTTCTTCACCAATTTTCCATCAATAATAAGAGTCGCATAAAAGGGATCTACCTAGTTTGGACAAGCTATTATGGTAGAACCCAAGTAGATCTAAGGGATATCAGTTATTATCCCTTCCACCTCTTCACTATGTGATTCCTTTCTACTCACTTGAGGCTGAGTAGACACCCTTTTATTATCACAGGTCGTATTCACGCCATTGATAAGGGAAAATACCTTTTATTTGTGTTCATCTATTCTCATCATCTCAAGCAAATGAAATATTACTTTGACTTGGGATAGTAGTTGAAACATATCCATAGAATTATACCTAGGCAAATCATAAGGTATCATACCCTATTCACCATCTCTATCCTTTTGTTGTTCACACTTGTCCTCAGCCCTCTTGGGGTCATCCTTCTTTCCTTTTTCTACTTTATGCTTCTTTTCATTTGCTTTCACGGTTAAAGAGAAAACACCATCATCACCCTTTGTTGCATCATTTTTGTTGGACCAAATTTTACTTCCTTTATTTTCCTTAACCTTGGGCTCATCCACTTTAACATTTGGTTTAGTTCCCTTCTTTTCTACACCTTTCTCTTTGATGAAGACACTGCCAGCCTTACGTTGATCACCATTTACAATTTTTTTCCTCAAATGGTAAGTACTTTTGTCTTGTGCAACAATGGCAATTGTCATTCTCTCAATCTCCTCATTTGATGGTCTTCTCAAAATAAAATTCACCTCATTTGTCTCTAAAGTACAAATAGTATGATCATTATCATTTTCTTCATTAGAAAAATTTGTTGGTGATAAGCATTTGACTTATATCCCTGATTATCCACATCTACTACATGTGATTCCTCATCAGAGGAACATTCTTCACTAGAAAAATCTGATTTTCTCATGAGCACATTTATCTCTTCATCATTTACTTGAGGTGAATCATAACCATTAGGTGCATTTTACTCTTCTTCAAAATACTTTGCTACAACACACTGATTAGAAGATTTTGGTAGCTGACAAGCAATACACCATGGGGCCTCATCAACAAAATTAGCAAAATTCTTTTGCAATGGGTCTAGGGGAACTTTACCTTGTGTGTTATTTTGGTTATTTAAGATTGGTTTTTTCACTATGCCAATTGGTGTTGTATGGTTGATCATGTAACCTAGGAGGCCTTTCATTTCTTTACAAGTTGGGCTTGTCATTTCCCAGCCCCTTTTCTTGCCTAGCCAACCTATAGTTCAAATCCTTCACTGAACTAAAGATCTTATATAGTTTGTCCTGAGTAGAATATCCCTTTTCTTTTGATCCCTTATCTTGTTTTGGATTCTTCAAGATTTTAACATCATCTATTCTCCCTACCTTGCCTGAAGCTCTTCTATTACTATCAATATGCAATGTAATTTTGAAGGAATCCCTCAAATTTTGAGGGTCCCTGTCTCTTAAGTGATAACTCATATTTGAGTCAAAATCATTACAATAGTTAACCAAACATGCTTGATCATTTGGCCTCAAGTCAACAAGTAACCTATACATTACTTTTTGAAATCTGGTATTGAAATTAGAAACCATTTCATTTAAAATTTTAGATATATTGTTAAATTCATTTAGCATAAACCTTGGATCAGTTTTATCACCATACTGCTCCCTAAATACTCTTTTGAACTCTTCCCATGATCCAATGCTTCCCATCGGCAAGCTTCTATATCAATCTCTAGCATCTTCAGTGAGTGATTGCATAAATAAATTCATCATTACATCTTCACTCTCCACACTCTCCATCTCAAAGTCATCCATCATATTGTTAAATGACCTTAAGTGGTATTCTCCACTTATAGAATTGTTACCAAAAATTCTAACCACCACATTCCTTATGTCATCTAGGAGAGGATTTGGATAACCAGGTATCCCAAGAAAACATACTCTTCTAGTGAATCAATCTCCACCACCACCTTGACCAAAATAGGATCCACCACTACCTTGTCCTCCCCCATCACCTTGACCACCAACATTCTGATTTCCAAATTGGGTGTTTTTTCCTCCACCTCCACTAGAATTACTCCCACCAAACTGAGTAGATTGTGGTTGAGAAATAGGAATTGAAGGACTAGATGTGGAAGTAGTTTGTGGTGTGGAATGAGGCAAATTTTGAGAACTAGAAGGTTATGAATCAAGTATTGATAGCTTCAGGAAAAAAAAATTCCTTTCCGTTTCTTAATTTGTAGCAAGAATCTACATCTTATCTAATTCCTTTTGCAACTGCTCATTTTCCAATCACAGTTTTAGAATTGCAAGGTCAAGGACTGAACTTGTGGGGATAGTACTGGATGAGAAATTTGTGTTTGCAGTTGTGGTTGTTCCTCGAGGCTGACCTATAGGTCTTTTACCAAAATCTATAGGTTGAGATTTCTTGGCAGTATTGGAGGGTTAAAAAATTGTGGTGGTCACAATGGAACTTATATATGTGCTTGCAGTAGCTGCCCCAATAGGGATATTCACCTTAAGGTGATCCATATTTGGAGTCATGATAGGCTAATAATTAGTATTGGGAGAAGGATCTTCATCAACCATTTCTCATTCTCTCTACCCTTCTCCTCAGCTAATCTCTTTCATACATTATAGCCCTAGTTTTTTCTCCTTCTCTTTCGCTTGTTTGATTCTAAGCTTATCAAGCCTTAAGGCTTCCTCTTAAAGAGTTTTCATATCCTTAATTATATCCTTTGCATCTTCTTGAGTAACATCTGATTCAAATTGCTCAGGAGTATATTTTGTGAGGTTCAATACCTCCCTCTGTGTGAAGGGTTCAAGGGTTCTACTTCTAGATATTCCTCTTAGGTTAAAGTCATGATCATTATGAATAGCAATAGCCCCAGGATTTCCTCTCCTAGTTGCTATTTTTGGATCAAATTGCCTATCCCAACCAAGGATCGGGTTCTTTTGAGACCTTAGGACTAGGACTTGGTTGACTAGTAGTAGTAAGTTGATTAGTGGTGGCAGCCACTTTTGTGACAAATTTTTCTTCATTTTCAGGGGGCAATACCATATTCATATAAATTACTTTCAGTAGCTTCATTTAAATTTATAGTAGTTTTGGGAGGATTAACAAAATTACTTATTTCTGGATTGTTTGCTTTCCATGATGGCCTTTTTTTGTGTTGTAATTCTCCTTCTAGTGTTTGTTCAAAATGCTTCTTCATGTTACTCCTAGTTCCTCTCAAATATTCAGATGCCTCTCACAAATCTCTCTCTTTTCTTTAAAATTAACAATACATTGACACAAGAGACTTTAGAGTTGCCACCCACTCAATGGGAAAATGAAAAAGATGTAATAAATTTTGAGAGAATTTGCAAATAATGAGAGCAAGTGAACACAACTTAACAAGAAACAAAATGAAACCAAGAACCTTGACTCACTGGATGTAAATGTGACCTATTATGAGAACTTATATGAAATTATTCTTCATAATGTAAAGAAAAATGAATTTTATGACTCTGACTATGTGTTCTAGAACTAGAGACATCATACTAGCATTGTCCCCAACATAGTTGCCAATCTATTGGTTTTTTTTAAATACCCGCTCTGATCTCACATATAATCTATGGATTTTTCCATTTCCAACAATTAATTATATGGAGGGATCGTCCAACTAATAGGTGAAAGTTTGCTAAACTTTCCCTCTACACTTTGGGCTCTACAAAACCCGGGAGGGTGATCCCTACAATCTATCTTTAGATACTCTTGTGCCAATTTACCACATACATTGTAATTTTAACAGATATATTCTCCTAAGTGTTTTTTAATAGATGAAAACTTTAAAGATCTGGTAAAACAACATTTATCATTCTAAAACATGAGAATATGGTAGAACATCATTCAAGACATACATTCTGAAAGAAATTAAATATTTAATTTGATTTTTGAATGTAGTTGTTGTGATAGACCAAAATATGTAACATAGACACAACTTATGGATTAGTGCCTTGTCCTACGGCATGGAGTCCTAAGTCCTGCAATTGAAAACCTATAACAGTGTTCTATCTATCATAACAGAGCTATTAAATGATGCATTACACCATTTAATTCAGAAATCCAAACCAATGATACTTAATTATCTTTGCATACATTCACATAAATCTTCATTCATGTTAAAGAAAATTTAACTCATTCTTTGAACAAGTGTATTAACAATGAATAACATTCAATGGAAAGAAAATGAAGATGAATTGAATGATCTATGATTCATTTCATTCATGATTCATATGAAGTATACAATGCATAACAATGGCTTTGGAAATATGCCATTTGTATTCAAAAATGATAGTACTGTTATACAATGTTAACAATCAAAAGAATCAAAACTTCAAAACCTAGAAAAGACTTAGACAAAATTGTATTTGTGTTATGTATTACAATTACTCTTCAAAATCAATCAACAACCCGTGCAAATGGCCTTGAATTCCTTTTTATAAAACAAGGGAGAAACAAGCTTCGGGCCATTACACATGTCACTTTTTATATTACATTCACTTAGATTTCAAAATTACACTAGTAATTGCAAGCTCATGGAGAGAATATTCAGAGTGCAAGACAGTTACAAAGTATGTTGCATCCATAATGTTTTTCCAAAATATCTCAAATGGTTATTTAATACCTTTTCTACTGCAAGTCTTTAATCCTCTTGTAGTGGACCTAAGAAATCTAATCTAGCATGTGAATACAAAATCCTAGTGCACAAAATGATAAAAACCCTTGTTGACGCTCCTTGAAATCTTTCAAGACCATTGGAGATGCCAAGTAGACCAAAAATGTTGCTATATCATTGTTGGAGAAGATCGCAAGTCTGGAATATTGTTGTACTTATTGTCCCATGTTGTATAGTCATCCTTAGTTGGTCAATTGAAGGCCATGAATTCATATAATTTTATCAAGTAGGGACCATACTTCACCATTATTTGGTTGGAATCTTTGTCAAATTCCTCCAAAAATGCACTAGTATCTGACAATTTATTCATACCATCCTTCATCATATCCATCTTTACATATCACTCCTCACAAATTAGAATAGCCTCAGCATTGATGACTGCATCCATATGATCCCTCCACTTCTCATAGGTCTTGACACCTCCTTCACTATTAAGAATATTTGGCAAGAGACCAAGATCACTCTCATCAAACTTCTTCAGCAATGCTTTGATCCTCTTTTCCAATGGATCCACCAATCCTTGGTAATCAATCATCTCCTTGACTACCTTGTAGATTGGAGCTATTTGTGGTGGCTTATTCTGTTCATGGGTGGATCCAATTACCATGTTCTTCAATACACTCAATTTGGGGACCCATGTCTGCATCAAAGGGAGAGAAATGGATCTATCCCTCTCAAACATACTTATTGATTGTAACATTAAAGAATAGTTAGAGTGCACACTTCTCACTCTTTATATTGCTTTAGATAAATAATGTTCCAAAACATTTGTAATAATAAAAATATTATTGTCATTATACAATCCAAACAACTATTCAAAAACCTCCGATTTTTGTATAATTCCTCTTTAGTTACTTCCTTTGGAGGGGCTACAGCTGATGTACCTAAGGTAAGACAAGCAATAGGTACATTGTCTGGATTATATACAACCATTTTGGTAGAAGTTGGAGGAGGAGAATGGGTAGGAGGTGGTGATTGCACTAGAGAGGGTGGTGAGAATGAGTCATGCACTTGTGTCACTGATGGCCTTGACATTAGTGATAGCCTTGATTGCAATGATTGCAAATGTTCCTTCAACGGTGCATTCTCAAGTTGTAGCTCTCTAATCTTCTATTCATATTTATTATAAACCACTACCAAATCATTATACTCTTTATTCTTTGCTTCAAATTATTCTTGTAAAGATTCCACAGTAGCCTTGTTGAATTGGGTTGCATTCACAGCCAACGTGGTTGCCTCCATAGGTGAAGTATCTGGCACTCTTTTGATAATCAATCCACCCCTAAGGTCTACTGTTGGTTATGTGAATGCTACTCCTATACCTGCTCAAACATGAACAAACAAATGATCATTAGTCAAGAAACAAGTAAGAAACAAGCATTCCCTATGAAATTCATCTAAGCATAAGAACATGAAAACAAGTAGAATATCAAGTAAACTACTAATGAAATGCTATTATAATACTCAAACCGGCATCCCATAGGGGGATTAGTGCTCCTTGGGTGTGGAAAGAAACCCTTTCCTAACCCCTTGATAAGCTTGGTGATGAAGTAGTGATGAACAAAGTATGAAATTGCCTATAGTCTAGCTAATTACTTGCTAAAATGGATCCAAAAGATGAAATGCTATGAACTCAAATGGCTATAGTGACTATGCTCTTAGTTGTTGGATCCATATTGTGAGAATGATGCATCTATTTACAGAAGCCAAGGATTGAGGAGTGAAGAAAATTGATGAATGTGGGATTAAAGAATAGATCAATAGCATAATGCCACTTGTCAACATGCTAATGAATCTTGGGGCAGATGTGTGAGCACATCTTGGGAGATGGGAAGGTGGCTTGTGTAAGAGAATGTGTAAGAGTCATTTAAATCCAAGGTGGCTTGTGTAAGAAGAGGAGTAAGAAGATATGTAAGAGCAATAAATGCCAAGGTGGCTCAAGAAAGAGGACAAAAGTCCTTTGGGAGGAAAAAGTCAAATGGGTGGAATATTCCAAGAATATGCCACTTTTTTGAATGAAAATAGGGGTATTAGTAAATTAAAAAAATTTATTTACATGTGCACCTTGGTTAGTTGACCAAGGTGGACTTACCCTAGAGTGGAGTTAAAAGCTAGAGGAATGGGGGATTAGTGTTAGGAGCTAATTAATTTGAGATTAACTAACTTAGATGAGATTAGTTGATTTGTGACATTTAATTTAAATATTTAGGTTTATTTAAATCAAATGAGAGGATATTAGAACCTTGGGATTTTAATTAAATAAAAAATATATATTTAATTAAAAGAAGAACATTAGGATTTAATTAAATAAAACTGATTTATTTAATTAAAAGCGGAACGTTAGGATTTAATTAAATAAAATTGATTTATTTAATCAAAAGAGAAACATTAGTAGATGATGAAATAAATCTGATAAAGTGTATTATCTGATTAAGGAGGAAAATCAATGAATTTAGTTAACTACATAAAGATTATTCAATTAATTGGTTAGTGCAGAAATGATTAAGGAAGAATTGGTGTTAGTAAATCAGGATCAAGTGCACGGTATTAATTAGGATATTTTGAGTGTCTACATTTTCCCCTTTTTGAAGCAATGTACCTACTGCGTTGGTTCAAAGAATAACCTTGTTGAGATCAAAGTTTGAAAATTTTATAATTTTTTTGGATGCCCCACTATTGCCCCAGCGGAAAGAAGTATGCTGGTACATTGCCCCCTCGAGAGATCGGGTGAAAAGTTCGATTTGAGGGTCGATCTTGCGACAAAGAGGCTCAAGATGGATGTATGTATGGTTATACTAATAGATCTATATGATAATGATGATGCAAATGAGATGAATTAAGATGCTAAGAATAACAAATCTATAGTATCCTAAACATCTTAAATGACGATGCAATGCATGTGAGATGGATGATGTTTACCTATTATGATGATATGTATGAATATGCAGGATGTAGACAGTTTGTGGATGACATGATATCATGTTAGCGTGAAAGAGGATAGAAGAAATAAGATGATGAAAAAGGATCCAACAAGTCTATGATATGTCGAGACTTTATTAGAGATGATGATGAATGATGATGATGTATTATTTATCCAAGGATTGGGGATGTAAAGAGCTTACTTTCCTTATCTTTGATAACACACATAGATATGATGCATCAAGGTATAGATGACCAGGATGGCATTGTATCTAGTGAGATGGACTTTGACTCGAAAAATAGATAGGAGTATCCTTGTTCACACCTAACATGCGGAAACCTTACTAGGATGTACTTCAAAACTTTTAAACATCTCAGACCAAGACACAAAAAGGTATAACCTCCCAATGTAATAGTCAACAAGCTATCCAAAACACCTTCCATACACACCTAATAAAGCAAGTATTCACCAAGGTTATATTACAAGAACATCCAACAAGCACAGCAAACGAAAGATAAAGATCAATGCCCCATTCCTTTCTCTCTAAATCATTTTGATAGACATCATCGAGAGGTCATTAGAATGAGCGCAATAAGATAAGTCAAAAAGACAAAGATCAAGTACACAAACAAGTCAATGTTCTTCATACCTCTAGCCAAGACTAAACTATGGTGATGCTTGATTTTGATTTCCATTGTAGGAAGGATGCATCCTAGGACATGATGTTATCAGATGATTTTGGGACTAAATGGATAATGGGTTATTAGTACCAAGAGTTGACCAACTTGTTTACCTATTGACCTATACTTGAGACTTTGACGTTGGAGTGCACACTTTTAACTGCTAAGCTTGCTTCTAATTGTTTTGCCAAAGAGTGAAAGTGACAATTGATTTATTATGAGTGGATGCTTATTGCGGGTGAGTGTTGAAATGGGACAAGTGCACTTTTTTCAAATATTTGGATGTTTTTGATGTTTTAAAAAAAATTGAGGTTGTTTTTGGTATTTTCAAGATGTTTTACAAATGTTTTGATTTTCAAATTTTCCACTGTTTTGGTATTTTATGATATTTTGACCAAGAATCTAACCTAAAGACCTATCCTAGGGGCCTCGGGGGCTGATCAAATATTAGCCTTTCCTACGATATACACATAGAGACCACATAGTTCAACTGACACAGACTCATTTATTGATGAGATATGAACAAATGGATTGCTAGTTTATTGTGACAGACTCCTAAAGGACTAACCTAATGTGTCTTGGGGGCTCATCGATGATGGCCTTGCCTACGTTCAAGCTCAAAGACAACGTAGTTCAACATGACGACTCTATTTTTTGACTTTTTTAATTTTTGACCTATTTTTGGATTTTTGAAATCTTTTGGATGTTTTTTGATTCTTTCAAGGATTTTACAAATGTTTTTGGATTTTTTTTATTTTTAGGAAAATTTCAAGGATATACACGAATCCAATCCAATGTATGTAAAATAAAATCCCCCCAGTGTAAGCAATATACTACCTCGATAGAGGTAGGAAAAACTGACCTTAGGGATGTGCCAAGTAGTACTAAGGTGCAAAAGGATACAAACACAGGATCAAGCTATGATGCGGATGTGAATGGGTGAATGGAAGGGTCAATAGAGTGTGATGGGTGATGCGAAACAAGCTATAGAGATCATGGTGGATGGAAAGTTCTTATTTACACAAGGCGCCTGATTGCCAGGTTTTCACCAAGGTACTTTCCCAAAGTGCCGCTGAAGTGGTTTTCACTAGAGGACGATTTTTATCTTTACCATTTTCAATCCTTTTTTTTTTTTTGGATTTTTATATTTTTGGAGTTTTTGGATTTATACCCTTGAAAGCTTAGGCATAAAACATTTTGAGATGGGAGATGTTGATGGGCTCCCACATAGGTTCACCTTCAGGTGTCAACAGCTAATATGCCCCAAATTTATAACTTGCCATGATGACAAAAGGTCCCAACCAGTTGGGTTCAAACTTGCCCTTGCTATCTGGATTCAGCATATTTTTTTGATTTTCTTTCATCACAAGCTCGCTAACTTGAAAGGATCAGTTCCTTATCTTCTTGTTGTAGCTCCTCTTCAGATGGTTCTAGTAGATTCACAGGTGGTTCAGAGCATCCATGCACCACTCATCCAATAGCTCCAGCTCATTCAACCGAGATACCCGATATTCTTCATTTGTAATGAGGTTTTTCAATGTTATCCTTAAGGATGGGAGCTCGATCTCAATAGAGAAGATGGATTATGATTAGTAGACCAGGGAGAATGGGGTTGCACCTATTAGTGTTTGGATACTTGTTCGGTAAGCCCATAGGGCAGAATTCAACTATAGATGTCAATCACGACCAGCTTCATTGACTATCTTTTTGAGGATTCTTAGGATGGTTTTATTTGTAACCTCATCCTGGTCGTTACCCTGGGGGTAGTATGGAATAGAAAAGCACTGTTGGATGTTGAATTTCTAGCATAGGTCTCGGACATCCTAATTTTTAAAAGGTGTCCCATTATCTGAGATAATGGCTTGTGGGACACTGTAAAGGCATATGAGGTAATTCAAGATGAGCTTAGTAATCTGCTTTCTAGTGATATAGGTCATAGGAATGGCCTCTACCCACTTTGTGAAATACTCTGTAGTAGTGATAATGAATGTATGTCCATTAGATGAGGTGGGGGTTATTTTTCCAATGAGATCAAGCCCCCACTGTGAGAATGGCCAAGGTGTTACAATTGGGTGGATCTCTTGAGCTGGTACATGGATGAGGTCCCCATGCCATTGATATTGTAGGAACTTCTTGACATATTTGTGAGCTTCCTTCTCCATTGTCAGCCAATAGTACCCCATTCTCAGTAGTTTCTTGGCCAAGGTCATACCACTCGAATGTGAACCACAAATACCATCATGTACCTCGGTTAAAGCAGTCAAAGCTTCCTCATCGTTTAAACATCGTAAAAGGGTTCCTTCAATACTCCTACGATATAGGGTATCACCTAGGATAACAAAGTGGGATGACCTTTTGACAAAGGTTCTTTTAAGATTCAGAGTGATATCGGTAGGGAGGACTCCTATTCTTAGGTAGGTGTATATTTCATGATACCACGGGTTACCTAGACCAATGATTTCACACACAAATTTAGACTCTGGTACCTCGAAAGTTGGTACGAGAAGCTGCTCTACCAAGAATTCATGCTTAAGGACGTTGCGAGGGATATCCAATAGTGATCTGATTGTTGCCATGGCACCTGTTGCTCTATTGTTGGCCCTTGGTATTTGCTCGAACGTGATGTTAATGAAGAATTCCTTTAGGTCATCCACTAGTTTCTTGTATGGGGTCAGCTTGTCATCCTTTGTTTGGTACTCATTATTGACTTGGTTAATGATTAGCTAAGAGTCTCCATAAACCTTAAGAGCCATGATCTACCACTGTACTACAATTCGGAGTCCAGTCACTAGGGCTTCATATTTGGAAATTTTGTTAATGCAAGGGAGAGATAACCTGTAGGATTTAGGAATACAATCCCCTTGCAGCGTGATGAAGAAAACACCCACTTTTTATCCATGTTGTGTATATGACCCATCAAAATAAACCTTCTAATGATCTATGGTGCTAAGGTTGAACATGGACTCATCTAGGAATTCTAATACCAATGGGTTATCTGAATACATAGGTTCTTCTGCTCATTGATCAGCAATCACTTATCCCTTAATAGCTTTTATTTCCATGTATTCAATATTGTATTCTAAGATAATCATGACCCACTTAGCCATCTGACCTGTAAGTGTCGCCTTCGAAAGTAAATATTTGAGGGGGTCTATTTTGGGAATGAGTTTTATTTGATGAGAAAACATGTAGTTCCTGAACTTCTATGAGGCAAGCACTACTTCTAGGAAAGCCTTTTCAATGAATGTATAATTTAACTCATGCCCTACCATGGTTCAGCTGATATAGTATATGGCTCTTTCCTTCCCCATCTCGTCATGTTGTACTAATAGAGACCCAAGTGCTACTATTGTTGATGATATGTACAAGATTAGTGGCTTATTTTGGATTGGTGGCATCAGTACTAGTGGTGTCAACAGGTATTCTTTGATTTTGTTGAAAGCTTGATCACACTTTTTGTCCCACTTGTATGCTACCCCCTTGTGGAGTAGATGAGCATAGGGGACAACTTTGTTTACCAATTGCGCTATGAACCTACGGATGGATTGAAGTATTCCTTGTAAACCTCTTAACTATTTCAATGTCTTTGGTGCCTCCATTTAGATAATTTCTTTGACTTTGACCGGGTCTATCTCGATCCCTCTCATTCACACAATGTACCCTAGGAGATTTCCTGATTGCACACCAAAGACACACTTCTTAGGATTGAGTCTAACCCTATATTCTTCTAGCCTATCATAGATGGAGCTCAGTGTTTCTATGTGAGATTGATGCTTCCTTGATTTCGCCAATATTCCATCCACATAGTCCTCTATAGACTTGTGAATCATGTCGTGAAAGATGAGATTCATGGCCCTTTGATACATGGCTCCAACATTCTTCAATCCAAATGACATCATGTTCTAGCAATATGTACCCCTTGGACAGGTAAAGGCCATCTTATGTTGATCCTCTTTCACTATCATTATTTGATTTTACCCTGAGAACCTGTCCATTAGTGATAACATTTCATGCCCTGTTGTTTGATCGACAATCATGTAAATGTTAGGAAGGGGAAAAACATCTTTAGGGCATGCTTTATTTAGGTCCCTGAAGTCAGTGCAAATCTGTATGCCCCCATTGGGCTTAATGACTGGTACCAAGTTTGAGACCCACTTGGGATAATCAATGGGCCTTATGAAGCCAACATCCAGGAGTTTCTACAGCTCAAGTTTGACTAATAGTGTGATCTATGGATGCATCTTCCTTAGTTTCTGCTTCACTAACTTCACCTTTGGATATACTACAAGATGATGGAACACAACCTCTAGATCAATTCTCGGCATGTCAGCGTAGGTCCATGCAAATTTTACCTTTCTTTCTCTTAGGAATGCAGCTAGAAGTTCCTATTCTTCAATCAGAAGTGATTCTGCATAGAAGGTTATGTGCAACGTCTCTTTGGTCCCCAAGTTGACAGGGTTGCACTTCTCTGCCAACACTGTTGACTTCTCCTAATGAATAGCACTAAGGGGAAGATTGAATCCCTCATCCTTGGGTTCCTCAAAGATGTTTTCACCCTCAGATGCATCCTTTGTTTTTTATATTTTTAGGTCAAAAAGTGCCACAACGTGGTTTTCACTTAAAGACCTAGAGATTATTCTTAGATTTTCACTTTTGCGACTAAGGGATTCAATCGTTTCCCCATAGTATGTGTGGGTGTCTAGCTCAATATCAAATCTTGCTTTATGGTCTCCACATGGTACATTATCTCGCAGCCCCATGAATTCTGAGAGGGCCTCATCGTTTTTGAATGTGTCTAAAATTGGTGGTCCTCGTTGGTCGTAGTCCATTAGCTGGGGATAAACTAGCTTTATTTATTGGGTTTGATTGTTTGACTCAAAAGACACGTTGGAAATAATGAATAGGGAAGATTCCTTAAACAACATGGGTAGGTCAGTGAGGGGATCCTCGTTGCTATCACTACATACATCAGTTATGTTGAAGGTATAGTTGTCTAAGGGTAGACCTGTGGATATTGGTAACTGAAGAGTAGTTTTGATTGTTTTAAAGGGGGAACCTCTGCCAAGTATGGTTATACTCAGAGGGGTACATCCAAGGCCAATATTCTTCATGCGCTTCTCAACAATGATGGGTTCTAATCGGCCATTGCTATTTTTTCCAAGACTTTCATTATTTTTATAGCCCATGCCAAGAATTAATTGTATTCCTTTGTTAGCATCGTCCATTGGAAGAGTTGGTATGGGTCTTTCATCTTGGAATAGGAGACTAGATATGTCCCTTTCATCTACCACTTCTCGGCCTAGGTCCCCCATCTTTTGAATCTGGAAAGGTTTGCTTTGAATGTTTGAGATGGTGTGTCGGTTGGTTGTGGTTGTCCATGGGACCTAGGAGATTGAGGTAACTCTCCTATTACAAAGGCACCTCTATTCATCTTGTAGTCTCCACATCCGTTATCTTGGATAATGAATTTGATATCAAATAATTTTGGGAATGGAGGGTTTCTTTGTCTCAAAGGTGGAGGCGAGGGTGGATGGGTCTACATATGGAGTCGTAGGGCCTTCATCATTCTTGGGAACTTGTGGGATTTTATAATATTTGGCTTCAAGGTTCCTGCAATAAGCAAAGGGCTCGGGATCACCATGGATGGTGACCTCTTGGTTTTCATAGGGTAATTTAACACATTGGTAAAATTTGGATGCAACAACTTTCATCCCATCGATCCATGGGTGCCCCAGGAGAATATTATAAGGGAAGTCAAGATCAAGGACCTAGAAAGTAGTGTTCATGATTGTTGGTCTTACTCGGATAGGAATTTGGATGGTGCCTTGAGACACTCCTTCTTGATCATCATAAGCCCAGATTGTGATGCCTTTTCACTTTTCAATCATATCTTCAGAGAATCCCAGATTCTTTATTAGCTTGAGAGAACAAATAGTCAACCCTGCACCTCCATCCACCAAGACCCGTTTGACTTTATTTTTATGGACAAAGACTTCCAGATGAAGTGCATGGTTATGGGATGGCTGGGTTGGAATATTATTTTCAAATAACATGAGGCGATGTGGTGTGGTGATGTGCCCAACCATAGCTTGGAACTACTCTACATCAAGATCTGTGGGTACAAAACAAAAGATGCAGCGAGTGAATTTTCTAGGATTTCCCTATGTGCAGGTGAGATTTTCAGCAACTCCATGATTGATATTTGGGCGGGGGTCTTCTTCAATTGTTATAAGACATTGTAACCATTGGAAATTGACTTTGATTTTGCAGGGGGTGCTCTAGCTTGTGTGGATGGTCTAGGGATAGTAATTTTTCCACCTCGTGTGGTGACTACACACTCGGCCTTAGACCCTGTGATATGCATAACACCTACCCATTCATCTAAAGATGCGACAACATGGTCATAAACATGGTTGATGCTACCATAATTTTTGGCTTTAGCATTATTGTTTTCCTTATTGTGATTCGGCATCGGATTCATGTATATCTTGAGGTCTTGATTTCCAACTCGTTTCTCAATGGTGATAGTCTTGTCATCAATAAGGTCTTGGATCAGGCTCTTGAGCCTCATGCACCCAGTTTTCGTGTGCCCCTTTATCTTATGAAAATTGCACAAGTGATTCTCATTATACCATGGTGGTTTACCTTCAGGCTCCTAGTAATTTTCAATGATTGGGAGCATGATGATGTTGGCATCAATGAGTCGCTTCATGACAGATTCGACCAATTCTCCAAGCGGTGTGTACTTTCACTTTGGGGGATATCGATTTCTTGTGGATGGTCCACCTTGATCATTGACATTGTTGATTGTTTGTTGGTTGGTTTGTTGTTGAGATGTGTTGGGTCGTGGGGTGTTTTGGGCATTATTTTGAGCTTGTTGGTATATTTTTTGTTGTGTGTTTGGATTTGGAGCACTGATTACAACCGTGGTGTCAAAAACACCACCATTGGTAACATTTTTGTTTTTTCGCCCATGTTCGAGGTTTGTCGTTGTAGCTTGTTGATGGGCGATTATCTTGATAAGTGGGTGTCCCCCCTTGTGAAAAAAGGGCTCTTTCGATGTTAAGAGCTTTGGGGATGAGTTGATCATAGGTGGTGATGCACTACACTTTGAGATGGAAAGCTAAAATCCCTTCAAGATTTGAGATGATGGTCCTGACTTGTTGTTCTTCTAGCATAGCCCACTTGCTCCTATTTCCCTTGGATCACCATCATTGCAAGAAGGATGTGAAGGTATCTCCCTTGTTTTTCTTTAGGTTGGACAACTCTTCCAAGCTTACGTCCATGCCCATGTTAAATGAGTAATTTTATATGAATGCGTCCATAATTTCTTGGAACTTTTTTATTCTGGGAGGAAGACGGGAGAACCATTCCATGGCTGGGCTAGCTAGACTTCTAGGGAAGAGACTCATTAGATAAGAGTCATCTTAGGAAACTTCCATGCAGTGTACGTGGAATTCCCTGATGTCATCTTCAAGATTCCCAGTTCCACGGTACTTGTCGAATTTTGGTATCTCAAAGCCTTGTGAGAATGACTTCATCACAATGCTTCTATCGAATGGGTAAGGGCGTAAATTCCCTTGTGATTTTGGTGTTTTCCTTGATTGTATTTCCAACACTTGTTGTCAGAGATTTTTTATTTGGGCGGACAAATCACTTTGAGGATCAGGTGGTAGAATGAAGGTGTTTTGGGTTGGTGTAGTGGTTTTAATGATGGGTGGGGTGACTTGTGGGATTGGTGGTGCATTCGTGGGAGATTTTTGTGCAACTAATGCTTGTTGATATGCTTGTAGTTTTTGTTGTGCCAGTAAGGCTTTTGTTTCTATTGTTGTTGTTGTTATGCCAAAAATGCTTGTTGTTGGGCTTTTTATTGTTGTTGTGCCAACAATTGGGCTTGTTGCTATTGTGCTTGGTATTGCTACAAAGCTTGTTGGTAAGCCTGTTATTGTAACAAGACTTGTGCTTGAGATTTTTGTGCTTGATGTTGGGCTTGTGTTTTCCCTTGAGCTTGTGCTTGTGCTTGTGCAGCTTGGGCAGCTTGGGTATCTTGCATGGCTTGGGCGGATTGTGTAGCTTTCACGGCCTGTTGTTGTTGCAATAAACCTTGTGCTTGGGCTTGTTGTGCGGCTTGTTGGGCTTGGAATTGTTGGAGTGCCTTTTGATTCTTGTTGATTTTCTTGCAATGTAATGTTTTATTGGTTGGCCACGTTTGGATTTGGTGGTAGAGGTGGGGGATTCAGAATGGTGTGAGATGTTGTGAGATTCTATTGAGGTGGTTTTTGAGGTGTTTGAGTGATGATAATGGGTTGTGTGGTGGAGGGTATGGTTGATGTGTTAGGTCCTTGGGAGACCACATTTTGAGATTTTTGAGGTGTTTTGGATGGTGTGGCGGTTGATTGGGATATTTGGATTGGTGCCACCTAGTGTTGCGATATCGGTGGCATGCCCAGAAGATTTGGTACGCTTGACGTGTTGATTTGATTTGTGATTGGTAGATTGATTTGATTTGGTTGATTTTTGATAAGTAAAGGGGGTTTCCCTAAACCAAGGATTGGTGTGGATGTTGATGTTAGTGGGGGAAGTGATGGGAGAGTACATAGTATGTTTCCTTGAGGAAGTGATGATGAAGCATCAAATATTCCCCCGAGTCCAAATAAACCCCCTTGTTCTTGTGATATCATGGGAAGGGATACTTGTGTATCAAGGGAATACGTCAGTGTTGTAGAGAAAGTGGATGGATTATTAGTGTCATAGAAGACAAGTGGCACAAAAAAATGCTTTGGATCTTGTGGGACAGTTTTCATCATGCCCAAGATGGTGTTTTCATCCAAATTTTGTTTATTTAAAAGGGGGTGTGTTTGAAGAGCTTGGAGCAATGAAATCCCCTTAGTGATCATGGGTTGGCTTGGAGCGTGAGATGATGTTGGTTGGGGGATGGGTTGAATGATCCTTTGGGAGGATTTTGTGAATGATATCGGTGGCATAATCTTGAGAGGTTGTTCCACAATTGTGCTCACATCATAATTAGAATGGAATTTAGCCCCTTCCTTTTCTAATTCTAGCATGTATTGTGAAGGATTAAGTCTCATCACGGTATTGACAATTTTGTGATTCTTGATATTTTGGACTATCTCCAAGATTTCATCTTCAGTCATTCCTAAATGATTGTAGGTGATATCCTCCACTTGGAAACCTCCCTCTTGAAGATATTTTGGTTGTTGAGGAAGGTTGAGTGGGGGATTGTTAGATTTGATGGGGTTTAATTTGGGTGTGGTTTGACTCAAGTCACTTGAAGTAGATGTCTCTTTGTTTTGCTCCATGTTTTTCTTGTGTTGAGATCTAGTTTGAACCATAAAATAAGGATCAACTTTCAGGAATATGGGAGAGAATCTCTAATTCCTTAGGTTGGTCTAAACTTTAGGTACAAAGAAGAAATCTAAGTTTGTTTTAAGGATCAAAGAATGGTGATGAGATAAATGAAAGATGGATGGTGTGAACGATTAAACTCTTAAGGACCTTTGAGGGACACTAGACTTTAGGAATTTTGGATTTTGGATTTGATTTGGGTTTGGATAATGAACTCATAAACCGCAAGATGTTGGATGTTATCTTGGAATAAATATGTTCACAAGGTGATAATTTAACTAAGTATATGAAGAAGGATTCATCTACACATACTTAGTCAAACAAGATGATTTTTGATTTGTTTTAAAGGATTTGCCAAAAGTCTAGCATAAAGTATTTTTTCAAGATTCTAAGAGTTGTTTGTGAGATGGGATTTGATTGATGATTGGGAGATGAATGAAAAGGTGTTGACTTTGATCCTAGATTGAACCTAGAGATACTTCTTGTTACAAGACCTCGGTATTGAAGAACATGCTATGCTTCCTATGTGAGAAACTCAAAATGTTGAAAGAGACTTGGATTTCGACAATAAGAGAATGAATACAAATTGGGATTATCCTTTGAAGCACATTTGTACAAGTTATAGAGAAATCTATCTCTAACTTGATAGAGTGTTGACTGACGTTTCTTGAGATTTCTTGGACTAAGACCTTTATGATGATTGACAGATTTTGGTTTTGGAATTTTGGTCTTGTGGGAAATTATTTAAACAAACACATATGGTTAAATTGTCTCTTATCTTGCTTAGATTGATTATTTTTAACACATTAACAATTTCTTGTTTAGGTTTTCAAATTGAATGTCTAATGTCTTAATTTATTTTCATCCCACAAAGTCCATTATGTGAAAATCAAGAGAATCAAGGTAATAGTTTCCTATGTTGACTTTGGGAGAGAACAAATTGAGAGGTCGATCCAAATGTTTAAAAGCCTTCTAGGGATAAGAACCCCTAGGGACAAGTAGTAACACATGGACACCTCAAAGGTATTTGTTCTTCCAAAGGGTTTGAAATTTTGATAATTTATTGAATGTTTGTTTTCCAATATTTTAAACCCAAGCAAAGTGTTTTGATTCCAAACAATGCACAACCATAGGATGGAAAAGATAATATTTGTTGAATTCCCACTTGGATTTCTCCAGCTATGCTTATTCAGAGTGGATGATTAGAAGCTTGACCACACTAACTCCCCTCCATGGCACTCACTTCTACGAGTTAGCCAAGCTTCAGTTCTCATGAATCTCCCATGATGAACTTTTCATCTCTACAAAGAACTGCAAATATGTGGGACGGCTCCGGAGGTCCGACCTCTTGACGCTAACAAATATTTAGGGATTTTTGGCCTCTAAACAAAGGTTTTTAGTAAGGGCATCCAGCTCAAGGGATACAATGATAAACTCTATAAAGAGGTCTCCCAACCCTTAGAACAAGGGCTTTACGTATCATAAAGACATTGGAGGAGAGCTATCATGTATCGCTTCCCATTGATTGCAAACTTTCCTTGCAATCACAAATTTATATAGCAGTTTGGAAGAGCTTGGCTTATGCTCGTTACTGTTTGGGTCATTCCCTTGGGGTGAGTACTTTTTCCCACCAAGGCAGACCCTCTAAAGGTAAACAATAGCGAGTAAGTACATCTATAATTTGATCAATCTTTGTTTGCACGAACAAAGAGAGAACGCACGTGATGCCTTTTCTCACACTCGCAAGATTTTTTCAATTTTAGAAACCCAAATTTGAAATGTGGAGGCAAAATTTTAGACAACCTAATATCACAAAAATGCTTTTGATTCTCAAGATCATCATGAGGCACAAGAGAAGTGCATACGCATTTCAATGGTATCAGTTTGTAAAAAATATTATAAAACAAGATAAGCACATGTTCATTTTAGACCTCAAAAGCAATAGTGAGTTCTTTTTAAAGCACCAAACTTGAGTGTGAAGTTGATTGTTCAATTTTAGTCCCAAATCAAAATTCTAGTAAGTGTCTAAGGTTCAATTTTAACCAACTTGACAAAGCTTAAGTTGTAGGTTAATTTTATGCCCAAAATAATTCTAGTTGGTCCTAAAGCATGAAAGGAAAATATATAATAGGTTATTTTCCCATGAGTGTTTAAAAACACTATTACTATCAAATTCTTTTTCTTTCACTTCCATGCTCCATGATCCTTTAAAACCTTCAATCCAAGATCCAAATGTTAGATGAAATCAAGAAACAAGAAGATATGAGGGTTAGATAAATGATTAAACATAGAAACCCTAAAACTTAGACCAAGTTTCATTGTGATCTGACATTAGGTGAAAATTTGAAAATTGTAACTCTATAAAAGTTAAGAAATACCTACACCATTGCATAGCTTACAAAATTCTACCCCATTTTAAAAAAAAATCTTTGAAAAAGACCTTTGTGTAACCAAGATATGGCCATTTTAAGACTGACTATAAAAGAAAACAAAATAGAGAGCATATGCGTTGAAATAGAAGCCATATGCACTAAAACAGAGGCCAGATGTGCTGAAATAGAGGCCAAATGCACTAAAACTAAAACAAAGGCTAGATGCATTGAAACAGAGGCCAAATGTGTTGAAACTAAAACAAAGACCAAATGCGGTGAAACAGAGGCCAAATGTGCTAAAATAGAGGCCAGATGCACTAAAACAAAGGCCAAATATGCTAAAGCAGGGGTCAAATGTGCTAAAAGAGACAGTGGATGCGCTATATCGGAATTCACGAACAGATTTGTTGACGAAACCTGCAAAAAATATTTACAAAGGGGATCGACCCCACGGTGGGCGCCAAAATGTGAATGTTACTCCTCTACCTGCTCAAACATGAACAAACAAATGATCATTAGTCAAGAAACAAGTAAGAAACAAGCATTCCCTATGAAATTCATCTAAGCATAAGAGCATGAAAACAAAGTAGAATATCAAGTAAACTACTAATGAAATGCTATTCTAATACTCAAACCAACATCCCATAGGGGGATTAGTGCTCCTTTGGTGTGGAAATAAGCCCTTTCCTAACCCCTTGATAAGCTTGGTGATGAAGTAGTGATGAACAAAGTATGAAATTGCCTATAATCTAGCTAATTACTTGCTAAAATGGATCCAAAAGATGAAATGCTATGAACTCAAATGGCTATAGTGACTATGCTCTTAGTTGTTGGATCCATATTGTGAGAATGATGCATCTATTTACAGAAGCCAAGGATTGAGGAGTGAAGAAAATTGATGAATGTGGGATTAAAGAATAGATCAATAGCATAATGCCACTTGTCAACATGCTAAGGAATCTTGGGGGAGATGAGAAGGTGGCTTTGTGTAAGAGAATGTGTAAGAGTCATTTAAATCCAAGGTGGCTTGTGTAAGAAGAGGTGTAAGAAGAGATGTAAGAGCAAGAAAGAGGACAAAAGTCCTTTGGGAGGGAAAAGTCAAATGGGTGGAATATTCCAAGAACATGCCACTTTTTTGAATGAAAATAGGGTAATTAGTAAATTAAATAAATTGATTTACATGTGCACTTTGGTTAGTTGACCAAGGTGGACTTACCCTAGAGTGGAGTTAAAAGCTAGAGGAATGGGGGATTAGTGTTAGGAGCTAATTAATTTAGAATTAATTAACTCAGATGAGATTAGTTGATTTATGACATTTAATTTAAATATTTGGGTTTATTTAAATCAAAAGAGAGGATATTAGAACCTTAGGATTTTAATTAAATAAATTTGATTTATTTAATTAAAAGAACATTAGGATTTAATTAAATAAAATTGATTTATTTAATTAAAAAAGGAAAGTTAGGATTTAATTAAATAAAATTGATTTATTTAATTAAAAGAGAAACATTAGTAGATGATAAAATAAATCTGATAAAGTGTATTATCTGATTAAGGAGGAAAAATTAATGAATTCAATTAATTAAATAAAGATTATTTAATTAATTGGTTAGTGCAAAAATGATTAAGGAAGAATTGGTGTTAGTAAATCAGGATCAAGTGCACAATATTAATCAAGATATTTTGAGTGTCTACAGGTTCTACTACTTCTGGATTATTTGTGTTTGGGGCCAATGCCCAAATAGCCAATGTGTCCCATTAAGGATTGAAGGTTGACCCTTGTAGAAAAATGGTTGATTCTTCTTTAGTGGCAAAAATTGGAGTGCCATGTCTCCTTACCGTGTCAAATGCTATGGCTGAAGCCAAGTCCCATTCTAGTAATAGGAGCACTACACTTTTTCTGACTAGCTCTTTGCCCTTAGTTGGCATTATATCCTTATATTTGGCTTTCATTTCTATAAGGACCTTTGATTCAATAACTTCTCTTGGTAGCTATCAACTTTCAATCATCTTCATTTTTATACTTTCATCATATTCATCCCTTCTATCCCTCCAAAGAAATTCCCGAAAGGCCTTTAGCTTCACAAAAGAATCATCATCCATAAAATCATTACAGGCCTTTTCCCTAACACCATCAACATTGTTTATCCCACTCAAATCAACCTTACTTAATCTGAGGCTTTGGGTTGGTCGATTCATCCCCCTTGGGGGTGAGGGCATACCTTTCATTATTTAATCTTCAGTGGCAGTGACCTCATCTGAATCAATAGGTAAATCAACAAGTCCAGTTGATTCAACCCTTCTTCCTTTTGGTGAGGGTTCCCTTGGTGGAGAATCAAGATCAATGATTTGTGGAATAGTAGATCTTAGAGGTAAAAGGGATGGAAATTGTGGCACAGGAGAAGATGCTCTTGACCCCTCTGATTGAGTAGGCGTGGCAATTGTTTTCTCCTTTCTCATTGTGCTCTTGTTCCTTGAAAACACATATAGCTTCTTGGGAGGCTGATATGTTGGCCTTTCTTCAAGCATGGGGGCTTTCCCCTTACCTTGTTCCTTAGTTAATTTGGCCTTTCCTTTGTCTTGTACTGTTCTTTCTTCCTTGATCTACCCCACCACCCTATAAATTTTTTGTAGTATTGTCTCCATCCTCAAGATCTCATAATTAATATCTGGGATAAAGTTGAAAATAGAACTCAAATAGGTCAACTTGGTAGGGTTCCTTATCAGACTGATTGATTCTGATCTTGTTTCCCCCCTTTCATCTTCCCATGTAGTTGGTCAGTATTGAAACTTTGAAAGTTGTTTTCACCTTCTCAAACTCTCCCTTCATCTTCTTCTCATCAATTAGTACCTTGGCATCAAGGCTCAATTTGTAAACTTCTATAGAACCTGCCTTGGTAAGATCAACCATTTTTATACCAGAATGTGTCCTCACAACCCTAACATTAGGGTCATAATTGGCTACTATGGCTTTCAGGAGGTCAACATCAAGGTATACATTTGTAACAATCAATTTACCCATGTCCAACCTCCATCCATTGCAAATGGGAATGCTTGAAAACCTCTTCCCAAACCAATGCTTGAATAAATTCCATCCAATGACTAGTAGTATATAATCCCTAATGGCACATTGTTGGTCGTTAATGCCATCTTTTGTTCCAAGACCTTGGAACATTGCTTAACCATCATATTTGTTGTTTGTGGAAGGTTTTAATTGGTCCAATATGTCTTGGTATAGGGGTTGTTTCTTGGACTTAGAACCAGATGGTTGGGATTTTGGGGTGCCATTGTAATGAAAGGTGATGCGGGCTAGGGTTTCCTTAAGTGCAACTAGGGTTTAAACTTGACGTAGAAAAGAAAAGAAAATTCAAAGCAGTTGAAATGCAATTTTATGAATGTCAAACCTTAAAAGATGTCTAAATTGCAATTTGACACATAAAACTATCAATTGCATGTAAATTCGATGGAGATTTAGCACAGGAAGAAGCAATTTTTGCTTACACGTGTTTGGAACTTGAAAACCCTAATTCTGAATGTGAAGAGCTCGATAAATGTTGTTGTAGATCTCCAGATGCTTTAAAATGCTTTGGTAAATTGAATTATGATTTCATTCCTAATTTTATATTGAGAAAACCCTTTAATTCAGTTGTTGAACATCACGTCAACCATTATTGTTCACTCACACAAACCAAAATGACTCCATTAATTTAATTTGTAATTTTTAATTACATCCATTGATCTTCCAGCGAGTTGGATTGATGGATGGCTCGGATGAAGTCATATAGGTTTGAAAATTTGACTTCCTTTTACTTCAAAATTTGGGGAATTAGATCCTACCATGTGGAATCCCTTCCTTGATGTTAATATAGGCTCCACCACACCTTACGAGCCTTTGAATGTCCATGTGTTGCCATCCTTCTATCCTGCATGGATTTGTTGGGGTATAGATCAATGGTCGTGAGCTGGTGGGCAATGACCTAGATTGAGTTCATATACTCCAACATGCTCACCCTTTAAGGTTCCAAGCCTATGCCCATGTGCTTAAGACCTTTACCTAATGAATGGTCGAGATTAAAACATCTCGATCACCTTTTAATCATGTGAGCCAAAATTTATTTTAGTACCTTGGACTTTAATGTCTCTAAAGTCATGATGAAATATTTCATGTCTTCAATATTATTTTAAATGCTTTTGATTACACCACGCGTCAACCACCCACTCTCCCTCGTAGTATCAGCATCTTTGATAGATTCCCCACGGGCTGGCAGGGAATGGTCAGGATTTAACCAGTACCTTTCACATGAACCGTTGGATCTTGAACCCACCACCATCATTGCCTTAGAAAATTTCAGGGCCCACAAAAATGATATTCCACGCGGCGCATGCCCACTATCCCCTTGGGATTTTTAAATGAATATTTTAATAGCATGGGCTAGCGGGCAACCAATAAAATGAGAGTTGTGGGGCCATCCCAAGAATGACATTTTTCAACACGTGTCTTAAGTTGCAACTTAAAAGGGGACATCCCTAGGTCAATGCATAATATAATGACTTACTATTTTGGACCCTAATTCAAAAGCACAGCATAAAGGCATTAATATTTTGACCCACAGATTATTAGACTTAGGCAAATATTAAAAGGCGAATGTGAGCAAACTTTTGCTTAGGGAGAAAAGGGGGCCAACCCAATGATGTCAATGACTTAAGTTATAACTTAAGTGACTTATGAAAAAGTGAATGCAGTTCAATGAAAAATTAGAACAATGTTAGGGATTTTGTATAAATGAGGGTTTTAGGAGGGTTTTAACCTTAAAATTGAATCCTAACAAATGGAAAACAAAACCCTAACCCTCATAGAACCAATGGATGACAAAAAAATTGAAATGCAAAATCTAGAACCAGTAAAATTTTCAAAGTCCTATAAGACCTCTCTATGTAAATTTGCAAACCCCTACTACATATTCCCATCCCTCGTCTCCCCAAACCTCTCTTGTTCCAATGAATAAATTTTCTTCTAGTCATGCTTCTATTGATAATGATCCTCATACTTTTCCTTCCTCGTCTCCTGATATATATTTCTCATCGTTGTCCACTCATTCTCTTTCTTTAGAGGATCTTTCATTTTCTAAGGATAATTTAGGGAATGGTGTCATCATTGATCGTTTTCTTAAAATCACCTACTATTCATGCAAATTCTCTCTTTCTCCAATGCTTAATTGTCAAATATAAACTTGAGTTCCACATTGGATGATGTTCTAGAAGATCTATAACATACCCTTTTAGCTCCTTCCCCTACACTTTATGTTTCTAATATATAAATTATCCAAGTTAATCCATGTATTGTGAGTAGAATTATTATAAGAACTATAGTGAAATATAATCATAAATCCACCAACATTAAAAACCAAGTTGCAATTTTTCCCATCATTCCTAAAAATTTCATGCATGGGATTTTTGATGTGCTCCCATCTTCTCAACTAGTTATCATTGTCTATGGTTTTTTTGATGAGCCTAGAAATTCTCCCATGTTAATTTGTCTTGATTCATCCTTTTATTCTCTCATAGTTATACCTAAGGCTCCTCTTATTGACTTTCATGCAATTGACCATACCTATAATACTCAACAAAATAAGAAAACTAATCCCATTCTTGTTTTCCTTCCTCCTAATCCTATTCTTCCATCAACTCCTCATATTCCCTCTAAAAACATAATATAATATTATTGAACAAATTCAAGATACACAAGCTAAGGTTTCTCTTTGGGATCTTATTTAAACTTTATCTTCTTATTGTGAGTTGTTTCAAAAATATTTACAAAAGATTTATGTTCCTTATTTTGCAAAACCTTTTGAAATAGCTTCTTTAATTGAATGCATTTATACTGATATGATGGACATAAATTTTCCTCCCTCTCATCTCCCTTCTTACAAGATTCGACAACAAAATCTCTCTATTTATTGTGGTTAATATTAACCCTATGGGCATTTAGCAAGCATTGATCGATAATGAGTATATCCTTAATATTTGTACATTATTAAATTTTTAAAGCACATTCATGTCAATACCTTTACCCCTGCACCTTTTGGAAGTATCCATTAAAGGTTTCAATAGCATCAATTTGGACCCTTTAGGTACAATTGCATCACCTATTTCATTAGGCCATGTCAATATCTCCATTGTAGTTCATTTCATGCCAGGAAACCTTTCTTATAATCTTCTCCTTGGTAGACCATGGATTCATGCATTGGGAGAGGTTTTATCTACTCTACATCAATCTATAAAATTTGTTATGTGAAGGAAAGGCTTTCATGGTTAAGGAAGATAGTGATCCCTTTCGCTACTATCAAACTGTTGACTCTAGTTTTTCTACACCACCCAACATTTCTCCCATTCCTCATATAGTGACATCTTCTTTACTCCAACATGATACATTTCCAACACCTCTTTTTGTTGACTTTGTATATATTGATGACCATCATTCTTCCAATGTGTGCCCTAGTGATAAGTTGGGCTCCTTAAATTTCACAACTTCTTACATTGGTGAATATAAGATTGACTTCACTGACTTTGATACCCCTAAATGGTCCATGGAGCCACATTCTTATGGTAGAATCAATCCACCATCTACTGTCAATTATGATACTTCTCACATATGTGCATACAACTCATTTTGGCAAGGCTGGTTATGTGGTTCTACCTTTTTCTAAATCAAAAAATCATTACAAACCAAAATTCAAAACTTTTTTTAAAAATAAATATAATAGAAATGCTCTTGGGTGCTTGCAGCAAGGAATTAAGGTCCATGTGGAGCCTATATTGCACCTTTCTACTATAGGTTTAGTTTACTATCATGTCCTCCCTGAATTATGTCGACCTCCAATAGTTTTAACAAGAGTGTTTTTAAACACCACCTTAAAATGTAAATACTAAAATAATAAATATATAAATTAAATAAATAATAAATGGAATAAGTTATTTTGGGCACCCACTTTGGATTTGAATTTGGGCACCAACTTGAAATAATAAATAAGTTATTTTGGGCACCCACTTTGAATTTGAATTTAGGCGCCAACTTGAAATTACTTTGGGCACCCAATTTGGTATAAAACCATATCCAGGTCATTTTTGGGAGGGAACCTTTATGAAGATCAATATTTTTATTGCAAACATTGTTGCTCATTAGGGACGAAAAACCCCTGTACAGTGCCAGAGGTCAGGACAAAACCCTTACCTCGCTATGTCAGTCTTTATGATATTTTCTAATTTTTAATCTCACAAATATAGATCTACAATTGTTAATTGTAATGACATATAATCACAGACATAGGTGGGAATTCATCTTCAACAACATTCCTCACAATAGAGCGATTAACACTGGAAGGTCAAACCACCATCAAAGAGGAGATTCCAAAATACCATCAGGCACATCCCTATATCTACTACCAATACACTTGATTCGGTCCACTAGTCACCTCCAACAACACTATACTCCTCTTGAAATTTGTAATCTAAGCTTCACATATTTAAAGGAGTTTGGCACCTACTAGTAGTAGGTGCTAGGAGATTATTGGGGTTTCTAGGGAGTTGAGCAGTGTAACAAGCTTCTGAGTATAAATTGATGAAACCTTAGTGCGATTGTTGTTTCAATAGTCATTTTTTATTCAAATTTGCATCTATCATCATTTACAGAGGTCCTATTAGCATTTCAAGTGAATTGTAATTTGGTTTGATATTGAAAAATCTGAATAATTCATGTATGATTAGCATTGTACCTACTTAAGGCATGTAAAAAATAGATCTAAGACTTTATGATGACGTTCTCAGTCTTGTAAATTAGTTCTAGAAGTTTCTTAATAATAAAATTAGACTGGATCATGTTTATGTTCATATTTTGCTTAGATTTGTAATTTTGATGTGATCTAGGGTTTGTACCAACAAGCATAATTTATTTTATTTGGTTCATACTTATTGTCTAATGTGTAAGTGATTTTTCAGTATTTATAGTTGATTGTATGCCTATTTACTTTTTCATCCCAAATATTTTCATTTCAAAAGTTAGGAAATAACAAAAAGTATTGAAAGGGGCCATCACATTGGTATGAGAGCTAGTAGTCATGCCAACTTGTTGGGTGATTTTGTGCATCTAGTTAAGTCAAAGAGACCGGAAAGCCTTAGAGAGAAGAATAAATTAGAAGCAATCACATAAAGAATCAACAGTGGAATTGGAGGCAAAGGTAAGAAGAAAATGGCTAATCAAGAAGTTGATTTGAAGGCATACCTAAAAAGGCAAAAACAAATGACAGAAATGCTAATGCAAATGAAGCAAACCTAACCAACACAATTACTCACAACAGATCTACAACAAACAATGTTGGAGAAGAGAGTAATTCAAATCAGTATGGGGCCCTAGAAATCATATTGATAACCATAGAACCCTAGCTAGATCAACCCTCAAACCCTTCCAACTCACCTTTTTTCCTAGAGTAGAATCACCACAGGAAGAAGAAGAGAAAAATCAAACTAAATGACTTCATTGCCATTGTAGATGAGTATATGAGACTTGATCTAGATTTCAAAAAGGCATATTCCATTTGAATGTTATAGTAATGCTAGATCAAGAAGTGAATCAAGGGGTGATAGTAGACAACTTATGCAAAATTTCGATAGGGATCTTCAACATAGAGTGAGTAAATTGGAATTTCCTACTTTTGATGGCTCTGAAAATGTTATTGCATGAGCTTGGGTTCAAAAATTAGATACGTACCTTTCACTCAACCCTATGAAAAAATATGAAGCTATCAAGTTTTCCATTCTACATTTGGAGGCATGGCTCATGAGTGGTGGCATCATGGTCTGATAACACAAGGGCTTAACCATATTGTGGCATATGCTTATTTCACACAAAATATCATAGACAAGTTTGATAGAAGATATTCAAAGGTGTATTTCAAGGATTTGACACGTTTTAGGTAACATGGTTTAGTGAAGGATTATGTAGAAAAAATTCAAAGGCTTTCAGTCATGGTTCGATATGTGACAAATAAGAGATTCATGTTCTTGTTCATTAAGGGTTTATTAGATCCATTCTATGGTTTGGTGAGATATTTTGAGCCAATGACCTTGGAGGATGTTATTTGAATGGCCTTGAGCCTAGAAGAATCTTTGATTAAGAGTAAGTCTCTTCCCAAGAGCGCACCAGTAGGGCAATAGAGGAAATGATTTCATAAGAATGTTCCCCAACCTAAGACCTTACCTTCAAAGCCTAGTAGGGTGGACAAAACTAAAAATGAGCTACAAAGAAAGAAAAAAATGCTTTTCTTGTAGAGAGCCATGAGTACCAGGTCACTGGTGTTTGGGAGAAGGACAAGTCCACTATATAGATGTAGTTTTTTATGAGGATTCTAAGGTAGGAGGATTTGAGCCCAAGGATGTTGCAGGTGAGGTTAAGCACAATGAGAAGATAGAGGGAGAGCATTTTGATGGCACACTTGTAACACTTTCAAGAGAATCTAGATATCACTCATTTCATATTACAAGAGTCCTACAAGGACAAAGGGTGACAATTTTGATCAATACTGGAGCCACCCAAAATTTCATTGATGAAGGGTTGGTGGAAGATGGGGCTAAGGACATAAGAATTTGAATGGTTTAATATCATAGTGGCAGACGGGTATACTATTCCATGCAATCAAAAGATTCAACAGCTAGAGATGACTCTAGGAGGACATAAGATGTGATATGACTTCTATGTGATTGGAATTAGTGAGACATATTGATCTTGGGGGTGCAATGATTACACTCACTTGGAAAGTACACACAAAATTATCAAATCTTGGGGTTGAAGTTCAAATCTAATTTGGGAAGGAGGTAGTTCTTTGTGGCCTTTCCAATGGGGATCCTATGATGGTTTCATCCAAAAGGATGGAGAGAGCCTTTTGTAGAGACCAAGTGGATTGAGAAGTAGAGTGTTTGATTACAGATACAAGTCCACCAAAGGATGGGAGGTCTTATCATGTTGACATCAGTTCATCTTGAATAAACGTTGCAAGGTGTTCTGCAAAATTCCCCCATGTTTTCCACCAAATAGGGGTTTTCAACATGTGATTGAGTTGGAGGAGGGAGAAAAATCGGTCATCACTACACCTTACCATCATCCTAGGAGGTACAAGGAGAAGATTGAGAAGAAAATTAAGGAGTTGTTAGACATGGGGCACATTCAATTGAGCTCTAGCCCATTTTCCTCTTATGTTGTGTTGGTCAAGCAGAAAGATGATACTATGAGGATGTGTATTGATTATAGATCCCTCAACAAAAATACAATTAATAATTTCTACCCCATACCTAGGATTGATGAGTTGATAGATGAGCTTTATGGTGCAATGTACTTCTCCAAGATTGAATTATGGTCAAGGTATCATCAAATTGAGGTTAGAGATGAAGATATGCACAAAACAACTTTCAAGTTTCACTATGGACACTATGAGTTCTTGGTCATGCTATTTGGGTTGACTAATGTTCCCTACCACTTTTCAGTCATGCATGAATCAGGTATTTTTAGTCTACAATTGAGGAAATTTATGCTATTTTTATTTGATGAAATCTTGATTTATGGCAAGACATGGGAGGACCACTTGAAGTACATAGATGAGGTGTTTGGCATACTTGAGCAAAATTCATTCTAAGCCAAAGTATCTAAATGTGAGTTTGGTTTGACTAAAATATTATATTTGGGGCATAAAACTAGTGCCCAAGTGGTTAGCATGGATGAGGAGAAGATCAAGGTGATTCAGGATTGGCCAAGGCCAAGGAATTTATCACATTTGAGAGGATTTTTGGGACCTTGTAGCTACTATATAGGAGGTTTATGAAGGGGTTTTCACAACTTACAACCACATTGACATAACTGACAAAGAAGGGAGCTTTCACTTGGAGTACTATAGCATAGCAAGCTTTTGACAAGCTCAAGGAGGTAATGATTTCATGTCTTTTTTTTGGCTATTTTTTATTTCTCACTTCCTTTTTTTCTAGAATTTGATACTTCAAGAGAAGGGATTGGAACAATTTTGATGCAAAATAGGCACCCCATAGAATTTGAGAGTAGGAAGTTGAAGGAGGCAAAGAAGAGCTTTTCTATCTATGACAAGGAGATGTTGGTCACCATGCATGCTAGCCAAATTCAGATGGTACTTGGTTTGTGGGAATTTTGTGGTTAAAATGAAAACATAACAACTTGAAGGTCTTTCTCAATCAAAGTGATTTGAATGATAGACAACAAAAATGGGTGAGTAAGCTACAAGCCTATGATTTTGGTGTTGAATATGTTAAGGGAAAGAATAATGTGGTGGTTGATGCTCTCTCTAGGAAGCCTTATTTTTTCTCTATGGTTGATTTATCTACTTTGGAAGGTTTCTATAATAGTTGAATATGCCAAAAACACCTTTTCTCTTGATATTTTGGAAAGGAAGTTGTAGGATGACAGGTATAAAGTGGTGGAGAAACTCATTCTTTATAAGGATTGGGTGTACCTTGTGCCAGAATCAAAGGAGAAAGATAAAATTATAAGGGCATGTCATGACACACCACTTGCTTCCCACCCAGGGTACTTCAAGACATATAAGTAGGTAAGGGAGCATTTTTCATGGAAGGGGCTCAAAAGAGATGTGTTGAGGCATGTTAAGGAGTGTGAGTTTCCAACAAAATAAAATAAAACACATGTTTCCAACTGCCTTGTTGCAGCCCCTATCCATTCCAAATCATAAATGGGAGAGTATCTCCATAGGTTTCATTACATGACTTCCAAAGGTGCAAGGTAAATATTGTAGTTGTGTGGTTTTGGATAGTCACACTAAATATTCTCATTTTCATGCTATATCTTCATAGTAAAAGGCTCCACAAGTTGTTGATATGTTCTTTAGAGATATTTGTAAACCTCATGGGACACAAAGGAACATTTTGAGTGATAGGTATAACAAATTTATCAGCTTGTTTTTGCAAGATCTCTTTCATTTTACAGGCATGAAATTGACCCCAAGCACTAGCTACCATCCTCAAACTGATGGGAAAATGGAAATTGTGAAAAAATGGATTGAAGGTTACTTGAGGAATTATGGTATAGGATAGCAAACAACATAGGTTAAGTGGTTGCACTTTGGGGAGTATTTCTAAAATTCTACGCATCACATGACTATAGGTATGACTCCCTTCAATTCAATTTTATGGTTATGATGTTATTTCATTTATGGACTTGATTATTTTGGATAGTAGAGTACTAGGGGCTAAAGATTTGATTAAAAAAAGCTTGGATATTGCAAATGCACTCAAATAAAACCTACAATAGTACCAAAACCAACAAAAGTTGTATGTTGATTGCCACTAAATTGAGAGGGTTTTGAGGTGGGAGACATGGTGTTTTTGAGATTACAACCCTATAGACAATTTTCCCTCAAGAGAAGTGGTGTTGATAAGTTGAATCCACATTTTTATGGACCTTATAAGATCATAAGGAGGATTGGTGAGGTATCATATGAGTTGGAACTTCTAGATAATAGCAAAATCCATAGTATTTTTCACACAACATACCTTAAGAGGGCTCTTGGATACCAAGTTACTCCTTCATTAGAGATACCACCACTTGATGATCAAGGGAAGTTGATTTTGGAGCTCAATCCATCATTGATATGAGGGAAAAGAAGTTGAGGAACAAGGTTATTCGAGAATATTTGGTGAAATGGAAGAATCTTCCACTTGAGGATGCTACATGGGAAGGAGTGGAGACATTTGAGTACTTGGGCTTGAAATTTCTTGAGGACGAGAAATTTGGGAAGGGAGGACCATTATGTCCCCCCTAGATTAGGTTGGCCTTCAACAATTTTAGAAAGGGTGTTTTTAAACACCACTTTAAAATTTAAATACTAAAATAAAATAAAACAAACAAATAAATAATAATAAATGAAATGTTATTTTGTGTGTCCACTTTGGATTTGAATTTAGGCTCCAACTTGAGATTAAACAATAAATACATAAATAAGTTATTTTGGGCATCCACTTTGAATTTGAATTTAGGTGCCAACTAGAAATTACTTTGGGCACCCAGTTTGGTATAAAACTAGATCTAGGTCTTTTTTGGAGGGCACCTTTGTGAAGATCAATTTTCTATTGCAAATGTTATTGCTCGTCAAGGACGAAAACCCTTGTACAATACCAGAGGGCAAGATGAAACCCCTGCCTCACTATATTAGTCTTTATAATATTTTTCAATTTCACAAATTTTCATCTACAATTGTTGATTGCAGTGATATATAATCATAGACTGAGGTGTGAATTCATCTTCAACAACATTCCTCACTACAAGTCGATTACCACTAAAAGCCCAAACCACCATCGAAGAGGAGATTCTAAAATTCCACCATGCACAACCCTAGAGATATGCTACCAACACACCTAATTCAATGTGCCAATCACCTCCAGGAGCATTATACTCCTCCCTCCATTTGTAATCTAAGTTCCACATCTTTAAAGGAGTTTAGCACCTACCAATAGTAGGCACTAGGATATTATTGGGGTTTTTAGGGAGTTGAGTGGTGTAACAAGTTGCTAGGTATAAATTGTTAAAACCCTAGTGTGGTTGTCAATTCAATAGTCATTTTTGTTTCAAATCCACATCTATCATTATTTATAGAGGTCTAGTAAGCATTTCAAGTAAATTGCAAGTTGGTTTGATATTGAAAAATCTAAATAATTTGTGTATGATTAACATTGTACCTATTGAAGGCTTGTAAAAATCATTAATGGGACTTACTAATGATGTTCTCAATCTTGTAAATTAGTTCCAATAGTTGCTTAATAATAAAATCGGACTTTGGATCATTTTTATGTTCATATTCCACTCAAATATGTAAGTTTGATGTGATCTAGGGTTTGTACCAACAAGCATAATTGATTTTATTTGGTTTAGACTTACTATTTAATGTGTCTAAGGGGGTTTTCAATATTTACAATTGATGGTGTGCCTATTTACTTTGTCATCCTAGTTTTTTTCATTTTAAAAGTCAAGAAATAACAAAATTATTGAAAGGGGTCATCACATTTACTAAGCTCCCTATATATTCCCTTTCTCTATTTGATGATGTCCCCATAACTTCTTTTCATGAATTACCTTTTCTTCCTCAACAAATTGAGTTCATTCTTAATCTTATTTCTTTTGAGCCCATTCAAAATATTCAACTATCTTCCAACCCATCCAAACAAAAAGATAAATCCTGCACACAACATGCTCATCCTCTTGAAATATTCTACCCATTCTCCTTGATTCTCAATCAATTAGTCTTCTTTCTACATGCAATAAATATCCTAAACACAATCAATCAACACTTCCCTATGGTGTATATCATAGAATGTCAGGCCACTACACCAATCAATGACAACCATTAAAAGAAAATACAAAACATTATTGATACAAGTTTCATCGTTCTTCATTCTAATGATGCACCTTTCCCTTCTTCATTTGATACAAGACATTGAGAATCACATTTGTTTGGATAATCTAATATTTTAAGTATTGTTCTTCCTTTCTATGCCACTTTGGCCACTAACATATGACATAGAGACTACCTTTATTATGGCATTGAGATTTCCTTTGTCCTCACGTGAGGACAACCTTTGTCTTGCTCAATCCAAACTGTCATGTTCTATTACTTCTTTTTCATATACCTTATTTTGCATGTTATACACCCTTCTCCATGTATACCCTTGTCTACTATGTTGTTAACTTTTATGTGGCACTCATCACTTTATCTCTTAGTGTGTTGCCATGTGTTGGTGGCACAATTTTCGGTGCATCCCTTGTCTTTGATAACAACACAACCATCTTCCTTTGTAACAACATAACCTTTTTCTTTCTATTGTCCCCATCTTTATTCAAGGGAGTAAGCACAACATGATTTCTTATGCCTATTCTAGGGGCAATGACAACCTCTTATTTCCTATTTTATCGAGGGGAAATGTCCTATTTAGTGTTCCTCCTTCATATTCTATACCAACAAACATTCATTTCTATCTATCTCCTTAAATGATTGCACTCTCTCTAGTACAATCATTTAAGGGGGGCATATACTATTAAATCTACTACACTCTTAGCATGTTTTCCTAGCATCATTGTCTTGTGCTCGCAAGTACAGAGATCCCTTAGACATGGCCACCCTTATCAAGATTTTCTAGCAATAGAGTACGCTAGTACATGCAATCCCTAGTATTGTATTTATGCATGAATCACCTTGCAACAAAGTATACTAGTGCACATGATCCATTGGATCATTAAATGGATCACCTAGCAACAAAGTACACTAGTACATGTGATTCATTTTGTCAACTAGTTCTCATGATTCGTAGCAACAGAGTAAGTTAGAACTTGAGTCATGTATTTTTTCTCATATCGACTATCTTCCTTTCTCTAAATGCACATTATTTTATTCTTTCTATATTAGATATTCTATTCCTTGAATTTTTTTATTGTATAAGATTTTCTCTCTAGTAGTTCCATTGTGTACACTATTATTGTTTTCCATATATATGTTTGTGACGTACTAACGCATCTATGTTGCAAGTTTATGATTTTTTCCACTTTCATGTTGCAAGTTTTGTTTGTTTAACATGTTTGTTTTACAAATCTAAGATTGGGGGCATATATTTGTCACTTGAAGATTGCTACATATTTGTAGTGTTCTAAAATTGAATACCTTGCAATTTCGCACTATGTTTCATGCCCACTTTGGTGTCCATTCCCTTAGTGTTTGTTTAGGCTCATTCAACCCTTGCATCAACCTTTTTTCTATTCAAGGTGCTCAAGCCTTATTTTTTTGGGGCACTTCTTCATGTCACTTTTGTGTCTACCTTATGTTTTTCTTGTCTCCAATCATTTTTTAGTGTGAATTGTATGGACACTAGCGCCCAGTGTGGATGTCCACATGTTGTACTAGTGTCCAACAACAATTTCATTTGAAAGTCGTTTCAAGCGTTTATCCACTTTTCACCTTCATAAGTCAGTGGAAATGGCTCGAGATTCTTCCAAATAGCTCATCAGCCTCTTCCTTTTCCCTCTTCTTTTTTGAATATTTCTATCATTTTGGAAAAACTCTCTTGGCTCTCTTGGTCTCTCTCAAGCTCTCAAGTTCTACACATCACTCTCAAAAAAATTGCAACACTCTCGTAGTATTGTTTTCATCTCTCTTTCTCTTTGGCTTCATCAAGCCTTGTAGGTAATATTATTCTCTTTTTTTTGTGCCTTTAGGCACCTTGGGATTATCATGTCCCTTCAATATCTCATTTTATTCATTGCTCTTACTTCTAGACACACTTAGAATAAGAACACACACTATTTCCCTTTTATCTATATTGGTTGTTGTGGAGGTGGAAACACCAAAGTAGGGATTTGATTGATGCAAATCCCCAAACAACCCCAAACATTTTTCTCATCTTGATGTGTTTGCAAGTTAAGTGGATTCTAAAATCCGAACTGTGCGTGCTAGGACTTTCTAGTGCGACTGGTAATTGGATGACAACACGATGTGATGACAACAGTGCAACGCAAGGACATCTACATGACATGATGGTGTTCTTGATCGAGACTTCCAACTTTCTATCCTAGGTTCTCTTTTATTCATATTTTTCATTTCTATGATTAAAAGGTTATAGTTATTTTTTTGTTTTTGTATATTTTCATCGGTGTATTTTCTCTTCAAGAATTTTAGATAGTTAATTTGATATGAGTGTAATTAGTGAAATTTACTTTCAAAGGAACCTAGCTTTCCTTTAGTTAGAGTCAAATCTCCTATATAGCAATATCATTTAATGTATCCTCCAAATGTTACTATTTTCAATATTTTTATTTCTATACATCAGCATAGTTTTATCACCTAGTGACACAAGCCCACTAAAATAGAAGCAAAATAAAAGATCAAAAATTGCATACCCTACAATTTTACCACTACAAACTATCCACATTTTAGTTTTAATTTCCGTAGTATGTTTCAGCCACCATTTTAGCTCTCTTTCCTACTTTTTTTCCAATCCAAATGCCAAGTTTTGTGTTGTTTTGTGCACTTGTATTTTGTGGAGTGTATTTCTTATGTTTTCATGTCTAATGTGTCCATTTTGAAATGTGCTGCATTCATTTCCTCTTGGACATTAGTGCAAGTGTGCCGATGTCTACACAAGTACATTAACATCTCAAGACCATGTCTGATTTGTTTCATGCCCAAAAAAATTTGTTCTTTGGACTTCCATTTGTTTGTTACAATCATTTCTCTGGCCTATCAAGTTTCAACGGTCCTTTCCTAACTACTTCGCCAAAATTAGATTTTGAATTATAATTCCAATTTCTTTTTCATGCTTTAAAAAATGGATTTTGGCTTCCAAGTTTCATTCTCTTCCAATTTTCTACAGCACTCTACAACATTCCAAGATTCTACCACGAGACTCTTTGGTCTTGTGGGCATCCTATATTGTCATTGTGAAGCTCTTTCCATTATCAAGGGACGATTACTTGTGCTTTCTCCTTCCCTTTTCTTTTATTGTTCTGCATTTCATTTTTTCCTTGGCATCTCTAGATTCTACATTTTCTAGATTTTCTTTTCCATACACACTAGGATGCCTAAACCATTGTAGACCTAAAGTAATAGCATTTATAGATAGTTTTATTTTTCTTACAATCTAGGCACACATAGGATTAAGAGCGCACACTCTCCAATCTTCATTTTCTATTTAAGTGCCCACTACTGTCGAATGGCCATATGTAAGGCTTGACCATTTTGGCAAGCTCCCAAGGAGTCGCCCTTTTTACCTCTATCCCAACCATGGGTATTTTGAAGGCTTTTTTTGCACGGAAGATTGCATTCTCTAAACTTTTCTTTGTCAGTTTGTTATTTTGTTTAAATAAATCCCCTAAATCATATTGTTGTTATTATTGTATTTCTGTAGACATTTCCTATATTTTGTGCTTCTAGTTTTTGTTTTCCCCGTGTGCAGAAATTGTAGAATTCGTACAAGTACTGGAATTTTCTATTCCTTTCAGACAGCAATGACACTAGAGGATGGAAGTGCAACTCACAAACGACAACACAGTAGCACTAGTGTCTGGTAAGTGCAATTTTGTCTCTTCTAAATTCTACAGTGTTAACAGTTTGTTGTTCCAAAAGTCTATTTTTCATCAATTAGAGTCATTTTCAAATTATGTTAGCAATTAATTTGCATTTCCTTCTTTTATTAAATAAAAACACAAAAAAAAGTAACACCTCATTCAATTCTATTTTAATTAGACAAGATCATTAAATTAGTTTGATTACAATGTGTAATTGTGGAGTAATTCAAACTCTCCCATTCACAAGTTGATTCGATGCTGGCAATAAAGTTTCACGAGTTTCAATTTTTTGATGAGCTTCATAAGCAATACCCAATGCAAGGGATACGAGAGTATTCATGTCCTCTGGTGGTTCTAACTTCTATCACACTATAGCTGACAGCCAGTTGGCATAAGTGGCCCCTGACAACCAAGAAATTTGCTCTTCATCACTGCAATCAGATTGATCGATTATACCTTCGTATTAAAAAGAAGAGCTATGAGCACAGTCACAGACAATAACAAAGTATAATATTATGAAATATTGAAGTGTCTATTACAAAGCGGCTCATCTCCTTAGATAGAAGTTTGAGAGATGTAACTAACAATAAATACAATAAATATAAGTGAAACTTGTCCAAGATAGCTAACATTATTACACACCAATTAATTACAGTGACTTTATTACAAAAGGTAACCCTTATATTCTATCAATAGCAGGATGCATTTTATCATCCTTTTCCAATGATTTCTGCTTACAAAAAAATTCACTCTCATCTAAGCTCTCATGAAAAGTAGAATGAGACGAAGTTGTCTTTTTGCTCTCCACTACCATATGTAGCTTTACCCTGTTGCCATCTAGAAAAGATTAGTGAAATTTGCTCATCCTGATGAACACTTTGACCTTCTGTATCACCCATACCACTTTGACCTAGGAATGATATCCAGCCTTCTTGATAAGTTCTAGGTTCAGCATAAGGTGATGTTCCTAATAAACTATCGGAGTGATGAGTTTGATAAACAGGAATTCGTTCACTCATGGAATGCACTGACCTAGTGACACGTTTGTAGCACATTATCAGAAAGTACATGAGGCAATGACTGGATGAATGAACCATTCGTCTAAATTTGTAACCACTTCTTGAGAAATTGTCTGCTAATGAGTAAGTTGCTTGTCTGAATGAGACAGATCAGAAGGAAAACCCTGGTGACAAACAGCTTGTTCATGCAAATGTGCACTGGAATGAGAAGGGCAAAAATCTCTATTGAATTAATTATCATCTAAGCACCCTTGTGCTACTGTATTATTGATCGGCATGTGGAGCACTGTGGGTTTGTTCCACCTGTGCATTTAACCGGCCTCCACCTTGGCACAGAGGTGAACCCACCCACTTCAAGGCATTGTGACCTGGATCATTACTTGAACTGGAATTTTGAAGAGCTTCAAACCAAATCATCATGGAATGAGTGAACTGGATCAGTGTGCTTGGAAACAGCAGTACCATGCTTTCCAGGTTGCAGAGCATTGAGATGAATGTTAAGTGCCATTAGTTGTTGAACACACTGTTGCAAAATTCAAATACACACCGCCAGCATCTACCTGCAGAATGTAATCAGTTGATGTGTAGGCATGCTGATTCACATTGAAATGATGCCACACAGTTAGATGTACTGAAGGTGGGTACTGAGCAATCCTTTGAAGATCCACAGGATGCAGCTCATCTGACCGGAGATCCAATGTGGGCTAAACAACCTTAGTCTCGGTGAATCGCCTATCACATTTGTACATTGAATTTTAGTGGCTTAAAATTAGAAATTCATTGTGCTGATTGGAAAGAAAATCTAGGGATGTTCTAGACTCTATTTTATATTGGAATACATGCTGAAATGCAGCAGAGGAGGATAGGTTTTCCATAATCTATATCATGGATACCTTGATGGAAGGACTACCGAGTATGGATGCAGGTTTATCTGCTCTGTGATAAAGAGCATAGAACTTTCTACAACTACAGATTTCATGAAATATATAGGCAGAGAGAGAATGGACCTGAAAGTGTAGATGATTTAAATGCAAAACCAGCACTAGGCACTGATGGCTCAGAAGACAATAGTACGACACTTGGAAAATTCATATTCTTTGAGCCATCTTTCAAAAATTGAGGCTGCAACAAATCCATGTCTTCTTGAGCTCTTCTTGCAGTGCTCCAGTTCTCTGTAACATCCAGTCCAATAAAATTATCCAGAAGTTGCAAATAAAAACTTGCTATACTCTCTGAATGCTTTCTCATGTTCATCACACAATACTATTGACTGCATCATTTGCTCCGTAGAATGCCTCATATCAACCGTGACATCAAAATGAGTAAGATCATTATCAGTACTGGTGAAGAGAAACATCAGCAATCTTGAAGACCTGCCCTTATTATCCGGGTTATCGTGTTCTCAAAATCTTCATCAGAGAACATGGACACCAAAGCATCAAGGTCCTGACCTGATTCATGCTGCTTCAGAATAAGAGCCTGACCATAAACATCCATAATATTTTTGCATAAATCCCTCATAGCCAACATCCTTATTCACAGTTATAATACATGTTTCACCACCCACATATCTAAGCTTCCCATCCGTAGGCCTAGGCAGAATTTTGCCCCCCAGAACTATACATGAACTTCACCTTTTCTTGGTAAAAATGATTTGATGGGCCCGAATGGTAAGATTGATGTGTAGAGTAAGACATGTGATAAAGTCCAGTTTGCCAAGTACAACAAGCAAAGGATCCTTCCTCCCACCGATACCCCCACCATCATTACCAGACTGAAATTTTTATTCCTTGTAAAGAGTCAATATATACTGGCTTGAAATGGCTCCCATAACCACTCAAGTTGCCTCTTTCTGCTCCTAGCATAGAAATCTCAGAATTGATGCCAGAATCAACTCGCCTAATACAAAAAATGCCTGTTAAATCTTCATAAATGGAAGGCTTGGCCTCATGAACATTGACCTTGGGAAGTGGTATATATTGGATTTCTATTCCTCTCTGGATCCCTGATGCTTCCTGTGCAAATTACAAAGCAAATTCCTTGCTAGTTTGCACAGAATATTTTGCAACACGCATTCCTCCATTCAATTTAACAAGGATCAAGGGCCTCAGATTTGAAATAATAAAGGTTGATTCACTTGTTACAGGCTGAGGTCTAAACCCAAACTGCTTGGAAAAAGTATAGCTTTCTGCTACTCTTTCCACTTTCCCATCCATCTCAATGTCTTAAGGATGGCATAAAGGGCACAGCCATGCCCACAAGCACAGAAAGAAGAATCATAGCTGGCCTATAAGCAGCTCAAAACCATTGCAAAGAAAAATGTTCACTCTTATCTATTTTTCGCCCCCAAACCATTCCAGTAATGAGTCAACCATTACAGGAAGCTCAAAATTCAGCAATTAAGTTTTGAATGGAGCACCCAAGATCACCTACTTGCAGGAAAATCCTTTCAGAAACTGCATCATAACCTTGCTTCATGTGCCATTTTCCCAAACAAATGATAATGTTAGCCCACCATTACAAAAATATTGAAAACCAGGGCACATAACACCTATATGCTATTGTAGGGTCCCTAGTTAGATTTTCTAGAAAAGCATAACAGATTGGACATTTTTTATCAACTTTGGCACTGCAAACACTAAAAAGTTCGAAAAGAAGCAATAAATATCTATGAAAGATTCAAAATGATTAGCAGATAACTAAATACTAATTTACTCAAATGATGAAATTAAGTCCATGAAAATGATAAATGCACATAAAAACAACATGAGAGAATGAAAGACCTCCAAACTATAGATCAAGCATTATGGCATTGGAAGACAATAGCTATCTGTAAAGTAATAAGCTGCAGACTAATACTGCAACATGGTAACCATTAAGCTATGATAATATAGAAAAAATAAATGTTTGCATTGTATTTGTGTGTGTGTGTTATATCTAATTGGAGGTCATTGGTTACCATCAGTTGCTATAAATAGATACAACTTATCACCTTGTAATAGAAAGAACCTACAGTATGTGTCCCTCAACTCGTATATATAATACATCATCATATTCTATCTACTCAGCTATCTTAACACTATATTCTATTTCTACATTTAACATGTAGAGACTACATATCTATTACATATGTCCTAGATAGTTCATAACAGAGTGCCCAGCTTATGGATGCTCATTTTTGAATTAATCCTTCAATCTATAATTGAAATTGAAAGTTCAATATCAAATTTTAAAAATGTTATGACACTTTCTGCATCTGGATAAAATCTTCCTCCTCAGGGAAATATTCATTTTTTTCCCATCTTCCTTTTCTTTTCATTCACATGGAATCAGATGTCACCTCATAATAGGAGGAGACTCCTCATCAGACAACACACTTAGATTTGAATGCTATTTTTTGTTTCAAACATCGTGTGCCATGAATCTTCATCACTTTGTTCCAAACTAATAGAAACTCAATTTCAACAAGGCCGGACAATCATTAAGTCCAAGTTCCATGCGCTTGATGTGAACAAAAATGCATCGTAAATAAAAAATCCCAGATATATTTATTTTCTAATTTGAATTTGAGACTAAATATTTACCTTAATGTCTCAGTGGGGTCTGTTTTTGATGTGCTAACTATTTCTGCAACATTAACATTCTGATCATAACCAGAGGAAAAGCATGACCTTGGACACAAGCACAAATGATTAAATTTTGAAAACTAAAATTACCTGGATAGCCTTAGGTTAGCTTTTTCCTCAAAAACCATTGAAACTTTTAGTTTCTGATGTTGGTCAATCTTCATTTGTTGATGGCAAAATGCCCATCATTTATGAACATTTTTACAGTGTTCCAAAAAGGTAGGAGCAAAGAGATGAAACTGACTGTTTGTTCTCTGATACTGCGGTTACTTTTACCAAACAGACCAAGAAAATAAACAACTCCAAACTGCATAGTATGCATTTGGATATAAGCAGACTGTAACAAGTGGAAACATTGATCTGACCTAGTCATTTGATTATGGATATTTATTTTGGGAAAAATAAATAAAAAATGGCATAGTGGAACATTGGACCGGACTTGTCATTGGATATTTGATGCTTATTTTTGAAAAAAAAAAAACCCATCAAATATGGTAATATTGATATGTAGTTTTTGCGACCAAATAAGAAGGAAAATAGAAAACTAGATGCATCATTTTTCCAGGAACCCCCGGACATGAAATGGCACACAAACATCTGTATAGAAAATATCTAAGGATAAATGAATACCTAGAGAGACAGAAATTACACATAATTTTCAGTTCTTGAGACTAGAAAGATAAAAACCCAGAAACTGCCTGAAACCTATGTGAATTTTCAGGCATTCGTGAACTGTTTCCATGTTTGTTTTGGAAACGAAAAGCTGCGAAATGGTAATCCCCTGAGACTTTTTTGGCAACTTAATTCACAGCATAACAAACACAATGCCAAATTGAAGATGAGTGAGAAGTTAATAATGCAAATGGAAACAGCCATAATCTGAACAGGGAAACATCCACATCATTTGGGTAGATTTATTCTTTCTGCTTTATAATATAGATGACGTGGTCTTCGGTTCTCTTTGATCATTGCAAATCTTGATGCCCTGCTCAAGGTACATTGATTTGATACTTATGTTGCACACTGTCTGCCATCATAAACTTTTTGGACCTTTTTGGATGTTTTGACCAGCAAAATCTTTTTAGTTATTATCGGAAAGTATGTACATTGCGTTTAATAGATTGATGCTACATCATGATCTGATTTAAATTCTCAGGTCATGCAGCCTATGTTATTTTTTCGTCTGGAGCATCGGTATCACACCACCTACTGTTTTGTTCTAACACTAAGTCCCATAGTGTAGTTTTACACCCAAAAGAAAATGACATAACATCATTTATGTATACGTGGCCCAACCATAGATGTAACATTGAAGTTGACGTAATAGTTACATATTTAATTTTGAGATTATACCTGGCATTGCAAATACTGAGTAGGAATACTCACTTAGATTTGCAACTCGCACATAAACCATTAAATAAGACTTCTCACCTTGAGACTGAATCTATTAGATCAGAACTAATAACATGTCAAGTTCTGATCAGGTCTCAATGGGAATGTAAAGTATCATTGTTATCGTAGTAGCATTACACTCAAAAACCTGTGATAAACCCAGGTACTCAAGACCCATTGCATTTGCCATGCCATTTCCCAAATTTTTCAAAAGCTGGTCCAATTTTTTATGTATATCATTTTTTTTGCTCATTTTTACATTTAGAATCAAAGAAGTACAGGGCAACAAAGTCTGACTAAACATTTTTGGTATAGGGTTAGGGTGTTTTAAAATTTCTTTAAGTGTTAATTTGAATAAATTTCTTTTAGAAATTAAAGTTTTATACCACTATGAGGTTTTTCATTTTAATTTTTAATTATACAATATGAGGGTTTCGGTTAAAAAAAACATGGCCTGCCCCTAAAATAGTAGGCCATACTTCATGACAAAATGACCTACTATTGTAGGGCCAGCCATATGCTGCTTTTTACATGAACGGTAAACCCTCTTAGGAGAAAGTTAAATGGATTTATTAGAAATTTTATGAAATGTTTTATGATGTGTAAGATTTCTTCTTACCTAAACACACTATATTTGACATGAAAGAACAAAATTAGTTTATCTCTGTGTTTTTACAATCAGTACGTTAGTATTTAACTCCCGATTTTTTTTTTAATTTTTCCCATTTTAAATCTGGGTAATTGAATTCTATTTATACTTTTACAATGCTGTTTAGATGGAACAATATTATGATTGACAGTTAGACACTGGCTCCAAAAAAATTTAAATCACAATGAGCATTTAATGAGGATATTTAGGGCTGTATGATATGTATTACAGGCATGGACAAATATACTGTAATAGAAAAATGTTGCTTTCATCAAATCTAAAAGCAAACTATTTATTTGGATACTTAGTATGGCATTATAAATTTCCAACGGCATCTGTTAAAGACTCAAAATCCATTCATTTAAAGGCTGCTGATCTCCTCAAAACTAAAAGAAATCGATTTCTTTGGATGCTAGTAAAATGAGATTTAAGGGTTTCCAATGGCATCTGTTGAAATTGGTGTTCCCGAGGGGAACATGCCCCCGAGGTAAAATGCAACATTTTTTGAGAAATATAAGATCATTATGAAATGCAAAAGTCTTGACTGGAAGAAAGAAACAATACAGCATTCTACAAGTGAAGTAAAGTTACTGTGATGGTCCAACTCCACCCAGTCCCATTTTTTGTCCCAATACTGACAATTGTTCAACAAATTCTAACCCAGTAAGAACCTCTGTTGTCCCATAGATAATATTCTTTACAGGCTGTTGCCGCTGTGCCAATTCTTGCAGGCTCCCATACTCAATATAGTTTCCTCCGCCTACCATGAACACTATAGCCTCCTTGAAAGGGCCCTTTGAGTGATTCCCAGCCCCAGAACTTGATTTAGGGGCCCGTGGATCAAAAAGCAGATAATTCTCAATATCAGGATTAGGCCTTGCTTCCATCAGTGCTTCTACGGTCCTTGTCATCGCAAGCTGCCTACCACCTGAAAGAAGGCTCTTCATACCTGCGGTAACTGCACTAAGCGACTGCCCATATAATTTCTCAGCCCAATCAACAATATTATTCTTGCTTCCAGCACTTGAAGATGCTAGAGATATAGTTAAAGACTTTATCTTCTTCACATACTGAAAAGCTGAAAGGTCCACCTCTGACTCCTTTAGAGCTGATTCAATGGCTTCAACATCAGATGGAAGTGTATTTTCGGATGCAAGAAGATATATTATTGCAAGTCGTAGCTTATCCATCTTGCTACCCTTTCCTTTCAAAATAGCAATCAATCCATTTCTGTCCATACTACCCTTTGCCAGCATGTCATCCTCCATGGTGCAATAAGAATCCAATGACCTCTCCTTAATCTCACCCAGCAAGGCAGTTGCAATGTTAGTATGCTTATCAATAATCTTCTTCCTCTCCGTAAGCTCTGGAAGAGAATTCACTGCATTCATCAGATGCTTTGTGTTTCCTATTAATTCATGGCCGTCAAAATCAACATCTGCTTTTCCACCGGTCCTCCTATTAACTTCCTCCACATCTTGTTTATATTTGCCGAGCTGGGTTTCTACTTCTTCTGCAACTTTTGGAAAAGGGGCAGAAGCATTTGCCACCCAGAAACTGTCAGAATCATCTAACTCATACGACTTTTTACCCTTACCATCTCCCTGGACAGTTACCCTGTTGAGCTTCATGCCTAACACATCATGAACCAGTGGCCTGTAACTCCAGTCATGCTGCACAGCAGCTGAGAGTTCAAAATTTCTGTCAAAAATGCACAAAAGTGGCCTCTGAAATGAGCTACTGCTGACCAAATTCCCCTCGGTGAACAGATTGTTTCTGGAAATAAGGTGGTCCCGCAAGCGAGAATCAAGTTTGGATGCAACCATCTCAGCAGGGCCTCCTCTTGCACAGCGGATGATAGGCACCACACCGAGTGTGGCCAACACAGAGAACACGCCATTCACCATACCCTCTACCACACCCTCTATGTCAATTTCCTGCGCCTTTGGATCATTTAATTGTACATAGCTAGAATTGTGACCAAGAGAGAACATCCCATTTTCAAGACTGATAAAGTTGAGATACTGATCATATACCCTGGCAATTCTGTTGACACAGTCCGATTTCAGAACACCTGCGGCAAGCTGCTCCAACAATGGTCGTGGCACCGATGATGCAAAATTCAGGTGAAAAATGTCATAGACAGCTCGAGATGTATCCATGATTATCCTTTCTATGTTTGCTGCTGTCGCCTCCACAAAATACACTGCTGGAACATCAGGAATTCTCTGCCTTTCTTTGTCAATTGTGAAATATAAAGTAATGCCATGTTTTCGGAGGTCCTTGACACGAATGAGCGGTGACAGGATGTCTCGGCAGAAGGTGTCAAGGATCAGCACTTTATAGACTTCCTCATCCGCAGTGCCTCCACTTCTCACACCCTCATTCAAGTTCAGCATCCGCACTATGCACTCTGTTCGCAAAAAGATAAACGATTACTTTACAATGCAGCTTGATCCAAAATTAATCTCACAAATTTATGCACCATAATTACATCCTTGAACGCAGAGAAGTAAACAAGCAAATTAAGGGTAAAAATAATCACTATCCGGTTGGATTCAGGATTTCAATTGACATCACAAATTCGCCCCGCAAACACAATCTACACACCATAATTACATCCTTAAATGTACAGAAGTAAACAAGAAAACTAAAGAAAAAGAATGTAACTAGGTAACTGGATTGAGAAGTTTAATCTCACAAATTTGTACAGCAAAACAAGCTACACACTTTAATTACATCCTTGATTGTAGGGGAACATGGGAAGTAAACAAGAAAACCAAGGGAAACAAATATTACAGAGCAATTGAAATCAGATTTTAATCTCACAAATTTACAATGAGAATACAGCCTATGCGCTATAATTAGATCCTTCAATGTAGGGTTAGTAAATTAGCAAACCTAAATCATAAAAAAAGTATGTTACAAGGTAGGTGGACTCAGATATTCAATTTCATAAATTTGCACTCTAAACAAAACCTGAACGCTATAATACAGCCTTTGAAAGGAGGGTAAGCATACGAACGCTTCGATCCAGAAAATTTGACTGACAAATTTACATGCAAGCACAACCTTCTCACCTAAAAAAAAGCAGCTACTTATGTTCTGCCCTACACAAATTCCCTTATGCTGGAATTTTCACAGATCTATGAACCGTACCAACAATGCTATATATTGGGATTAAATTCAAACATGATAAAGCCTGGAAAATAATACTTACGCGTTTGCTTTTGTCGAAGAGAGAGCGCCATATTTCTCCTGCGGATCGGATCTGATATGACGTGCAGAGCAAAATCAAATAAATGAATTGATCGTGTTTAGGGTTCTGACCGCTCTACCAACATCGCTCCACTGGCTTCTCGCACCGTTAAGCTCTGGATTGCAGTAATAGATTTATGACGGTTCTTTATTCAACAGTGGTCTTCTAATCCCAAAAATCTTCCTTGTGATCTAAGGAATATAACACAACAGCGAAAAATATTGTAGAGAGAGTACATACCCTCCAGAAATCTTCATGCTTAACAAAATTCAAACGCATATCCTCGTGCAACGTTTTAGGAAGACAGTGCACATCCTCGACAATTTTACACTTGTTTTATACCAATTCAAAAGCATGTTTATATTGTAAATGAGGTTTAATATAATAGTTATTATATCTCTTTATTGTTAATTACATCATATTGTTTGATTAATGTTTTGAGAATTAATATAATAGTTATTCTATTTTTTTATTATTAATTTGATCATATTGTTTGATTAATGTTTTGAGAAAAAACTAAACTTTAATCTTAACATGGTTGTTTTATGATGTTTCTTAACACTACTCTCATTTTCTTAGCATTAAACAACACTAGACAAATTCTTCTCGTAGATATTAAAGATTTAGTTTTATAGAGGACAAGATCATAGGTTCACAAGATAGGGTCATGATTTTGTAGGATGGGATTGTGGCTTTACAAGACAACATTGCTATTATTATGTCTCAAATTCTTATTTTCTCAAGATTTAGTCATCTTATTTTTTTGATCGATAATCTAATTTCAAATTCTCAATCAAATTCCTCTATCATAAGTAACATGCAATAAATTAAGTTCATATTTTGAAGTACAAAAATCCTAACCCCTCATTTCAATTCAACACATGTCTAATTATTGTCTATATTAATATAACTCAATCAACTCACATACTCAACTCGTTTAAATATTTAGGAATTTGAATTAAATTAGTTTATTAGCTTTTAAATATTTTGTAAGGTGTGTTTTTATTCTTACAAATGTATCATATATAAATACATGTTGTTTATTGGTGTTATGGTTTTAAAAATTATATCCTCATGCCCTTTTCATTATGTTTAAGGGCCCACTTTGATTAGAGTGTCCTTAGTGTGGTGACTCATTTATAAGTGGTATGTTCTTGCATGAATTTAGCTCATTACAACATGATATCCTCGTTCTATTATCACTTATTTTTAAAGATTTGGTCTTGCTCCCTAAATCATCATTTGTCACCTTATTAGATCTACAAGTGCAAACTTGACCCAAGTCATTTTCATTGGTGTAGATTGGAACTCTAAAGTTTTAAAACTCAACTTTAAATTAAGTATCATCGACCATTATGAGTTAACCTAATACACATGTGTGTTGTCCAAAGGATGATTTCTTGCTCCCCAACATTGATATGCTTGTGGATCTAATGCTAGGTCATGCTATGTTGTCCCTCATGGACGATTTCTCAAGGTATAATAAAATTTGCATCGTAGTAGAAGATCAACATAAAACCACTTTCACAACCCCATGGGATACTTTCTTTTATCAAGTCATGTCTTTTGGCTTGAAAATGTTAGCAGTACCTATCAAAGAGCAATGGCGGTCATCTACCATGATATCATTCACATCATCATGGAGGACTATGTGGATGTTTTGCTAGGAAAATACAAGACCAAAGAAGAGAATCATGCCATCCTCGAGTATATATGTGCTCGATTAGAACAATATCAGTTGAGGATCAATCCCAAGAAGTGTATCTTTGGTGTAATATCAAGTAAACTCATGAGCTTCATTATATGTAGGAGAGGCATTGAAGTTGACCCGACCAAAGTCAAAGATATCATGGATATGCTTCCTCCTAAGACACTTAAACAATTAAGAAGTCTCCAAGAAAAACTGCAATCCATCAAAATATTCGTAGCTCAGCTTGCAAATAAATATCAACCTTTCAGTCATTTGTTGCTCAAGGATACCACATTTAAATGGGATTATTCTTGTCAACAAGGTTTCGATAAAGATCAAGGAATATTTGGCTAACCCCCCTATTCTCATGCCTTCTACATCAAGAAACCCATTATTGTTATACATATCAACTACTTTAGTTGTATTAAGGGCACTTCTTACTCAACATGATGAGAATGGGAAGGAAAGAGAAATATACTACATTAGTCCTACTCTAGTTGGTTATGAGCTCAATTACACTCCTATGGAAAAAGAATTCTTAGCAGTGGTATTCAGTTCTTAGAAACTCAAGCACTATACTCTTAGTCATTTTGTCAAGCTTATATCAAAGGTCGATCCACTCAAATATCTTCTATCAAGAACATCCTTAATAGGTTGTATGGTTGGGTGGGTTATGCTTTTAAGTGAGTTCGATATAGATTACATGGACAAGAAGTCTATTAAAGGCCAAGTCATTATGGATCAATTGGTTGAATCTCCTCTTGTTGATGCTTACCCATTGGTTACGAATTTCCCCAATTAGTCCATCTTCACCATCACAGACAAGCATCATGGAAATTTTATTTTGATGGTTATTTTACGCAACATGGATCTAGTGCAGGTATTCTCTTCATCACCCCTCAAGGTGATTTCATACCCAAATCATTTAGATTAGATTTCCCATACACAAATAATATAGTGTAGTATGAAGCCTTAATCACTAGTTGAGACTGACAATTCAATGGAATATCAGTCAACTACAATTTTATGGTGATTCTCAACTCATAATCAAATAGTTCAATAATGAATTCCAAACTAAAGATGAAAATTTTCATCCTTACAAGTATATGGTTGATGACTTCAATAAGTACTTTGTTAGCATCTAGTTTGACCAAGTTCCTCGTCTTAAGAATAAAGTTGTCAATGCAATGGATGACATTGGATCCTTGTTGGTCATGCCTCACAATAGCCATAAATGTGAATTCTTAGTCAAACAACCTCTCATTCCCTCATATGATATCCTTGATACAAAGATGGTGTGTGAAAATTTTGGTCCCAAGTCCTCATGGTAGCATGAAATATAAGCCTACCTCCATGATAATGCTTTACCACCTAAGCTTACTCGGAATCAATGTCGATCATTTATCCAACGTTCATACCACTACACCATCCTAGGTGACACCCTATATTGTCAAAGTTATGATGGGTCTCTATTACGGCATTTAAATACGACAGAAGCCAATCTCACATTACAATAAGTGCATAGTGGTATTTTTGGGGCTGATACCAATGGAATGGCCCTTGCTAAGAAGCATCTTCAAATCGGCTACTATTGGCCCACCATGGAGCATGATGCTTGTGAGTATGTTAAGAAGTGTATCCCCTATCAACAACATGGAGACTTGATACGTGTACCATCTCAGGCCTTGCAACCCATAACTTCTAAATGGCCCTTTTCTTGATAGGGTCTCAATCTAGTCAACAAGATACATCCCTCATCCTCTAATGGACACAAGTTCATTATAACTATAACCAAATACTTCACCAAGTGGGTGGAATCCATTCCCCTCACTCTCAGCACCAGCCTCCAAATCTAAAAGTTTATCCTATACCATATCATCTGTAGGTATGGTATTCCCTCCACCTTCATCACCAACAATGGTAGAACCTTTAAGAATCAAGATGTTCATAACCTTTGCAAACAATTCCATAGCTAGCACTATTGGTCCACCCCATATTACTCCCAAGGTAATGGCCATATGGAGGCAACTAATAAGACCTTAATCAAAATCCTCAAGAAGTTTGTTAATAAAACTAGTCATGATTATTTGTCATATCTCGATTTCATTTCTGCATTTTAAAATTTGAGGAAATTGAAATTATGTGTGAGTGAATTTGACCTACCGAAATGCAAAAACTAAGGATCAAAAACACAAACAAAACACTCAAGATTGGCAAAGGAAAACAGACACACACAGAGAAAGAGTGATGAGGCTGGCTGACAGGTCAAGCGGTGACAAGGGATATGCGGACGATGAACTGATCCACCGAGGTGAGGAGGTGAACCATTTCTACTACGAGCTTGTGGTACCCCGCTAGGTAGGCCTCAGAACTCATCTTCTGATTTTGATTTGAAATTTAAGCATCTTTTGAAAGTCTAGGTCGAGTAGACTAGGATATCACCGTGGTATGGAAGGGTGAATTCGCCTGTCCATAAGGAAAATTTTCATGTCTTGGGGGACCGACAAAGAAAGGGGTGAAGTCATGCTACGCAAGGGGCGAGCGCGCAAGGGGGAGGGGCGATTATGAAATCATCTTTCCCCGAAAAGGGTGATCTTGCATTACGTAGGGGCGGATAGGCGAATGTGAATTCACCAAAATAGGGAAAGGGCGAATATGAAATCACCCAAAAGGGGAAAAGGCGAATGAAAATTTTCCCAAGGGAGAAACGGGCAAATGCGAATCCACCCCTGGTGGGAAACGGGCAAATGCAAATTTGCCCATTGGGGTGAAAACTCACAGGGGCAATTTTGAAATCACCTCTGGGGACAAAACAGGCGAATGCACGCCTGGGGAAGAAAGGGGTGAACGTGTGAGCTAGACAGGTGAACATGTGGGAAGGGGAAAACAGGTGAATTTTCCTAACACAAAGGTGAATTTTCCAAATTGGGGAAGGGATGAAAAATGGAAGAAAAGGGAAATGAAAAGTTAGGAAACTAACAAAGTGGTCTGCATGGATGTAGAACTTCGAGAGGCTAAGGACCCGTGAGCGACACTTGGCAGTGTTGGAGGTGATAGATCAGACAATGAATTCCCATGACCACGACTCACTTGCACAGGATGGATTGTTGCATATGTTGGGGTATCCCAACATCCGAGCGCACCGAGGACTTTTGACAATGTTGGTGGAGAGATGGAGTTTGGAGACATTGAATTTCCATCTCCCAACAAGGGAGATGACAATGACACTAGAGGATGTGTGGAGCATTTTGCGATTGCCCATCCGAGGGCACCTAGTCAGTTGGACCTGCAATGGATCAATGGAGGAGAGCCTACAGACTTGTTTTGGACCAGTAGATTTGCCCATCTAGGTGAGGGAGTTGGATGTGGATGCATGCTTGGGGTTGGAGATACTAGCCCTGCCATTGTATTTAAGTGGGCTAATCAACGACATTTTATTGTCAGACAAAAGTGGACAGTTCTGCAACCTCAAGGTTATTGAGGTTGTGAGACATATTGTAGAGAGATGGGAGGGGGTGTTCGCATGGGGGTCATGTGTATTGGCCCATCTATATAGGGATGTGTACGTTGTCTGCTACAAATGAGCGATGAATGTCACACATGTGACACTTCTGTAGGTATGGGCCTAGGAGCACATCAGTGTTTCCAGGCCAGACGTTTTGATTATTGGGGCACGGGATGAGACCTTTCCCATAGCCTATTGGTGGGGTATGGAGCATGGTTGGAGGCTTCACTATCAGGATGTGGGAGACCTAGAGGGATGGAGGAGGAGGATTGGTGATTTGAGGCCAGAGGACATTACCTAGAGGCCATACTTGGCACGACGATTCTAGGGGTGGAGGGAGGAGGACAGGATATACAAGGGGTACTTCTTCTTAGTCTTATATTTGATTGGTCAGGACCCCCTCATTGTGGAGCTACATAGACCAAATAGGGTCATCCGTTAGTTTGGAATTGAGCAGGACACACTCGTAGGACCACAGAGATTCTGACGGTTTACTCAGGAGTCAGCAACACTATGGGGAGAGAGGATTACAATAGATTATGCTCGACATATGTGGGAGGGGGCACCAGTGACACAATACCCGTGGAGGGGAGGACCAGCAGATGTAGGTACCACAACATGGTACGTTGCATGGTGGGAGGAGATGGGATCGAGAAGGATGACTCTAGTGCATCTGATTGTGGGGGCTCTTGGATTTGGTTCAGATGATGAGAGGAGGTTGGTTGGATAGCAGAGGAGGAGGAGAGGAGGAGACGGAGATGCAGGAGGTTGGGGAGGAGCATTAGGCCATGGAGGTGGATGCCCCAAAGGTGGGGCCACTAGTGATGGTTCCTTATGTACCACAGCCATCAGAGGATCCCTCAGTATTTTTGATAGGAGCCTTGGCTCGACTGCGAATTACATAGTAGAGATTGACGGACTCCAAGGTGGACCGGGACAGGCTACAGACAAAGGTAGGAAGGCTGCAGGGTGAGGTGAGGAGGCTTCAAGAGGTGGAGAGGATTGGAGAGAGGGACTGTGGGGCCCTAGTAGATGAGGCCTTGAGGATGCAAGGGGAGAGGGATGTAGCTCAGAGGGAGCGGGATGAGGCCCTGAGGGAGAGAGACAAGCTAGGAGACAGGACAGAGTGCACAAAGGAGATGATGGGGGATGTCGGGGGATGGATGGAGAGGGCAAAGGCCTAGGTGCAAGTGTTGTAGGGGGAGGGAGCTACCAAGGATCAGAGGATATCCTAGTTGCAAGCATAGGTGGACCAAATTAGGCTGGCACAAGATGCATGGGAGCAAGAGAGGAGGCATATTATGGGGCTGTGGGATAGGTACTGGATTCAGCAGGACCTAGACAAGGCACAAGTGACAGAGGCGGTTGATGCCAGGACAAAGGCGCCCTATTACATGCTTGCATATCAGCAAGTCATCCTAGATCCAGCACAGATGGTCTCGCCATATGTTAGAGTAGCGCCCCAAATGCCAGTACCATCACAGGGAGCCACTCACACACGGGGATACAATAGTTACCGTGAGACCCCTCCCAGAGGCAAAGGATCAGTGTCAGACTCTCCTTAGAGGACAAACGTAGAGAGCAACGAGTCGGTTAGGAAAGGGGGATGAGGGGATAGGACCTACAATTTTGGCAGGTGTAGAGGTTATGTACAGTACACAGGGACAAAGACTATAGATTCTTTTTCGCATATTCAAATATTGGTTCATTCATTTATTCATGTATTCCTTATTCTTTTATTCATTATTTATTCAAGAGATGTAGTCTTTGTATTATCTAATTAGCACTTTGCACTTGTACCGTTATTTCATGGATGTTCATGGACTTGATGGATGGACTTTAATATGTTTTATGATGGACTTTTATGATCTTTTATTATGGACTATGATGGACTTGATGGATGTGATATTATTTTTTTGATATTTATATGATATGTGATGGGCATTGATGTGAGGATACATGGTTATTAAGTGACATGATGGATATTTATTATGATGACTATGATGTATGCATATGGTTATGGTGATTTATTTCTCTGTTTATGTGGTGGTATGGATTGTATGCATTATGTCTAACAATTGTGGATGCGAGATATGATGTGATATGATTTATGCTCTTATGATGTATGTTATGGATATGTTACTAATGATGTGTGATGCAGGTTTCTATGTGATTGTGATCATTATGTGATGTGTGCATATGGGTTATGACATGAGAATTGATCATGTATGGATAATGCATTGTAATGGTTATTTATATCTGGATAAATGACATGAAAATGCAATGAAATGTAATGGATGAAAATGTATAATGTATGTATATGATGTGATCATGATATGGATGGATGCAAAAAATGTGATGTAATGCAATGAAATTAATGGACATGTTTAGAATAATAATTCAAAACAATTAAAAATGATAATGGAAATAGTAATGATATGATATGCAACGACCTTAAAATGCTTAGAATAATGAATCAACATTAAGCTAAACAATTTAAGATGATAATGAAAATGATAATTCAATAGAATGATAATGGAAAGAAATGAACTTAAGATGCTTAGGATAACAAATCCATATTAATCTAAACAAATTAAGATGACATTGAAAATGGTAATGCAAATGGATACTAATAATGCAATGAACTTAAGATGCTTAGAATAACAAATAAATATTAATCTAAACAATTTAAGATGAAAATGATAATGGAAATGATAATGAAATGTAATGATAATGCAATGAAATGGGGTTAAGATGCTTAAAATAACAAATATATATTATCCTAAACAACTTAAGATGAAGATGATAATGATAATGCAAATGAAATGATAATGTAATGGAATGAACTTAAGATGCTTAGAATAAAAAATCTATGTCAATCTAAACAACTTAAGACGAAGATGAAAATGATAATGATAATGCAATGAAATGATAAGGAAATGGAATGAACCTAAGATGCTTAGAATAACTGATCTATGTCACTCGAAACAACTTAGGATGAAGATGAAAATGATATGCAAATGCAATGGATAATGATATGCATATGGATAATAACAATGGAAAGGCAACTAGATGAGCAATGATAGGTGTGACAATGCATCGCATAACAATATTGAGATGAATGATGATGGGTGTGAGAGTGCACTTGTCAAAAACTATAGGAATCTTGTTAGGAAGAATAGGTGGGTGAAAAAAATTTGCACAACCAAATTCATTAACCATAGGCTAGGAAGATGAAATGGATGGGGGAAATGCCATGCAACAGGAGGATAAATGAAATGCAAAACTAATGCCATTTTTCCATATTGGGAGCATTGATTTTTGCTATAGCATGGGACACGATATGTCGGGGTATGAAGAACCAAGGTCGATTGGTGTTTGATGCATAAAACAAACATAGCAAACAAGAAGGCTATCCCAACACCCCAAAACCACGGGGGCTTTGGTCAGGCCTGATGTTGGGATAACCACAAACACAAAGAATGCCCCAGTGTAACACAAGACCACAAGGATCTTGGTGGGTACTACACAGTACGACCAAGAATATAGGAACAAACAAAAGATCAAGATACGCCCCTATGTATACTTTTCAAACCACACCATGATATGATGGACCATGGCGACCCTGACGAAGTATAATAAAAAGCTCAAATGATAAACAAAATGCCAAAAGCATCAAAAGATCACAACAAATTTCAAACGTCCTTTGTCATAAGATCAAGAGGGTGGATGGGATTGATGCAGTCTGATTAGGAAGGATACATCTTGTCGATACCAAGGATGGTGGATAGATTGGATGATCGACATGACTCAGGATATTCAAAACTGGTTGGATCTTTTGATACTAACGAATTTTTTTTATAAGCACTAGCTAAATAGGGACATACTTGACCACATGACAAGACACCAAAACACACCCTAAAGACCCAGGGGCTCAGGGGTTGATCAAAGATCAACCTTGCCTACATGAAAGCGCAAAGCCCTCGTAGTTCGATAAAATACCGATGATCGACCATGGATAAGAGTGGAAAAAGGACAATGGAGACCTCAATGGATGATGAAGATTGGATGAACAAATGCCCTGGGGGCTGATCAAATGATTAGCCCTGTCTATGTGAAAGTGCAAGGGCAATGTAGTTCGACAAAAGATAAAAGATGAGACGGGACCTAATGATGAGCGACACGATGAAGGGTCCTAAATGAGAATGCAAGACTGACCAATGACACAAATATACAAATGACAAAAATCTCAAGATTCTGGATAAAAAGCTCAATATTTTGGATAGGATATAAGGATAGGCGATGCATATAGGATGGATGGGAGCATAAAGTAACTAGAATGCAAGATAGATAATGATTAAGCCCTCTACGAATGGTGTCTATTACTAGGTTTTCACCAAATGTACTTGTCCAAGGCACCACCAAGGGTGGTTTTCACCATAGGACGAATTATTTCTCTTTACTATTTTTGAAAAAAAAAATTGTATTTTTGATAATTTTTTACTTTTTTGGGGATTTTTCTAGGTAGGATAACCCAATTGATTCAAGTATAAAACCCTTTTAGATGCATGATGTTGATAGGATCTTCCAAGGGCTCTTCTTCAAGTGTTGCAATCTTATATGCCCCAAAACTATATTTTGTTGTGATAACAAAGGGACCCGACCAATTTGATTCAAACTTCCATTTCTTTTCTCTGTCTTGTTGGGTACGGTGGTTTTCCTTCAAGACCAAATATCCAACGTTGAACTGATGAGGACAGACCTTTTTGTTGTAGTTCCTCCTAAGACGTTGTTGATATGCTTGAAGGTGATTGTCGACCTTGATACGTTTTTCATCCAAGAGTTCAAGCTAACTTAAGTGTGCAACCGGAGCATCTTTGTCACTAATGAGATTCTTCAGGGAGATTCACAGTGATGGGATCTCGACTTCGATCGACAAGATTACATCAAAACCATATACAAGAGAGTATAGAATGGCGCCAGTGGGAGTGCAGATGGATGTACGGTAGGCCCAAAGGGCAAGATGAAGATGGAGATGCCAATCTCGACCAGTATTATTAACCATATTTTTGAGGATTTTGATCAAGGTTTTGTTGGTTGCTTCTACTTGACCATTACCCTTGGGTTAGTAGGGGGTGGACCAACGATGTTGGATTTGGTAGGTCTCGCAAAAGAACTTCATATACTTGTTTTTGAATGGATTTCCATTGTTGGTGATGATGGTGGAAGGGATTCCATATCTGTAGAGAATATGGAAGAGGATGAATTTGGATATCTGAATACTTGTGATTTGAGAGAGCGAAATTGCTTCCACCCACTTGGTAAAGTATTTAATGGTTGTGATGATGAAAGTGTGGCCATCATAGGATGGCGGGTAAATCTTGTCGATCAAGTCGATACCCTATTGAGAAAAAGGCCATGGTGCTATAACGGGTTGCAAGTCCTGTGTTGGAGCATGGATTAAATTTGCATGTTGTTGATAGGGCAGACACTTCTTCATGAACTCATAGGCATCATGTTCCATAGTGGGCCAAAAGTATCCAATCTGATAATATTCTTTGCTAAGGTCATTCCATTAGAATGGGACCCACAAACACCACTATGCACGTCATTTAATGCAATACGAGATTCTGATTTGTTAAGACACCGAAGGAGTGTACCATCATACCCTCAACAATAAAGCGTATCTCCCACAATCTTATAGAGGAATGAGCATTGGATAAATGAATTTCGTTGGTTGCGAGTAAGATCAAGTGGGAGGATGTTGCCATGAAGATAGATATAAATGTCATGGTACGAGGGTGAATCAGGACCTAGGATATCACTGACCATCTCACTGTCAGGGACATCATATGTTGGGATTAGTAGTTGCTGAATAAGAAATTCACAATCTGTGTGATCTTTGGGAATGTCGATAAGGGAACCAATCATAGCCATTGCATCCACTACTTTATTCTGGACTCTGGGGATCTACTCAAATTGGATGGAGGTGAAATACTTTTTTAAGTCATCCACCATGCGTTTGTATGAAAAAGCGTATCATCCTTCATCTGGAACTCATCATTGACCTGTTTGATAATTAGTTGGGAATCACCGAAGACTCGAAGATGAGTGATGTTCCATTGGATGGTGATTCTAAGGCCAATGATTAAAGCTTCATACTCAGCAAGTTGGTGCATGGAAAGGCTAATCTGAATGACTTCGGGATATATTCACCTTGTGGAGTGATGAATAAAACACTTGCACCAGCTATGTCATGTGTATATGACCCATCGAAATAGTGTCCATGTGTTTGTTTTTGTGACTGTAAGAACCCCTTCATCAGGAAATCTGGCTAACAGAGGATAAGCATCAACCAAAGGGGCATCAGTTAACTGGTCTACTATCACCTGTCCCTTGATTGTCTTTTGGTTTATATACTCAATGTAAAACTCACTTAGCAACATAACCCACTTAGCCATACGGCCAGTCAAAGAAGTTCTGGATAATAGGTGCTTAAGTGGGTCCACTTTTGATATTAGCTTGATGGGGTGACTAAACATGTAGTGACAAAGATTTTGTGAACTAAAGACCATTGCTAGACAAGATTTTTCCATAGGAGAATAGTTGAGTTCATAACCTACAAGAGTGCGGTTGATGTAATAGATAACACGCTCCTTAGAGAATTCATCATGTTGTGCCAATAATGCCCCCAGTGCAACGGATGTAGCTAGAATGTATAACAGAAGTGGTTTGTTTGGAATAAGAGGCATTACAATGGGTGGGTGAGCCAAGTACTCCTTAATCTTCTCAAAGCCTTGTAGACACTCTGAATCCTACTTGAAGGTGGTGTCTTTGCATAATAGATGGGTGAATGATTGACACTTGTCAACAAGTTGGGCTATGAAGCATCTAATGGACTACAACTTTCCTTGAATGCTCCTTAATTGCTTGAGATTACGAGGTGGGGGCATCTCCATGATAGCTTTGACTTTGGGTAGATCTACTTCAATACCCCTTCTGGAGACTATGAAACCCAATAGCTTTCTAGATGTGACCTCAAACACACATTTCTTTGGATTCAGAAGTAGCTTGTGCTCTAACCGCTCAAACATTTTCTTCAGGATAGCGGGATGCTCTTCTCTAGTCTTGGATTTTCCCAATAAGTCATCGACATAATCTTCCATGATGATGTGGATGAGGTCATGAAAGATAACAGTCATTTCACGTTGATAGGTTGCCCTCACATTTTTAAGACCAAAGAGCATGACATTATAGCAAAAGGTACCCCAAGGGGTAGTGAAGGCAGTTTTATGTTGATCTTCTAGTGCGATTATGATTTGGTTATAGCTGAAAAATCCATCCATCAAGGATAACATCTCATGCCCTATTGTAAGATCAACTAGCATATCAATGTTTGGAAGAGGGAAATCATCCTTTGGACAAGCCATATTGAGATCCCAAAAATTTGTACAGATTCTGATATTCCCATTTGGTTTGGCAATAGGCACTATGTTGGAGATCCAATCAAAATAGTCAATAGGTCTTATAAAATTGGCTTCTAATAATTTCTCCAATTCTTTCTTGATGAGTAGAGCCACTTGGGGATGCATCTTTCTTAGCTTATGTTTAATAGGTTTGGCATCCAGATGGATGTCTAAATTGTGTACCACTAGGGCAGGATCTAGTTATGGCATGTCTGAATAGGTCCATGCAAAGTTGATGATTTCTTCCTTGACCAAGCTAACAATGGTTGAATGCTCTTCCTCTAACAATGACTTGGCTACATAAGTGATTTTAGGATCCTCTTCAGTTCCCAAATTAACCTCTTGTGTTTCTTCGATCAGGATAGAAGATTTCTCAAACAAGTGAGCTCCTACAAGGGGAAGATGAACATCCCCATCCTCTAGCACCTCATCGAGGTTTTCACTATCGGATAAACCCTTTGTTTTTACTTTTGATGAGTCGGGAAGTGCCTCAGGGAGGTTTTCACTAGATGACTCTTTTTTATTTTGTTTCTTTCTATTTTTGTGATTGAGGTGTTCATCTTCCCCCAATCCCATAAGAAGCATGTAAGTGTCGACTGAAGGAAAGGTGTCAACAGGTGCACTACTTTGTAGGTCCCAGTCAATTAGGTTGGGATGGCGGAGGGAGAGGTTGATGGTAAAGACAAATAGGCAGTCAAATAGGGAAGGGAGATCAACATCATCGTACGAGAGTATGATGGTTTCTTCTGCTGGTATGTCCTCAAGGAGAACATCATCTGCATTAACATTATTTGAAGTACTAGAGGATGATGCGAGAACCTTTTATTTTATGTCATAGCCTAGGCCCACACATATTGGTCGGATAGGTGTCTTAATAGGTTGACATCTTCCTTGCTCTTCTATGCCAAGACCTCCCCCTTGGTAATTGTACTTCTCATCCAACCATGATGCATGGGGATAGACTTCCTAGAAATATTCTACAAGGGGAGGTGATGGTTTTGGTTCCTCTTTGTAGACCCATTGGTTGATGTCATCTCCAATCTGATCTTGAAGTGTACCCAAATATCAAAATGTGGTCGAGCCCATATTCTTAGAAGTGAGGGTTTTGGTATTTTCCTCTGGTTTTGGTGTTGACTGAGAGGGTTGCCCATAAGTGCGGGGAGATGGTGGCATTGTCGCCACATTGAGTGCAGTGCACATTTTGTATTCTCTGCAACCCTTGTCTATGATCTAGACTTTGGTGATGGTGGATTCAGATGTTGTGTTGGATGATGGAATATGATATGGATTGGAGGATGAGGCTTGAAGTGCCCCTACTTCAACTCCTGGGCAATGTCGGGAGTGAGAGAAATAGGCTTTGAGAGCATGAAAATATTTGGCATGAATATTTACCTCCATCCCATTGAAAGGAAATTTCAGGCACTGATGGTAAGCGAAGGTAACGACTTGCATGGAATGGATCCATGGGTGACTGAGGAGGATATTGCATGGAAGGTATAGATCAAGGACATGGCATGTGGTATACTACACAACATGACCGACTTGAATAGGAAGACAAATGATGCCTTCAAAATCCCTCTCTACATTATCATAGGATTTGATGGTAATAACCTGATTATTCAAGTCAGCTTAGGTATATCCTACCTGCTTTATAAAATTCAATGTAAAGAGGTTAAGGGCATAGCCATTATTTAGCAAGATCCTTTTCACTTTATGACAAGCCACAAGGACTTCAATGTGGAGGGGAAAATTATGGTTCGAATCGATTGATGACATATCATTTTGACTAAGTCGTAATTGATATGTGGATGAGAGATGTCCTACTAAAGCTTGAAATTAATAGGATCTATATCATTAGGCATGTGGGTATCTTGGAGAGCTTTGGCGAGGATTTCTTGATGGACGGGAGAACACTTGAGCAAATCCAAAATGGATATCTAAGCAGGAGTCTTTCCAAGATGATCAAGGATATTATATTGGGAGCTCACAGGATTTGGCTAGGAAGGCATGGAAGGACCAGGTCCAGATATGTGGGTGTGACGCATAGTAATAGCACATTGCGGGTCTTTTCCTTTTAACACAGATCATGGACATAACTATGCCATCATAGTCATAGGGTACATTCGTGTAGCTAAGGTTGTTAGTGATATTACCTTGGTTATTGTTATTGTTAGGCCCAGGATTAGTGTTGGAAGTGCTAGCACCTTGATTATGGTTAGGGAAAGTGTTTTGATATATTTGTATTTGAGCATTGGATGAGGTTTCTTGATTTGCATCTACTAATATGTCACCTTGATCTATAAGATCTTGGATATACGTTTTAAGACCTTGACACTTATTAGTGGTGTGACCTTTGATTTTGTGGAAGTTGCAAAATTCATTTTCCCTATACCAGGTGGGCTTTGGTTTGGACTCATCAAAGGGCTTTGTCATAGGATAGACAATTAGATAGCTCACTTGAAGCGACCTGTTGAAAACAACGCTCAAGGGTTCTCCCAAAGGATTGAATGAGCATTTATTGTTCCCCTGATTATTCTGATTGGACTGTTGAGGAGTACGGGTTGTAGCTTGTGGCACAAAGATGACATTAGGATTCAATTGTCAGTTAGGGACATACTACGATCTTTGTGAGGTGTTGGCTACTTGGACATGCTTTGTATTAGTAACAACATCATTGGTAATGCCCTTTTTCTTATTTCAGTAGTGAGATCTATCACTTGTTGATTTGTCTTTATCTAAATTAAATATTTTGACTTGTCCCTTGGCAATGAGGGCCCTCTCAATGGTGGTGCCCTTTTCAATGACTTTTGAAAAGGTGGTAACACAATGAAGATTAAGGTTATGTGCCATGTCAGGATGCGAATTTGTGACGAAGATGGTCACCATGTCCTTCTCACTAAGATGAGATTTTAATTGACTAGCTAAGGCACACAACCTTTGGAGGTAGATTGCAAAGGTCTCTCCCTCACACTGTTTCTCTTTCAACAAATCTAAGGTATCTATATCCTTCTCCAAATTGAAGGAGAAGTGTGCCACAAATTTTTCTAACAGATCTACGAAAGAAGCGATTGATCCCTTTTGAAGACTTGTGAACCAGTCTAGAGCTATCCCTGTCAAACTTCTAGGGAATAGACATAGGAGATAATTATCACTGTGTAAGAATTATTGGAAATGTGAATAAAATTACTACAAGTGGGTTATTGGGTCACCCTTTTCTTTGTGTTTATCAAACTTGGGCATTTCAAAGTGTTTAGGAAAGGGGATAAGCGAAATGGAGGGATCAAACGGATATGGACAAATCTCTTCAAACTTAAAGGACTTTTTGGATGTCCCTGCTTGCAAGTCCCTTAATATGGCTTTCACTTCTTCCCACTCCTTATTAAAAGATACTGATGAGGAGGGGCCTACTTGATTGGAGTGATTATAGGGGGATATTGTTGATAATATGTGAATGGAGTCAAAATGGTTTGATCATGTGGTGGTGGAGGTGCATATGAAGGAATTTGCTGATGTTGATTGGTGTATGTGGATTGGGGATTGGCATAAGGTTGTTGATGTGATGGAAAGGCTTGATGATACGAGGAAGAGGCATCATGTTGATGAGAAGGTGGTTGTTGATACTAATAAGAATAAGATTGATAATTGTAGCTAGGTTATTATTGGGAAGCATATGGAGGTTGTTGTGGGGTGGATTGTTGGTAATAGGGATATTTTTGTGATTTTTGGAGGATGGTGTGAGATGGTTGTTGTTGGGATTGTTGCATGTAAGGTGATTGTTGCTGCGATTGTTGTGGAGTGTAGTAATAATTGTTGGGATTGGGATTGGATGTAGTGGCTTGTGGATGATAAGAGCTTTGAGGATGGTATAAGTACTGGGTAGCAGGATTTCCTAGATTTTGTTGAGATGATTGTGGTGGTTGTGTCAGGATTTGTGAATGCTGAGGAAGGGGTTGGTAATATGGTGGTGGCTAGCAAGGAGGTTGAGATACAATTTGAGGTTGTTGAGGAATGACCTGTGATGAATGAGGAGGTTTTTGTTGATGTTGTTGTGGGATTTAACCTTGTTGAGGATTACCTTGTGGTTGATATGGGGGTTGCGGTCGATTACCTTGAGTTTGATGTGAGGGTGGTTGTTGAGGCTGTGATGGGATATTAGTGTGGAGCAAAGGCTGTGAAGGGGTTTGTTGTGATGGAAGAGTGCCTTGAGGTAGTTTTTGGGATGTGAATGGAGGTGGCAGTAATTTAGATGCAGTTGTATGACCAGGAGGTGGTGGTGGCACAATGAAAGGATTATAAGTAGTGCCCCCAGCATTCCCAGAGAGTTGACCTGGTTGGTTTGGTGGTAGAGGTGGAGTAAACAATATGGGGATTAAGACTTGCAAGATGTTTGTGCCTTGTGGATTGGGTGGACTCTACGGCATACCAAGGCTGGGAGGATTGTTAAGATCGAGGCCCTGAGGATTGTTAGGATCAGGCGATGCTCTCATAACAAAAATTGGAACCCAAGGGGGTGGTATAGGATGGTTCACCTGATAAAGAACAACGTTACCAAATCCAAGTTGATATTATCCCTCTTGAGGTGAACCTTAGGAGACATATGAATTGTCAGGGTCATTCTGAGAATTTTGAGGGTCTTGCGACACATGAGGTGTAGGAGGTATGACGTTGACATATTTTGATAGATCAAATTCTGGCAAGGGTTTGATGCCCTTCATGATCAAGGTGACAAAGATCTTCTCCCCATGCTCGTCTAGAAGGTGATCGATCATCTATAAATTGGTGGGATTACTGAGGTATTCATCAATTGTGAGCTCATTGATTAACCATGCTCTCGTCAGGAGGAGATTGAGAAGGGGCCTCACTATTAGATTGTGATGAGCCACCATTGGTGGGTTGATCCTGGGGATTATGAGGTTGAGTGTCTTGAGGTTTTTGTTCTACCATGAGTTTCTTTGCTTGCGATTAGGTAATGGGCATGAAAATGCAAAACTAGGAGACTAGGATGACACTAAGCTCTAAGGTATACTTAAATGATGACCTAAATGATGACTAAAAGATTAATTAGATTAGATGATCAATTGATGGATTAATTGATGGGATTAGATAGAATGATTTGGATAATTGATTTGATTGGATTGGATTGATGAAATTGACTCTAAACTAGGTTCAGGAGCTTAACTTGATGATAACATGATGATCACATCACAAAATTTGCCTCATGATTAGAGGATATTTATAAGGTCATAGAGGATTAATAACTTAGGATGGATGAAAATCCCAAGAAAGCATGGATGATGATGATTAAGGTTAGTTTCCTAGCCCAAATTGGATAAAAAGATCCTAAAATGAAGTCTAAAGGATTCAGATTGATGAAATGATGATGGAAATGCAATCTAGGGATGTCCTAAGATGCACCCATGTGATTAGATTAAGGATGCGATGACTTTTGAAAAATGTAGACAAACTGAAATGACAATCGCAAGTAGACGGATGATGATAAAAAAAAATTGATCGTGGAAACAAACTCAAAAAACGACAAGCTTTCAATGTTTAAGAGGGTTTACTCTCAAGATTTTTGTATGGGAAGTGCATATGCCTCTGTGTGTGGCAAGTTCTCCCCTCTAGGTGATAGGTTCACCTATCTAAGCTCAACAAAATTGCCTCTGTGATTGACAAAGTCGCCTCTGTGTTCGACAAGGTTGCCCCTTTTCTAGGACTCAAATTTGCATGTATCTTGGGATGCAAAAGAAACAGGCAAACACGAGATGCAAAATAACCTATCAAGGTTTCAAATTCACCTATGTCTAAGACATGATCACCCTTCTACGACATGGGATCACCTACATCTTTAAAAAATCAAAGGGAAAGGGGTGAATACGAGATGCAAAATCGCCTATCTAAAGATCAAATTCGCCTCTTTCTTGAAATGTACGAATGACCATAGATTCGCCTATCTAGAGGACAACATGTTTTACTATGTCTTGGACTATACATACGAGGATAGTAGGGACTAACGTGGATTCACCTCTATGGACAACAAGTTTGCCTATTCTGGGAACAAACAGGTGGGGATGACACAAACTCACCTATTGAGGAAGCAAGATCGCCTATTCCAAGGGAACGGGTGGAAACGGGGTTGCCTAAAGGAGGGACCCACAAGAAAAATTTCCCCTGACAAGTATGAGTTCACCCAAAGGATGACCTGAACTGGACTCAAGATGCAGATTCGCCCCTGTTCAGGGCAGGATCACCTATCCACAATGCAAATTTTCCCTTGTGAGAAGAAAATTCACCACTGAGGGCAGGGGTAGACTATGACAAAGGACTTAAGACACAACAAATAAGAAGCAGTAGGTTGGACAGACTCAGACTGACGACAAGCACTAGTATTGCACAAGAAGACACACCAAGCAACATAATCCTAGAATTATTGATAAGGGTTTACAAAATCAATGTAGGCCCACCACCTTGAGGGGACACCCCAAGGTTAATACTTTGTGATACAAGGGTGGTTCTCTAGATCACCCTTTCTCGTGAAGGCAGATAACTAGAGATCAAGTGGCACAAGGTCATCAACAGATGCCATGGGCTCACCTTCTCTCTCTCACTCGAGGACTATCATAGTCCACCATGAGGATTCCTATCTCAACCCAAGGGAGTATGTGGTGAGTAACTTCGGGGTACAGTGCGCATCCATTGCACTACACCAAGTTGCGGCTAAAACACGGGTCTCTATCTAGGATAAACAAGGCTATCTTGTACATCCTCGATATACGCTAGGTACATGAGGCACAACCGTGAACACCAACCCATCACAAGTGTGAGTCGAGATCCCTAACAAGGTAGTGGAAACTCAGACCAACCCTACATGTCTTATCTAGTTATCACCCTAGCACTTTGCTAAACATGACATGACTGGATTGAGGTACAACTTTAGCTCTCCCCTCTTTATATACCCCATTGGTAACATGTGGTTGGAATCATCCCCTGGGTGATGAAATCTCAGGCAGGTCCCGCTAAGGGAAGGAAATGTTAGACATTTTGGTTAGTCCCTAAGCTCGTACGTAGCGCAAGAGGAGAGCTTACGTGCATTGACACTCCCTGGGTAGACTGGATTGGACTGGAATGAGTTACGATTTCTCATCACCCAGGATCACCAAAAGGTGCAAGGGGAGTGGATATGTCAACAACTCACTCCCAAACACAACAAACAATGTTTATTGACCCTTTAATTGATCTATGTGTGCCTAAATTAGTGTGAAAAAGACACACAGACAAAACTAAACTAAGGGTCTTTGATCGATCGTCTTGTAGAAGATAAGTTAGTAGTTTTCACCACCAGTCTTCGTCAAATATGGGACACGCTACACATATTGGTTAGTGAAAGCCCACAATGACAGACAAAACAAGTTAGCCGATTAATACCTAAAATCGAAATCAAATGGAAGCTCAAATAAAAAAATTAAAGGTTTTGGGTTTACCACAAATTTGCCTTTGTGTGAGATGAATTCACCTATCGATGGAGAAAATTTGTCTATCTGTAGAAAGAGGTGGATTCAATTTTTCTTCTTGTATAGAAGGGCATATGCGATTTCACCCCTATGATTAGTGCAGATTTGCCTCTGGACTAAGCAAGTTCTCTTGTTGAGGTGTACTCGCCTCTATGATTGTCGACTTGGGTTTATTGATGGAAGTTCACCCCTTTCACGAAAGGGTGAAATCATGTTCGCTTGTGTTCGTTGCAATTTCACCTTTGCTTAAGGTGGGTTCACCTTTGTGATTTGAAAATTCACTCGTTGGGGGTAGATTCACCCCTACGTATCAAATTTGAACTTGCAAAATTAAAACAAGCAAACAATAAAGCAGACCCGTGACGTGGGTCCCACCGGGCATGCCAAAGATGTGTGTGAGTGAATTTGATCTATCAAAATGCAAAAAATAACTTATGAAAAGATCAAAAACATAAACAAAACACTCAAGATTGACCTAATTTAATATAAACAAAAACACAAGAAATTGGAGTTGTTTACCTTGTTTAGATTGTTCCTTTGGTTGGTCCTTGTTGACTGTTGACTTGTGTGCTCTTTCCTTAACAAAATGGCATAAAAACTAATACAAAATGGAGCTAAGATGGAGCTAAGACGGAGAGGAATGCAATGGTGATTGTGGGTATTGGATTATATGGACTATGGGGGTGTTAAGTGTTGCAAAAATGGAGGTATATGCTTGGATGCAAAAGAGGCTAAGTGTGCTTGAATGCCAAAGTTGATGGACTGTCAAATGAGGGGCAATTCCACCACTTTTAGGGGAAAGGCCTCTAAACAATGGAGGTCCAAGATCAAGCCAAGATGGAAAAGATCAAGGGTTAGGGTGAGTTGATGACTCACAACCCCTCATATCTCACCATGTGGTAGGTGACATGGAAAGAAGAGATGAGGTGGACATGACATGGAAGTACTACATAGTACCTTGGGATTTGGACAAGATCTCCTCATAAAGGAGGTCCTTGTCCACATGTGGGTTGAGAGGACAAGTGAGGAATTAAAAATTCCTCAAAAATCCACATAGGGATGGGAGAAGGAATTTAAAATTCCTTGAGAGAATAAAAGTGAATTAAAAATTCACTTGGGAAAGGGGTTGCCTTCTCCCAAAGGAGAAATCATTTAATGAAGTTGACTTAGGACACATGCTATAAATGGCATGGTGATTAGGTTGACCTAATTAAGTTATTAAGGTTATGCAAACATGTGATTAGTTGGGCTAATGAGGGATTAGGGGCAAGTGGAGGATTATGGAGGATGTGACCCTAATTATGATTAGAGGTGTGCACATCCTAATCACATATTAATTAGGTTAATCTTGATTAAAAGAAACTATGGAGGATGTGACATTTGAAGAGAGAAGAATTAAAATTAAAATTTAATTTAATTCAAAAAGGCATAAAGTGACTAAATTAAATAAATTGGGGTATTTATTCAAATTAGAGAGGAAAGGGGTAAAGTATTTAATTAATTTATTAAATACCTTGGGGGACATTAGGATGAGATGAAATATTAATCAAATAAAAAACTATTTAATTAATATAGATGAAGGTTGTGGGATAGAAGAATACAAGGGTGAATTTTACCATATGGGGGTGGTCAAATTCAAGTGTTTACATAAATAATTGGAAACATAGAATTTAGCATTTTATTTGATAGAATGCAACAATGAAATTGAAAATGAATAATATGAAATTTTCTAATTTAAGAAATTATTCTATGAGATTATCAGTTGAAGGTTATTGATAAGTGGACAAGTGTAATAATATGTGTATGAAATAGGTTGAAGGACTAGAACTTGATTGAGGTAGGCACGCTTAGCCGAATGACCATTGTAAGCAAGGATGGAATCTGAAATATCACACACCACAATAGAATGTGACATCTGCATATGTTTAAAAAGTTGACAAAATTGCATTCATACTTGGTGTGAAAATTATAACTAATGGAAAGAACAAGTTATGCATTCGTGTCTCATTTTGTTTGTTTCGAAATTTATATTCAACAAAAAAAATTATTAAGAAAATCTAATTAGTCTCGTACAAAAAAATGATATCCTATGTTCACTCTTTTGAATAAATTTGAAATGCGATTTGAGTATACAAGAGATTTTGTATATGTATGTAATCTCAAGATAATGCGTGAAAAATATTGGTATAAATATATATATATATACACATACAAAAGAAAATGTAAATGATATTTGAAAATCGTGGGAAAATTCAAAATACATGTAACTTCCACTAAATTCAAGGAGGTTGACTCCCTCATATAGAAGAGTGGGCGACCAACTAACACAATGAGGACTGCAAAAATTAAATTTCCATATCGTACCCAAAATAGCAAGGATGATTTGATTTGGGGAATGGGAGAAAAAATCCAAAAAGAAGGAAAAAGCAGAGGAGAGGAGAAAAATCGACTAGTTAGAAGGGAAAAAGCTAAGTAATTCGATGGAAGGAAAAATCTTAAAGTCAAAAATCGTTGGAGGTAATTTGAATTTGAGTTTTTCCATATGTTACCATTTGATCTCTAATTCCTTTTACAACTAGAATGTGTTTATGGTGCATGTATGTTTTGGGGTTTTGTTGTCTAAGAGATCAACTATGTCAATCTCATGTGAAGCCCATGAGGGCCAATCTTTTGAAGCTTTGTATTTTTTTATTATAAAAGAATGATCGATCCAATGTTTGGGGTTGGATTCCTCACACACAATGCAACATTTTTGTGTGCATAAAGATATCCAATATGGGTCCTGACCTATCGGCCGACCTAGATGTATTTCACTGTGAATAGCTTGTATGTGTACATCACCATAAGCGACAAGCCAAAAGGCTAACTCTGGTCTCATTTTATTTAATGGATTCTCACTGTATTTTTATCTATCACCTAACACTAGGTTAGGGTGGTTAAGAAAGCCTCATAACATAGAGGCCAAGCGAAGCAACAACCGCTCTTAAAAATGAGTCTCACCTTCCACTATACATGGTGGTGAAATTGATCATTGAATGCTCGATGGTAAACTTTTGGATGAAGTCACAGTGGCCTTCTCAGGTCGAGGAAATGGCAATCATTATTGAAAGGCATGGTTTAGTATATGAATATATATGTGTTTATATATATGCATATGAGCTTTGTCTCTTGTTGATATCTGTTCCAACCTCTATTAAATCTGGTCGTAAGTATCGACTATGTATGTTATTTTATTCATGAATTTTGGGTGTGATAAATACTAAAATGGGTAAAACTAGTGGCTTGAATGATATCGACCAAATTTAGTGACCCAGAGGCATACAATATCATGTTATCAAGAGTTGATAAAATGCATATCGTATCCTCTGGAAGAGTTGGATCAATGGGCAGGGCTTACATTTGATTTCTGTGATTATTATGAACATAAAAATAAGCATGAATTCTCAGTTTCGTAACAGATCAAAACCCCTTGTATTTCTTTAGTGGGTGATGTTTTTTGTTTTAATTTATCGACTTGCTTTTATAAGAATCCATGACTGTGAAATAAATTGATGGTTTCAATGTATCCGAGACTGGAAAATAGATGATACTATTATTTCAATTAATCATCAAAATAGGAAAATAGATGACACTGTTATTTGAATAGATATCTGAATGAAATTATTTTATATTTCTTCTTTGAATATGAAAGTATACTTGCATAAAAGATATTTTTCATTTAAATTTCAGAATATATATGCATATTCATAAAGTATTCATTTCTAGGCATATATGTGATCATGCTTAAAGATTCCTTTATACACGTTCACATACATGCGGTATACCTTCTTATTCATCTTGATTTACTTTACTTATTGAGCAAGTATAAATGTTGTGCAAATGGAATCAAACTGTAAATCTGGAACAATATTGTGTTGCAACTACATATGATATTGGATGAATAGATATACCAAGTGTGAATGAGTATTATTTGATTTTGATTTGGGAATGATACAAGAATTCTCAGTAGACTATAGAACGATCGAATGATTCTAATGGATGGTCTAAAGGGAGGGATACCTCTTTGATATGATAAGCTTTATTTTTTGGAATGGGTGCCAGAGAGAGTAGTTTTGCTTTTCCAAATGTAACCAGAGCTATATTTCATACGACATGAGCTTGGGCAAGCTTTGCAATCATTTTTTTAATATATGTATACAAAATAGGCTGTGTTATTTACCCTCTCTCTATTATATTGAATTTACCTAATGTGGAACTTGCATATTCTAACAAAATAGATAGAAATGCATGTAGTTAGGTATGCACATATTCCACCTTGCAAATTGTATCTCTTGCTAAGTGTTTCGGGTAGGGTCGGGTATTCTTCGACTGACTGAAGAATTATGGGGAAGCATTGCTTCATGGTTGGGTGGAAAAGCACCCCAATCACGTTCTCATCCACTAGTGGAGGTGAGCTGACTTGAAGGAATCATATCAAAATTCTATTTGTAATGTATCATTGATGTAAATGAACAAATGATGTATTGTAAGAAAACTATGTAATCTGAATTGACTTTGGGGTGTTGAATGCCTAGTCAAACATGTATGTAACTATTGACATATGGAAGTGGATATATTTATTTATTTCAGATTTAATTAATTTATGACATGAAATTGCTAAATGGAATTAGCTATGGAATTTGTCATTTAAATTGATATTCATGATGTCAATATTTATTTATTTTTGAATTAAATCTAGTTGGGTTGTTACATTTGGTATTAGAGCTCAAGGTTCAGCTCTAGGCCTATGAGCCCACGAAGGTTAAACTAGGGAATAGTGAACCCATAACTAGATTTAAGTTACCTACAAAATGACAAATTTGAATTGGTTGTAGGAAATGGGAAGGTCCAAGTTGAGAAAAAAGAAAGGGAAAACCAATAGGGCTACAAAAAGAAAATTGTTATTGAGGAGAGTCCCAAATCGGGAGACCAACCCGAGATTCTTGATGAAGAAACTTTAGCACATTCCCTCACCCATCTCAAGTTGGAGAGACGCAAAAAGATAGAGGCTAAACGAACTCCTAAGATCAAGAAACCCTTTGCTTTTAGAGATTGGCTAGTAGGATGTGGGCCTAATGCGCCACTGATGACTAAGGAGGAGAAGGAGTGCTTGTGCGCACGTCCTACCTCACCCGAGAGGGAAGATGTAGACTCAAATGAGGATCTTGAGGAATGCCCTCTATCCGATGATGAGGGAACTACTTAGATCAAAAAAAACTTTGTAAATAAGGATCAATGTAAATCCAACTTAATATAAATAAAAGAGAAGTTTTATTGAGCAAGGCATGAATCTTGGAAGTTTGTCATGTGTGATAACATGTATCTTTTATTTTCTCTTCCTCCTTAGCCTGCTTGTTATATGCATTATATGAAATAGCTTAAGCATAAAACCTTGTTCTTGAATGTTAAATCCGACTATGACATAGGTCAAGTGTGAGTCACTATGGTAAGTGCCAGACAAGATGCGGGTGGTAGCGAACAAGACAATGGGCCAAGTAAGAAGTTGGATCAAATCTTGGAAGTCTTGAATCGATAAGAATCTCAAATGGACCATTTGGAACAAGAGGTCTGAGGAGTGTAGGAAGATCAAAATCTCGGGAATTAGATTCCCAACCAAGCAGAAGGGGATCGTAATCGAGGTTGGCTTGAGGAAGAACTAGGAAAGGATCTTAAGAAGGTAGCACCACCGAAGTTCAATGGTAAGGCTATCAGAGATGCGACTGAGGCCTAGATCATAGATATGGAAAAATACTTTGGTCTTCGTAACCTGTCATATCATACCAAGTTTGTCTGCGTTGTGTACCAATTGTTTGGGGAAGTAGCTACTTGGTGGGATAACGAGAAAGCTGAAGGAAGACTCCCTCCAAAAGGGATTACTTGGGAATTTTTCCTCAAATATTTTAGAAAGAGGTGGTTACCACAACTTTTATTTGACAAGAAAATGATTGAATTTTAGAATCCGACCTAGGGAGGTTTGACAGTAGTGTATTATTGGGAGAATTTTACCAACTTGCTTAAGTATGTGCCCCAATATCAAGCCGATGAGCATTTTCAAATCCAAAAGTTTATACTGGGACTAAGACCCCACATTGGAGCTAAAGTGGATCTCCACAATCCTCCTACTATGGTAGAAGATTTTGAAAAGGCTATAAAGCAAAAACATAAGTTTTAGTAGTTGTCTAATCTTTGTAAAGGATTGGACTCCAAGCATCGATTCATAAACAAAATATTTCAAAAGGGTGACAAACAGAAAGGAAGCAAGTCCCATTAGACCAGAAGCCTAAAAGGGAAGGTGATCCTTTGAAAAATATAGAAGTAAACCAAGGCGGAAGGAATGCAAGGGCTAACAAGGGTAATGGTGCCTACAACAATACCCAAGGACACATAAAAGAAGATAAATCTGGAACACGAAGAGGACAGTGTGACAAATGTTACACTTGTTGGAGAGATCATTATGCCTCTAATTTTTCTGAAAAGTTAAGGTCACGAAAGGAAGGAAACCAACATCAAACCTCACAACACAAGATCCATGTAGCAGTGAACAATAGGCAAGCAGAGTACCAGGCTTCTCCCATATGATTGACGGGTAAGCTCTATGGCTGAATTGTTTCCATTTTGATAGATATCGGAGCTAATGAATGTTTCATAGACCCTAGAATGATTTCAAAGCTACCCATTCGACCTAGTTATATGAAGAATTCATGGTCTATTCAGTATGGGAATCAAGCAGAGCAATTATTAGACTCATGTCTCTTTTACAACGAGTTGGAGCTTTCCACCTTCATGACCCAAGTTAAACCTTTATGTTGCACCATTGGGATCCTATGATGTAATATTAGGAATCAACTGGTTGACTAAGCATAAGGCTATAGTGAATTGTGAGGATAAGGTGGTGAGTTGTATAGATGACTATGGAAACTCGATCGAGGTACATGGGGTACAACAACCCCTGGAACTTAGATAGATCTCAACTATGTAGCTTAAGAGAGCTCAACGTAAGGATGTTGTGCATGTTAGTGAACCTAACAAAGAGAAACCATACCTTGATGATTATCCAATCCTTAGGGAATTTTTGATGTGTTTCCTGAAGATCTCACTGAGATACCTCTGAAGTGAGAATTTGACTTCTCCATTGACTTAGTGCCTAGAGCCAAGCCACATTCTAAGGCCCCGTATAGGATGAGCACCACAAAGCTATATGAATTTAAAGCCTAGTTACAAGGGTTGTTACGTAAAGGTCTTATTAGACCTAGTGTGTCACCTTGGGGAGCACCAGTCATCTTTGTGAAAAAGGATGGAACCTTTCATTTTTGCATAGATTATCGGATGTTGAACAAGGCGACCATCAAGAATCGCTACGCTCTTTTGAGGATTAATGAATTATTTGATAAAATGAAGGGAGTGATAGTATTCTCCAAAATAGATCTTAGGTTTGGCTACCACTAGTTGAGAATAAAGGACGAGGATATCCTGAAAACAAATTTTTGAACTCGGTATGGGCATTACAAGTTCACTGTGGTACCCTTTGGCTTGACCAATGCACCTGCAACTTTCATGAACCTTATGGCAGTGTGTTTCAAGATTGTTTGGATGATTTCGTCCTAATTTTCATTGATGAAATTTTGGTTTATTCCAAGAGCATTGAGGAGCACAATCAACACTTGAGGATAGTCCTACAATGACTAAGGGAAAATAAACTTTTTGGAAAGTTATCCAAGTGCTTGTTCTACCCAGATAGGGTGCATTACCTAGGACACATCATCTTAGCAGAAGGAGTGTCTATGGATCTTGAAAAGATAAAGGCAATAGTGGAATGGCCAACACCTCAGAACGTGTCAGAAGTGCAAAGTTTTATGAGTCTTGCAAGATATTATAGGAAATTTGTGTAGGGTTTTTCTATAATAGAAACCCCAATAAAATATCTTCAAAAGAAAGGAAAGAGGTTTGAGTGGACTGAGAAGTGTGATCAGGATTTCTAGCTCCTAAAGGAAAAACTCATTGCAACTCTGGTACTCATTATTCCAAATCCTAATGGTCAATTTTCGGTGATCACAGATGCCTCAGGAGATGGAGTTGGAGCAGTGTTAATGCAAGAAGGGCAAGTGGTGGTGTACGAGTCTAGGAAGTTGAAACAACATGAAGCAAACTATGCACCATATGACTTGGAATTAACAGCTATAGTGCACACCCTGCAAATGTGGACATTATCTTTTGGGAAATCCATTTGAGCTCAAAACAGATCACCTAGGATTGAGATACATTTTTACTCAAACTAACCTTAATGCACGATAGAGGAGACATAGTTAGAATTATTTAGAAAGTATGAATTCAGAATTGAGTACATAAAAGGAAAAGAAAATTGAGTGGCAGATTCTCTTAGTAGACAAAGACATCTGGCAGCTATGACCTCTATGAGATTCAACCTAAAACAATAGGTGATGCAACACTTGCAAGGTGATGACCATTATGAGAAGGTGAAAAAGGCCCTAAAAGAGAATCCGTCAGACCATCAATTCAATGGGTACAAGTTTGAACGAAGTGGTATCTTAAGATACCAAAGATGGATGTATATCCTAGATTCTAGAGAGCTTGAGAAGTTGGTCCTAGATGAGGTCCACAATGCTCCATATTTAGAACACCTCGAAGTTACAAAGATGATCACAGAACTGAAGGTTTTGTCCTTTTGGCCAAAGCTTAGGAAGGACGTAGCATAATACATAGCTAGATGCTTGGAGTTTCAGCAAGTCAAGGTTGAGCATGTGCATTCAACAGGGCATCTTTATCCCCATAATATACCTAAGTATAAATGTCAAGTGATCAGTATGGACTTTGTACAAGAGTTACCTCTAAGTAGGAACATACATGATGTCATCCTCATAGTATTCGATAATTTGACTAAGGTGGAACATTTTATTCCAAGGAATCTTATGGATGGATCATTGACCTTGGCCAAGAAATATGTCCAAGAGATCTTCTATTTTCACAGAGTGCTAGAGACCATTATATCTAACTGAGATACATGAATGACATATGGGTTTTGAACAACCTTGAATGCAACATTGAGAACTAAGCTAAACTTAAGTTCAACCTATCACCCTCAGACCGATGGTCAAATCGAGAGAGTAAATTAGGTTGTAGAAGATCTCCTTCGGATGCACTATATGGATCAACAGTATAAATGGGAAGAATACCTACCATTGGTAGAATTTGTTTATTATAACTCCCATCATGCATCTCTAGGAATGACACCTTTCGAGGCTCTGTATGGGTGAAAGTTTCGTACTCCCATCAGTTGGGATAGATTGGAAGACATGATCATAGTGGGTCCTGAGATGCTAAAATAAATGGAAGAGCAGATGAGGCTTATCAAGAGTGAACAAAAGGAAGCAACAGATAGGAAAAAGAGCTATGTCGACAAAAAAAAGAACCTTTAGACACTTTACAGTCGAAGATAAGGTCTTTCTAAGATTCAATCCGCATAAGATCTTTATTACCTTCGGGAAGTCATCCAAACTAGCCCCAAGATATGTGGATCAATTTGATGTACTGGAAGTGATCAACCCGGTCGCATACATACTTGATCTACCCCCTGCTCTAGCACAACTTCATAATGTGTTTCATGTTTCTTTATTAAAACCATACCACCCAGATGTGTCTCATATACTTGATTGGCATTCTTTACAAGTGGAGGATTCAGGAGTGGTGCTAGTGGAGCCTAATAGAATTTTGGATAGACATAACATCAAGTTGAAAAATAGGGAAATTTTTTAGTATAAGATCCAATGGGACCAATATCATGAGGACAATGCTACATGGGAGGATGCAGAACAAATAGAACGCTCCTTCCCTCATTTATTTTACTAGATAGAATATTGATGATCATTTTTGGTACTGATGCTAAATTTTGAGATTGCTATGCTATGATGTTTTGGCTTGAAAACAATATGAGTTGTGATTGTTTATATATTAACCTTTAATAATTGGTATATTATGATGTTTGATTTGAAAACAAGGTGAAATGATAAATATATGCAAACCAATTTGTTTGATCAAACATCGGGACGATGTCTCCTTTAAGTGGGGAAGGATGTCATATCTCAATTTTATTTCTGTATTTTAAAATTTGAGGAAATTGAAATAATTGGGAAAATAGAATTTAGCATTTTTTTTTATAGAATGCAATGATGAAATTGAAAATGAATAATATGATTTAAGAAATTATTCTATGAGATTATTGGTTGAAGGTTAATGATAAGTGGACAAGTGTAAGAATATGTGTGCAGGAAACAAGTTGAAGGACGAGAACTTGATTGAGGTAGGCACACTTAGCCGGATGACCATGGTAAGCAAGGATGTAATCTGGAATATCACACACCACAATAGAATGTGACATCTGCATATGTTTGAAAAGTTGATGAAATTGGATTCATACTTGGTGTGAAAATTATAACTAATCGAAAGAACAAGTTGTGCGTTCTTATCTCATTTTTTTGGTTTCAAAATTTATATTCAACAAAAAAATTGAATAGGAAAATCCAATTAGTCTAGTACAAAAAAATGATATCCTATGTTCACTCTTTTGAATAAATTTGAAATATGATTTAAGTATACAAGAGATTTTGTACATGTATGTAATCTCAGGATAATGCGTGAAAAATATTGGTATAAATATATATATGTATATTTATATATGTGTGTGTGTGAGAAATATATATATACACAAACAAAAGAAAATATAAATTATATTTTAAAATTGTGGGAAAATTCAAAATACATGTAACTCCCACTTAATTTAGGGAGGTTGAATCCCTCATGTAGTGGAGTGGGTGGCCAACTACCACAATTAGGATTGCAAAAAATAAATTTTCATATTGTACCCAAAATAGCAAGGACTATTCAATTTAGGTAATGGGGGAGAAAAAGCCAAAAAGAAGGAAAAAGCAAAGGAGAGGAGAAAAATCAGCTAGTTAGAAGGGAAAAAGTAGAGCAATTCGGTGGAAGGAAAAATCTTCAAGTCAAAAAATGTTGGAGGTAATTCAAATTTGAGTTTTTCCATATGTTACCATTTGATCCCTAATTCTTTTTAAACCCATAATGTGTTTATGGTGATGTATATTTTGGGGTTTTGTTGTCTGAGAGATCGATTATGCCAATCTCATGTGAAGCCCATGAGGGCTGAGCTTTTGAAGCTCTGTATTATATTTTATAAAAGAATGATCAACATAGTGTTTGGGGTCGTATTCCTTACACACAATGCAAGATTTTTTGCGTGCATAAAGATATCCAATATGGGTCTCAGCCTATCGGCTGACCCAGATGTATTTCATTGTGAACAACTTGTATGTGTTCATCACCATAGGCGATAAGATGAAAGGCTAACTCTGGTATCATTTTATTTAATGGATTCTCACTGTATTTTTATCTACCACCTAACACTAGGTTAGGGTGGTGAAGAAAGCCTCATAACATAGAGGTAGAGCAAAGCAACAACCGCTCTTAAAAATGAGTCACCTTCCATTTTACGTAGTGGCAAAATTGATCATTGAATGCTCGATGGTAAACTTTTGGATGAAGTCACGATGGCCTTCTCAGGCCATGGCACTAGTAACCATTATTGAAATGCATGGTCGAGTATATAAATATATATGTATATATAATGATTCATATATATATACATATATATGTGTATGGGCTTTGTCTCTTCTTGATATCTATTCCAACCTCTGTTAAATCTGGTCGCAAGTATCGAATGTGTATGCTATTTTATTCATGATTTTTGGGTGTGATAAATACTGAAATAAGTAAAACCTGTGGCTTGAATGATATTGACCAAAGTTAGCAACCCAGAGGCATACAATATCATGTTATCAAGAGTTGATAACATGCATATCGTATCCTTTGGAAGAGTTAGATCAATGGATAGGGCTTACATTTTATTTCTGTGATTATTATGAACATGAAAATAAGAACGAATTCTCAGTTTTGTAATAGATCGAAAACTATTGTATTTCGTTATTAGGTGATGATTTTATATTTTAATTTATTGACCTGCTTTTATATGAATCCATGAATATGAAAGAAATTGATGGTTTCAATGTATCCGAGATTGGAAAATAGATGATATTGTTATTTCAATTAATCATTAGAATAGGAAAATAGATGATACTGCTATTTGAATAAAATATCTGAATGAAATTATTTTATATTTTTTCTTTTAATATGAAATTATACTTGTGTAAAAGAGATTTTTCATTTAAATTTCAAAATGTATACGTATATTCATAAAGTATTCATTTCCATGCATATATGTGATCATGCTTAAAGATTCCTTTATACATGGTCAAATACATTTCGTATACCTTCTTATTCATCTTGATTTACTTTACTTATTGAGAAAGTATAAATGTTGTGCAAATGGAATCAAACTATAAATCTGGAACAGTATTATGTTGCAATTACATATGATATTGGATGAGTAGATATACCAAGTGTGAATGAGTATTATTTGATTTTGATTTGGGAATGATACAAGAATTCTTAGTAGACTGCAGAACGATAGAATGATTCTAATGGATGGTCTAAAGGGAGGGATACCCCTTTGATATGATAAGCTTTATTTTCTAGAATGGGTGCTAGAGAGAGTAGATTTGCTTTTCCAAATCTAACCAGAGTTGTATTTCATATGGCATGAGCTTGGCCAATCTTTGCAGTCATTTTTTTTAATATATGTATACAAAGCAGACTGTGTTATTTACCCTCTCTCTATTATATTGAATTTACCTAACATGGAACTTGCATATTCTAACAAAATAGATAGAAATGCATGTAGTTATGCACACAAAAATTCCACCTTGCAAACTGTATCTCTTGCTAAGTGTTTCATGCAGGGTTGGGTATTCTTTGACTGACTGAAGAATTTCAAGGAAGCATTGCTTCATGGTTGGGTGGAAAAGCACCCCAATCATGTTCTTATCCACCAATGGAGGCAAACTAACTTGAAGGAATCATATCACAATTCTATTTGTAATTTAACATTGATGTAAAGGAACAAATGATGTATTGTAAGAAAACCATGTAATCTGAATTGACTTTGAGGCATTGAATACCTAGTCAAACATGTATGAAACTATTGAAATACGAAAGTGAATATATTTATTTATTGCAGATTTAATTGATTTATGACATGAAATTGCTAAATCAAATTAGTTATGGAATTTGTGTTATTTAAATTGATATTCATGATGTTAATATTTATTTATTTTTGAATTAAATCTATTTGGGTTGTTACATTATCACCTCCATCTAAATTATGTCCTTTGGGCTTATCATACTAGTATCTATACCCCTATCGATGTCACTCCATACTCTTTGGTCTATGGTTTCAAATCTATATTTTTGATAGAAGTAAAACTCCCATCCTTATGCATTTCATTGAAAAAAACTATCAATGCTGAGGAGTATCAGGTTTCACACTTAAGTCATCTAGATCTTCTTAATGAATGACACCTCAACACCTAAAATCATCTTCAAGAATATCAAAACAATCTAAGAAGTTATAATAAGAAGATCAAGCCTCACTAATTTTAACTTGGTGATCTTGTACTAGAAGAGAATTAGTGAAACCAAGAGGACCAAGAAAAGAAAGGTAAATTTGAGCCTAATTGGTTGGGTCCTTATGTTATCACTAAAAACTATGGTTCAAGAGAATATTAGTTGGTTACTCCAAAAGAATAACCTTTGGACAAACCCATCAACATCATCCATCTCAAAAGGTTCTATACCTAAATCAGCTCAGTTACCCCACCTTTCAAAAATTAAAAAAATATAAATAAAAGTGGAATATTGAAAAAATAAAAAATAAAGTAAAATGGTAAAGTGAAATAAGTCATCCTATGGTGAAAACCATGCTTGGCGGGGCCTTGGATAGGTGTGTGTGGTGAAAACTTGGCAACAGGCGCTATGTGTAAGTGACAATTCCCTTATCCTACGTGTCCTTGTCTAACTTTTGTGCTCCTTCCATCTACTTACTATTATCCCCTTAATTCTTGTATATATTTTTTCACCCATTATCCAATGGTAGAGCATTAGATGAGTTGGATTATTATCCCAATTCCTAAGCTTCAACCATTTTTTATGAGTATATCCTACACATCCTTCACGATCATCATACTATGAATGTTCCATAAGTAGGTTGTTACTTGACATCATTAGTTGTATATATTGTGCATCTTGTATATATCGTGTGTCCTATACATAAGTTCCATCTTGTGTCTCCATCTAGGTTCATCTTGTACATGTTTTTTGCTAGGTTCTATCGTTGTGTCTATTTCCTAGTTAGGACTATGTCCCCAATCACATTGGTATTTCAAGATAACCCACTAACTCCCTACAATATCAAATGTCTCAATTATCTATTTTCACGAGCATCATAGGTCTTACCTATCCACCTTGGTCTTCACATGATATATCATTCCTTAAATCAAACCATATTTATCCAATCCACCATCCCTATGGAAAAATGTATTTGGGATATTTGTTATTTCTTTGGTGCTTTTAGGAATCTTTTATTTATCTTTATTTGAAGCTCCCTATTTTACTCACGTAAGGTTGCCACAATCCATCATATCATGGTGTTCTTTAAATGGTGAAACTGGGGTCATGGTCTTGGCTTTTATGTGCTTTGTTTTCATGGTTGTCTCGCATTGTTCCCACCAAGATCCTTTGTGATCTTATATTACACGAGCATTCATTTTGTTTGTGGATTTCTAGCATCATGCCTACTAGAGTCCTTAGATACTTTGTGATATATTGGACTAACCTTCTTGTTTTTTGAGTCAATCATATGCATGTGATACGAAGTACCATAGTGCATAGTGTCTCATGCTATATCAAATTAAGTGCTCTCTATATTGTAGTTCAATTATTGTATTTCAAATCCATTTATTCCATCTCATCCTTTATAAATTCATCCTAACCATTAATTTGTCCCTTCCTAATCATGGGTTTTATGTTCAAATTGTACCATCATCACTCTATGTTTTTCCCCCCTTAATTTTTTGAGCCTATTTGACCCTCTATTTCCCTAGATTATGCATTTTGGGCCTATTTACCATTTTCTAAGAAAAATGCAAGCATTGAACAAATGCATCCAATTGATATTTTACCCCTGACACTTAATGTCCTAGAAAATAGGGCCAAGACCCATATGCCCTAGGGCATAGGGGCCTCCTATTTTGTCAAGGACCAATTTTGGATACGTCGGCATCAACATTTTAACATTGAAAATTCAAATTGCACATGTCAGCTAGACCATTAACTAATATTTGAAATTAGATTGAATAATACATCACACTTTGGAGAACATGTCAACTCATTTAGTTATAAAATTAAAAAGTCAAAAGTCCCCTACTGAAAACCTCAATAAGGTGCTACTAGATGAAAAAAAAAGATGTGTCCATTAGTGAAAACCTCTTTGAGGTGCTAGAGGAAGAGGAAATTGAATTTCCTTCAACAATACCTCATTATCATGAGAAATATATAGTACTTATTGATAACACACAATAAATTAGTCTGGGAACTAAAGAAGACCCCAAGATTACATTCATGACAACCTTTCTCATAGATGAAGAACAACATGACATGGTAGCCTTCCTAAAGATAATATCTAACAACTTTACATGGTCCTACACAAATATGCTAAGTCTTGACCCATCATTGGTAGTGCACCACCTAGCAATCTATCTAGATACTAAACCAATCAAATAAAAGCTAAGAAAAATGCATCCATAGATTTATCTCTTGGTAAAAGAAGAATTGCAAAAGCTCTTGGAAGTTGGATTCATATTCCCCATTGATTATCTTGAATGTGTATCCAATATTGTAATAGTTTATAAAGTAGTTAGGGCCATCTTTGTTTGTGTGGACTTTAAAGACCTTAACAAAGCATGTCTAAAATATGATTTTATGCTACCTAACATTGACATTATAGTTGATCTCATAGCAGGACATGAAATGTTCTAATTCATTGATGGATTTTTAGGATATAAACAAATTGGAATAGCCATAAAGGATCAACATAATATTTGTATCACTCATTGGGTCACTTTTTGTTATCAAGTGATGTCTTTTGGGCTTAAGAATGTCGAAGATACTTATCAACAAGCTATGACAATGATATTCCATTACTTGCTTCATTTCATCATGGGGGACTATGTTGATGATCTCTTGGGAAAATAGAAAACAAGGGAAGGACACATCCAAGTAATTGAACAAATCTTTGATCGACCAACTAAATATCAAGTATGTCTTAATCCCAAGAAGTGTGTCTTCGGTTTCACTTCAAGTAAAATTTTGGGCTTCATTGTTTTACAAAGAGGAAATGAAGTGGATCCAATAAATATCAAATCCACACTTAATGCCTCCTTCCAAGACTCTAAAGTAGTTACGTAGTTTACAAGGTAAAATCCAACTGATTAGACATTTCATAGAACAAGTCACAGATAAATGTCAACCATTCTCTCATCTCCTTTGTAAGAATGTGACTTTTCAATGGGATAATAATTTCCAACAAGATTTTGATTAGCAGAAAGAATACCTTGCATCATGTCTTGTGTTTATTCCACCCATTCCAAGAAAACCTCTCTTATATATTTCAGCCACATCAATAATATTGGGGGCACTCCCAACACAACATGATGACAACAAAAAGGAAATAAGTATCTACTATGTTAGTCATACTTTAGTGGGTTATGAACTTAAATATACATCAATGGAATGAACATGTCTAGCATATTGGTCTTTAGTGCTCAAAAGATTAGAAACTACATGCTCAATCACAAAATAAAGCTCATTTTAAAGATTGACCCACTTAAGTATGTGTTATCCAAAGCAAATTTCATTGGATGTATGAAAAAATAAGTCATGATCTCGAGTGATTTTGACATCAAGTATTTAGATCACAAAGCAATAAAAGTTCAAGTGATAGTAAATCAACTAGTTGAAGCACCATTAGTGGCAAATCATCCACTCATCTCAAAATTTCTAGATGAATCAATATTTACTATCACCAACCAAACACAATGAAAATTATATTTTGATGGCTCCCATGCTCAACATGGTTAAGGAGTAGACGTATTATTTGTCACACCATAATATGATTGCATACCTAAAGCATACAAGCCAGCCTTTCAATGCACACAAAATATAGTCGAGTATGAAACCTTGATCACATGACTTAGGATGGAAATTCAATGGAAAATCATAGAATTGTAAGTTTATGGAGACTCCCAACTTGTCATCAAGAAAGTAAATGATGAATATCAAATAAAGTACGACAAGCCTCTCCCATATAAAATAATAGTCAATAAATTCAAGTAAAACTTCTCCCAAATCCAATTTGAGCAGGTAAATAACCTAAGCAATAAAGTAATAGATTTCATGGCTACCATTAGATCACTGTTAGATATGCCATATAATAGTACAAAATCAAAATTCTTGGTTGAGCAACTTTTGACCCAAGCATATGATGTTCCTAACATAGAGTTAGTGTGTGAACTTGTTGGTCCCAACTCTCCTCGATATCATGAAATCTACACATACCTTAATGAAAACATCCTCCCAACCAATTTATCCAATGTACCCAACATAAAACCTTCATCCATTGTACATCTCGCTTTACCATTGTGGATGATACACTTTTTCGAAGGAGCATCAATGGAACCCTCCTAAGGTTCTTAGACATAGAATTCCAAGCCACTTTATGTGAGGTGCATGAAGGTATCCATGGTGCTCATTCTATTGATTTTACTCTTGCTAAAAAGCTACTAAGAATATGTTATTATTGGCCAAGAATGGAATATGATACACATTAGTTTGTTAAAAAATATCTACTATGTCGACAACATAGAGATTTTATACATGCACCATCACAAGAATTGAAAGCCATTACTAATCCGTGTCCTTTCTCATAATGTGGCCTTGACCTCATTGGAAAAAGTCACCCACTTCCTCTAATGGTCATAAATTCATACACTGCCATGAAATATTTTACAAAGTGGGTATAAGCTATTCCACTAACCTACATCACTGGCAAGAAAGTCACCAAATTCATCCTCAATTACATCATATTCCATTATGACATTCCCCTTATTATTGTTAGACAATGGAAAATCATTCAAAAATTAAGACCTTCACACTCTTTGCAAAAAATCCACATCCAACATCTCTTCTCCACCCCATATTACTCCCAAATAAATGGCCAAGAAAAGGATTTTAATAAAACTGTCTTCAAAATACTAAAAAAGACTATCAATGAATATAGTTGTGATTAGCACCTTCAACTTAATTCCACCCTTTTGTCATATTGTACTAGTATCTATACACCACTGGTGTAACTCCATATTCATTCATCTTTGTCTCTAAATCCATTTTTCCAATCGAGGTTGAGCTCCCCTCACTCAAAATATCATTACAACGTCTCATTGATTAGTAGTATTGGGTTGCAAACTTATATGAGCCATATTTATTGGATGGGAGGTGTCTCAACACCTTGAATCATGTACATGCATATTATAATATCCTTTGTCACAGTTATAAAAATAATATCAAAACCTGTCAATTAGATATTGGTGATCTAGTGCTCAAGGAAAATTAGAGGAATCTCCAAGACAAAGACAAGAAAGGTAAGTTTGAATCCAACTGAATAGGACCTTACATTATTATTGCCAAATATAAATCAAAATCCTATAAGATTGCTACATTAGAAGACCAACTAGCAGAGGATCTTATGAACATCATCTACCTCAAAAAATTCTATGCATATTCCTCAAGATATCCTAAAAGTAAAATGAAAAATAATAAAAATCTAAAAATATAGTAAAGAGAAATAATCCATTTAATGGTGAAAGCCACTTTGGTGACACCTTAGATAAGTACCTTGGTGAAAACCTATTTATAGACACAATGTGTAGTAGCCTCATCACACCATCTATCAAGATATTATCCATTTCATATGCTTACAACTCAATAATCACCCTCACAACCTTTATCCTATCATATATATTTTTATTGTGAGAATTCACTAGATCGTTAACTAGCCTCACAATATACCAACCATCCTATCCCACAAACCTGTCATGAATTTTTTTGTGTCACTCAATGCAATATTCTATTTTTACATTCCCTCATTTTTTCTCCATCCTATCCACCCACTATTATTTCATATCCCTTGTTGAATGCTAGTGGAAATAACCAATTCTTACTTGAGAAGTGGACATTTTACATACCTAACACAAGTCAAATAGGTGTTCACACATAAGTTTCATGCACCATGCATCCTAGTAAATTTAAATTATACCAGTGGCATCGAGCTTATCCCAATAATGTAAGCCTCTCCCGTTATATTGAGCTTACCAAGCTTAAACTCACACAAGATAGACCACACATTAGGGCATTGTGCAACATCACAAATCATACATAATTCTAACTTTTGAATAATAAGCAATAAACATACCTTTTTCCCACCATCCTTATCTATATCACATCCATGCCCTTAGGGATATATCCTTCTCGTGTAAGGAATAATCCAATCCATCACCTATCCTAGCATGGAAAGAGATATGTCGGTTGCACGAATTGTTTATTGATTGGTATTTTATTTTTTATTTATATTTTTGACCTGTGAATATACTTATCAAGACCACCTATATCTTTGTATATATTGGTGTACAATGGGGCATAGTATTTTTTTCTATGCATCGTGATTGTTGGTTGTTCTTTACATGATCCATCAAGGCTGATTTCAACCTTGTGTATATGAGAACATCTTTATGTATGATGGTTATTCTTTGTAAAGATCCACCAATACCATCCCAATGACTTTTGTGTATGAGGATGTCCTCGTACTTTAATAAAATTCACTCCTCACATGACCCCTAAGGTTATATCACACATTGCATGTACTAGAACAACCTTTTGTTTGAGAGTCAAATCGATGCAAAGATTACCTTGTCACCTTGGTTCTTATACACTAGTGCATAATCTCCTTTCTATATCAAAATATTTGATTACTCTCCATATTTCAACATAATCTACCCCATTCGTTCCTCCCTGTCCATTCCATACCTCACCATAATTATTATACAACTCGATTCATTTCTCTTCCTATACTATGACCAACCTGTATCCCCTTCTAAGGCTCTGATTTATTTTTCCCTCCCCTCCCATCCTAATAGTCACCCCACTATCCCTCTTCTTCTCACTTTATATCATGACCAAAAATTAAAAAACCATCATCCATTACATTCATGCTCACCTTGCATATCTTGTGCATCCACCCATAATTCTATCACATAATAATCATAATTGTTTCATCCATAACATCATAAATAAATCCACAACATACCCATAACATTATCATAAAAATACCAATCCATATCATAAATAACAAAATATCCATCCAATTGTTAACTGTCCAAAAAATTTGAAATGTGCGTGGGCGAGAGGAAATCTAGGAACGGCTCTGCTTCGCGTCTGCATAATGGTTTGCCTGCGGTTGTGTTTGGGGAGGTGGCCTTGGCTGGGGTCCTGGTGCGCCAGACTAGGGGTGTTGCTTTTGCTCTTGGCGTGGACTCTATCTCGGGTGGGGATGGCTTGTTGTCTACTGCTCTGTCGGTTTGTGTTGTGTCGGTTTCGGCGAGTGGTGATCCGGTTTCCTCGGGGCTTTGTGTGGAGGGGAGTGGTGTCCTTGCTGATGGACCTCGTCTCTCCCCTGCCTCAATGCCTGCGTTTGGTCTTGCTGGTGGGTGTGCTCCTCCTCCTACTGGGTGTTCTGTGGGAAAGGCTAAGTCCTTTTCTGATGTTGCTAGAGTTGGTGCTTGACCTCCTCATAGGTCTATTCCTTATTCTCGAGACTCCTCGGTGGTGGTTTGTGGGCCCGAGATAGTAGAGAATGAGGAGTACTACTTGAAAACAAGTGTGGTCTACAGGTTCAATGGTCTATGGCAATCCCTCCCAGACCTCCATGCTTGGGTGAAGGCATCTTGGAAGCCTTTGGTTGCTAGAGAAATCAAGCTCTACCCTAGCGCTAGGGGCTTCTTTATTGCAACCTTTGGCTCCCCTCATGAGTGGAGCTGTGTGCTGGATAGAGGATGGATGTGGGGTATTCATTCCCTATCCATCAGGCCTTGGGCTCGCTCATTCAACCCCCTTATGGAGCCATTGAATACCAAACTTGTTTGGGTCCAATTGCCTAACCTTCCTCTCTAGTTCTGGGAGGAATCTTGCTTTGAAGCCATTGGCAATACCACTGGCCATTTCTTGATGGTGGATTCTATAGCTAGGGAGTTTGGGCACACCACGGTCACTCGAATGCTTGTTGATCTAGATATCTCTAAACCTCTCCATGGGGATGTTGTTTTGTTGGTGGAGGACAAATCTTGGAAGCAACTCTTAGACTACAAGGGCCTCCCCTTTCGATGTAGGAGATGCTTTTCGGTGGGTCACTTGGCCTCTACTTACCCTCATGCCCGTCGCAAGGGCACTGTGACTTGGTGGACTGATTCTCTCCTTGATCACCTCACGGTGGGTTCTTCTTCAGAGGTTTCTTCTGTGTTGGTTGACCCTCTTATTGCTGCTCTCCCGAAACTCTCTTCTTTGGTTCTTCCTGAGGACCGTTCTACTGACACTGTTGTGTCAGACCCTTCTGCTGGCACTGTTGGGTTTGTCCCTACTCCTGCTGTTGATGCTTCGTCTGACCCTACACTTGTTGTCGATGCTCTATCTGACCCTGTCTGCCCTTTGTTGGGTGCCTCTTTTGATCCGCTTGTTGATCCGTTCTCGGCTGCCTTGTTGTTGATGCCCTCGCTGCTCGGTGGTCCTGTGGTGGCTGAGGTGGGGTCGATCCTCTCACCGTTCTCCTCGTTTCCTATTTTCGAGCCTCCTTGGTCGGTTGTTCTTTGGAAGAAGAAGTCTGTGTCTGCTTCTAGGACTCGGGCTCGTGGAGCCAACTCTGAACCCTCTATTTCGGGGGTTGCTTAATCTCTTTGTTTTTCCACAGCTGTCTATCAGCTATTTTTGGTTGTTCCTATAGTTCAATCTCTATTTTGAACTATGTTTATCTTTGGCCCCTTGGGCTCTTTGTGAAGGGTACGACACCCTGAAAATGCTGCTTATCTTTTCAAAAACAAAATATCCATCCATGACATATCATCACCATCTATGTACCCATTACCATAATTAAATCATCCATTTAGAAAATACCATCATTGCATACCATCATCATCACATAATCATACATCACTACATAATCATAAAATAACACTACTATATTACCACCATATTGATGAACATAACATAAATCATACATCATAAAGTCATAATATAAATCACATCATCAATATCCATAAAACACAACATGCACAAAATAATCCATCATAAATATCCACAATACTTGTTAGAGAAACATAATCATACACCAAAACTATAAGATCCATTCATAAACCATATTCGTAAAACATAATATATCATAATATAATCCATAAATATCATGCCACACATAAGCATACACCATCCATCATGTACATCATGTCCATCATAAGCATCACATAACACATTGCAAGCTAGAAATCAATCTCATCTCATCATATATATACAAAATAATGGTCATGATACAAAGTGTCATCTATATTTGTACAAGAGGCTCAAAACATCAATGAATATACATATACAAATGAGCCTATAAGCATATAATACACCATAATGTCAAAACCCTAACTACTACTACCACCCTATGATGGTGTTGATGATCCTACTACTGGTCCTATTAGTGGTGGTCACCCCATACATATAAAGGCCGGCAAAACAGATCATGATATCCTTGATCTACTACTCTCAACAAAACTTAGAGCCCTCTAACTAGCTAGTACTACCCCCTCATATAAAGATTGATAGTATCATGCCCCTCATGCTACTCATGTCACCTCCCTCTAAGAAAAAAACATATCTGATACCACCTACACCATGCCTTAATCCCTCTACACACTCTTGGAAACATTCCTCTCCTACCTTAGCACCATTAAATCTACATCTTCCTTTTATAGCTAAATTTGGACTACATCCTACTCTGTGATAGCCTCGTCTCTCTTTTTTGTCAGTTGAGCCACCCTATCTTTCCCTCTACTTATAAAAGGTCCCTCTCCACCTGTATTATGTCTCCTCTAGCTCTCTCTACCTCAAATGATGGCTAGATACTATCTCTCTTGATCACGCTTTGACTGCATTACATCCCTCTCCTTATGAAAGCTCTCCAACTCTAACATGATCATACCCATTTGTATCTCAATATCTCCCTCATCTTCCTCTACATCCTCACCTGCCTATCCATCATCCACCTCCATCTCCTCCCCCTCCTCTCCCCCACATCAAACTATCCCTAAAGGCCTTATCTCACCCCCTCTCTATATAGGTTGTCTCCCTCTCCTCTCCTCCTCTCTCTCCCTCCGATATCACCATTATCCACACCATCTCCTCCATCACCTCCCTCATCACCACCATCTCCTCCTACTCTTGCCTCTCCATCCAAAATGGTTAGCCTCGCCTACCTATGACCAACCCACCATGTAGCATACTCAAATATCACTCTTACATCATCCACCATCAACAACTGAACCTTGGGAACTATTGCATCCCAGTTGTGATGATCTTACCTAAAGTGGATCCATAAACATCCCCTAAGACTTGATCTCATGAGTCACTCAAGCAAAGACCACCTCCCTCCTCTGCAATGTCTACGATAGGTCCAAATTATTGCAACACCCTCAATGGAAAAACTACTCAATGATATGAATAGTGCACTTTTATTAGATAATATTATGACCATATACAAGGTAAATCCTAGTCATCATCATCCCATGTTTTCTATGACCTCCATATAACCTCATCAATATCATCTATCACTCACCTCCAATAGGCCATATCCCCCATCCTCTTATCATGGATAGCTACCCCATACAAATGCATAAATAATTGACCCGTAATATATTGCCTCAGAGACACTGACCTCAACACAATAATATGCTCCCATGCCCATATATGTAATGTAATAAATTCATGTCGTACTCTATATTCCTTCCTTCTCTAAACAACACTATATGCATATCTTGATATAACTGTGCCAACATATAATATCTCTAGAAATATGCTACCCCATTTGTAAGAATCTGATACAACATTCAACACCATATAAATGTAAATCCATGATATATTTGATCTAGCATAAATACTTCATTAATCAAACCTGCTAGATATAGAGGACGGGCAGATAAGGTCTCCATCCGCTTCGATAAATATATTTGAGTGCCTTTAACAGGAAGATACTTGATCATAAAGGCCTGCTCCACATATAGATGTCTGGTTGCTATCTCATACTCCACCAACTTCTTGAAAAAAGGATGTGCATGATCCCTCATATATCCTTTAATGTGATCATCATAACCTCTATATGCAAGTGGAAGTTACTCATCTCACTTTGCACCACTTTATTGATGCCATCATCATCACACGATGGGTACAAATCTCTTGCCAATATCCCGCCTTGTACAATCCAACAACCACTAAAAAGTCTCGATCTATGTCACTTAGCTTTAGTTATAGCCTCATCATAGGTGACCATCTCTCTTGAGATTACAATGGTGGAAACCACTCTTGCATTCCATATAAAAGAAGTCATTAATCTTGAAAAACCAATCTATTTCTATCTATCCATCCCAATCCGCACAAGCGCCAATTTATAAAAGCATTATTCCTAACCATTGCGAACACTATTCAATGAAAGTTCTACTGTTCCATGCACAAGCATTTCCCTATCTTGTGAAAGTGCTATTAGCACAAGTGAGCCTTAGCCCACATAAGTGAACCCCCTAATGCACAAGCTCTACAACGAGTGAAAGTGCTAATCCAATCACATTTCATTAAATCTATCAATGCAAGGGCTAATCTATGAAGTAAAACCTATATTTTTCATATTTTCCTTATCATCGAATGCACCCTAAACTACCCCTAGGTACCTAGTTAGTGGTACATGTTGGTGCTCTTGTGTCCTTTGACCTTTGGTATTGTTCAAATCACTCTACGTGATGTGTATGTTGTGAAATGTTCACCATGGTGTCTCAACACTATTGCACAAAGAGAATTGAGATCTTCTAAAGGTGTGAATGTAAATGAGCCTAAATGAGTCCATCTTGGTCTATTTAAAGACCCCACCATCCTTTTTCAATGGCCCAAGCCTTGATTTTTTCCATTGCTTCCCCCATTTCTTTTGCTATTTCCTCATTTCTTAGCCTTTTTCCTTGCTTCTCTTCCAATCACCTTCATTTCTCATAGATTCTACACCTTTTGAACCTCCATTCTTCTTTTCAAGATCCCATCTCAATTTTTTTTAGGTGACCATTGAGGGGGCATCATTCCACCACCTTTCTTCTATCATTTTCCCAACCAATTGGGGCATATTTTTTCTTTCTTTGATATGACATCACTTTTGTTAGTTGTGACACCATATCAAAGGGGGAGAAATGTAAACCTTGAAATCGATCCCATCGCATAATTAATTAAATTAATATTAATTTATTATTTACGATAATTCACCACTTTCTAATTTTTCATAATTAATTAAATATTTTAATTATTATTTATCCTTGCAATTAATTAAATCTTATTTAATTTATTATGTTTCTCCCTTCTCTTAAAGCTTAATTGATTTGATTAACCCAACCTTAGCTCCCACTCATTAATTCTTCTAAACCTAATTAATTGATGAATTAATCCATCTTAATCATCATTAATATTTTCTCTAATTATAAATTCTTCTAAATTCCCAAACTGACCATGTGACAAGCATTTCTAACCCTCTTGAAAGCTATGAACATATTTCTGAGCATGCACAAGTCACCATCATCCTATACCTCATTTTTGACCAACTCTCCTATTGGTTGCTTAGACATTTGTGAGATCCTCTCATAAATGTGTAGCCACCCTACACTTTCCTCTTTTATCCACATGTCACTCTCATTGATTTCTCCCCTCTTACATTTTCCATTTATCTTCCACTCATTAAACTCATGTTCATGAGTGATGGTACACCCCTATGTAGGGTAAAATGTGAATGTAATATGAATTCAGTGGATGAATAAATTATACTTGCAATTTGGTATTGTTGCTTTATGAATGAATGTTATCTCATTTAATATTATATGAAGGAATACATTTATGTGATTGGATGAATATTGAATTGATATTCTAACTTTGGAGATGTATTATGTATCTGCATATTTTGTGAACAACTAATTGTCGTGTGCATGTGTTAGTGGTTGCAGGTATATGTTCAATTCCTCCAGGTGGAGGGGAAGTATCACCCAAGAGAAGGTCTTGGTTGGGTAACCAGTAATGTAACCTCTATGAGCTTACACACACCACAATAGAATAATTGAGTTGGGTTATTAAGTGGGAAGTTAGTAAGTCATCCTTAGTTAATATGCCTGCATTAGTAAGAGTCTTGTTTACTATTGAGTGCATTATTGGGTGATGTTTATTTGTTTGAGCTTATGAGTTCTTTCTTTGTTATCATGCTTGTATTGATATGTGGAACATATGAGGAATATGTATACGCACACACATGCATGACAATGATAGACCATATGTACAAAGGAACACGTACATGAGGGTACATAGGTAGACGTATCTATGAAAACACACAAGTTGCTTATGCGCATGGAACTATCCGATGGATCTAACGACATGCATATTTATACATATAGATATATCACTTGTAGGCTCTTATCAATACCATAGTAATTGCGTACTATTTTGGTGTGTGAATCGAATGTGTATATATATGTATAAAGTATATACATATATCCATATGTATATATGTATCAATATACGCGTATGGTGGCAAATGGACATGCCCATATGAATGTATCGATACATGTATACATACGTATCATGACTATATTCGTTTGTATATCAATTACATATACATGCTTTATTGACATATGATAAATATGGATATATATGCTAACATACATATACATATACATATATATATGTGTACCAATATATATGTATGTATATGTACATATATGTTATGTATATATATATGTACTTAAAATACGATATATGGCTTTGAAGTCGATTATCATAAATAACTTGGAGGTTGATTTATTAAACTAAATCAAGGTCGAAGTATGATAAAGATGTGACTATATTCTTTAGTTGCATTTTACTCATGCTGTCTTTGAAAGAAGAGTTTGTAATCTGCAAGCAAAGAGCAACCATTAAGTCGATGTTTAATGATAGAATAAGTTGACGCCTTTTTGTGGGAAGCCCGTGGACTTAGTAAAATCTCATTACCATGATATTTTGCATAGAACATTTGTAAAGACGTGTATACATGTCAACAACTTTGTCAAATCGATTTATTAAGTGAATTGACTCATACCAAGACTTAGTTAATGTAAGCTTGGTGGCGCATATTTGATATTGACTGCTTTTGATATGAAGGAAACCACGTCATCTGTGAGAGTGTATAATGAAGCTTTGGTGCCACCTTTGAATCTTTATATTTGTAGATGTCCATTATGAATTGCAAACTGAATTCTATCATGTGGAGATTTGAATTAGTCTCTAAATATCATTAATCAACAGGGTCAATTTATAGTTGTTTTAGTTGAGTAAGTGCTTACATGTTTGCTACCTTTTAACTGTGATATATGTGTTTTTGTGCATGCTTGCTGCTGTCAAGACTCATGCCTAAATTATAGGTTGAGTAGTTACCAAATTTCTGTATAAATAGTGGAGCTAGTTCACTTGTTTGGGACATTCCTTGAGCAATTTTCTGCATTCTATTTACATACCTTTCTGCATTATTTTGACTATTACAGTGAGTGAGATTTGAGCACTAGAGAGAGTTATTATTTTGAGAGAAGCATTTGCCAACTTGAGAGATAGTGGTTATTGAGACTTTGTTGGAGGATCAATACCAAGCTAGTTGTTGTTTTGGAAGTGTTGCGTTTACAACCAGTCGATTGGAAAACTTATCATAGGCATGAGGATATTCTTCCTTGTTTGTTTTAATTTTGAAAGAGTTGCTTCTTGATTGTTTAAACTAGTCTATTACAATTACTTTCATATAGGAAAAAGTAATGCTTTGAAAGAAAAGTGAAAGCTATTTACTCTATTTGTGTATTGTTTGTAATTACTCCATGATAGGAGAGACTATTTGTTCATAGGTATAGTTATTATACTAGATATGATTAAACATGGGCATCTTAAGGGACACTCATAGCTAGATATTTAATTATGCTAGATGGCTTGTAGATTACTCCTGGGATTGTTATCTAGTGAAGGGAGGGAACTAGTACTTTGCTTAATGAGTTGTGTTACCTTAGGTTGTGTTAAAGAGATAGGTTATCCTGGGGAGTAGCTTGCTCATGGAGAGGGATTGCCTAAGCATAGATATAATGGCCTTAAGTCAAAATGAGCTTGCTAGAGTGTAAGTGAATGGTAGACCATCACTTGAAGTACTGAGTGAGAGGGAACTAGTACTTTGCTTAATGAGTTGTGTTACCTGAGGTTGTGTTAGAGAGATAGGTTATCCTAGGGAGTAGCTTGCCCATGGAGAGGGATTGCCTAAGCATAGATATAATGGCCTTAAGTCAAAATGAGCTTTCTAGAGTGTAAGTGAATGGTAGACCTTCACTCGAAGTACTGAGTGAGAGTACTTTGGCCAAAGTAGTGTGATTGCCCAGGGCTCCACTACCAGTTCACCGTGTCCATTTAAATGCATGAGGGGTACCTAGCGTAGGTTATAAATCCTAGTCATGTAGGGCACAACACCAAGCTCAGAGTGGTATGTCGTATGGGGTTACTCGACCGATACCTTTGTCGAAGGGTAGGGCCATCTATCATTGGTAGATGTGTGGGGGATCGCATATGAATCTGTGGTTGGCATAAAAGATCTTGAGTGACGCTTCTCCTCCTCAGTAGGCGACATAAGACCAAGGTTTTGAAAGGAGGATTTCTGGACCATCTATATCTTATGCTATGAAGTTCAGAGGAGTTGTGTTTGTAGTTGTGTACATTCTTGGAATATTATACTTTGTGAGTTATTGTAATGGAATGGAAATCCTTATTGTATGTTTTTATAGCATCTTTGTTCATATATTCTCAATAAAGAAAGGTAAAAAAATTATTGCAATGGTTTATTACATAGTTTATTTTACTCGCATAGTGAAAACTTTGGAAAATTTACTTTAGTGAACTATTGGCATATTACATGTGAGAACACCTAGCTCTCTTCCCCCATGCCACATGCCATTTTCTCAAGCCTCCACCTTATGATAAAGATAAGCCTCCATATTTTTCTTCAATCCTATCCCTCCATCCCACAATCCATCTCAACCACCCATTTTGGCCACCAACAATCTATAAATTGGAGCCTTGTCCATCAATGATCATCCATCAATTTGTGTTGAGTTTATGTTAATTAGTTATCATCGAAAAATCTATTTTATGCTAATATTATGCGACATTGGAGAGCAATCCACATTCATAGAAGTTGAGCAAGCAAGAAGAGCACATCAATTGGAGAAGGGTGCCTCCACTTCAAGCTCAATCTAAGGGATGGGAAAGTAAAAGACAAGGTAAATTGGTTTGTTGTTTTTATCTTATTATTTTGTGTCTTTTATATTTTATTCATCTTCAGGATGCATGTAGATTTGTTGGTTTATTTTCTTCTTTCATATTTTTATTGTTCATTCAAGTATTAGATTAGTTTCTTATTGTTTTGTGTATTTCTACGTATTTTCCGTCTAATTTGGATGATGTCTTTGTCTCTTGGTGTGCAAGGAAGATATATTATGTGAATATACCTTCATTTTCTAGCTTTTATGAACAATGTGTGAGCAAGAGGCAATGTGATGCCCTAGCATCTTGGCAAGTGAGTTATTTATATCAACTTCTAGGTTACTTGTTCTTTGTCAACTACTATTCTATCGATTACCTTTTGTTCCTACTTCTATGTTTTCAGTTATTTTAACTTTTATAGCTCCCCTCCATATTCTGTTTAGTTAGAATATATTTAATAAAGCAAAGTAGATAATATATAAAACTGAAGTAGAAAACTTATCATTTATGTTATAAAACAATAAAAAATAAACACTTATCACTTTAGTATTTATCTAATAAATGAGGTAAAGTTAAACGTCTTAGTGAAACTAGATATTTTCAACCAAAAAGATAAACCACTAACATTTTTTCTTATTTACAATGGGAAGCCTTTATTTGCCACCATCATGATACATTGAGACATTCTACCTAGGGATTTTGACAATAATTTTTTATAAAAGACATAAGCTATTAGTGCCTTGGTATGTAAAATTATTAACTTTGTCTACAACTTATACAATCCAATTTATACAATCTTTTCTTTTGAAATGAAATGAAATAAAATAGTTTAATAATGTCTGTCATATCAAATAGTTAATGGGACCAAGAGTCGTCAAAAGTGAATAATACTAACACACCGCTAAACATATAGACCGCTCAATTAACCTTACAAGATTTCCAAACTCCTTTTTGATGTTGAATATTCTATTGCAAAACTTGATTAAAAACTTCTTGTTTTATCTAACCTCATCTCCTCAACAAAGAGATTAGATTGCCCACTCTCATATTATACCAATAAATCTATGAAATTAAAAGCCACAATGAAAATACACCATACTAAATCAGTCAAAGATACAACAGCTGCCTGAAAAACCTTTATAAACTTTCTAAACCCTTTTGTATATCAAATCTTCTACTTGAACAAAAAAATTGGCATGCTTTAATTGATTACCATAGATGAGACTGCATTACTTAGACAATTTCCTTCCTAGTCAAGATAGAAGTATGAAGGCATGATACAATGAACTATATAATGCACGACCAAGACTAACACTGAGAACCCAGCGAGAAGCGTTAACTGTACGAACAACCGACGGATTCTCTCATTAGCATTGCAAGCTCGCTTGTTTCTGCTTCTCAGATCTGTTCAACCCATTCTTCTAATCTCAAACTTTGTCCGCATCTCGAAAAATCTGTTAAAAAAGTGTACAAATTAGTTGGGAAAGGCCGAGTTTTGGCCAGATCTTAGTTAGCTTCTGCTATTGTTGTTTTTGTGATTGTGTAGATTAATGGCCGACATGGAGTGCGTAACAGAGAAACGGCCGAGGAAACGCGCGAGATTGACTTGGGATGTCGCCCCACTTGCTGAAGAGGTTTGTGTGTGGTTTTACAAACCCTAGATCAGATGTAGTCACGGGTTCGAGCCCCTCGCGAGACAGAAAGAGGGGCGTTGATGTAGATGTTGATGTTGATCTTGATGTGTTTGGATGATTGGTAAGTGGTCTAGGTCATATTTGACTGTGAGAAATGGGTGCGCTGGATACTGTGTGTAGGCTCAGCCAGCACTGTGTAATGGTGCCGCCCAGCCACGAGTACGGTTTGATTTAGAGCGCGCTCCTCCTCCTCTCACTCCTTCTGTCAAGGCTTCTCACCGCGCCGCCTCTCCTCCTTGGCGTCAAGATGACAAAGATGGCCACTACATCTTCCAGCTCGGAGAAAATCTCACTCCAAGATGTAATTCTCTTTTCTTTTTCATTGTTCATTGCTGCCCTGCATATACTACATAATTCTGTTGGCTAGATCCGTGTGTTGTCCAGTACAGGTTAAGGAACATATTTCATTAAGTAATCTGCCTGATTGCTAGTCATTTTTTATCCCCCTTTTTTTTTCTTTCAATTTTTTTTTGTCTAAGAGAACTTCACCTTACCCTAGATGAACATACCCTAGTTCCGGACTTTGTATTACATGATCATGTCTCCAGTGTTATGGGTCACCTTGTCGGCACGCGTGGATTTGAATTTCATTCATTCATTCACTCTTATTTTTCAGAGGATTTGGTATTGCATCTCCATGCCCACTTGAGTTGTGGGCCACCTTCTTGGCATACTGGGATTTGAGTTTCAGTCATTTTATTTTACGAGGATCTGGTACCACACGCCTCTTTATACTTGAGTTGAGTTGTGGGTGTCCTTATCATACGGGGATTTTAAGAGGACTTGGTATTACATGACTATTTCCACTTTAATTGAGTTGTAGGTGACCTTTCTATATCATATGGGCATTTGAATTTCAGTTTCCAGTTGAGTTGAGTTATGGGTGGCCTTCTTATCACATGGGCATTTGATTTCTGTTATGATACCACTACCCCTGAAACTTTCTTTCTCACTGTAGGTTTTAGTATTACATCTTCACGTCCACTTCAGTTGCAAGTTACCTTCTTGGCATAAGGGGATTTGAATTTCAGTGATTTTATTTTGTGACAACTTGGTATTACATGCCCATTTTCACTTGAGTCGAGTTGTGGGCGGCCTTTATCATATTGGGATTTGAATTTCAGTTGTTCTACGTATGAACCCATCACTTTCCAGTTACACCACAACTCCATGGACATTCTTTCTAATTATAATTTTATTATTGCATTGGACTATCTGATTAGTTGGCTCTTTTTAACTGGTGGATCTGGGATATCACGGGGCCCAGGCCAACAAGGGAACACAAAAGCTTCATTTTTCACCGTTCTTGAAATTTTAACCCATATGACTGTTGGGCAGGGTTCTGTTATGAACTTTGATTTCATTCTGATTGGAGTCTTGGACCCATGGCTGAATTACCCTTCATAGCTTCAAATGATGCCTTTCACAGGGGTCCTGATCCAACAAATTTAATTCATTTTCTTCAAAGGACAAGCCCCATTATTGGCTTCTTTTAAATTGTTGCCTTATTTTAGTTTTATGTAGTTGGGGAACTATGCAGGGCTTTCTAGAGTGCCAACTCTTTCTTTTGACATGGTTGCCAATTCAGGCCACATTCCTGAAGGATGTTCTATTGTTCAATCTTTGTAGTGACTTCCAATTTGGTAGTTTACTTGCAGTCATACTTTCCATTCACTTATCTTATGTCTCCAGAAAAATATCAAAATGGCCAGGGTAGTTTTTCTTCTATTGATTATTTCTTTCTCTTTAGACCTTTCAAATTTACATTGAGCTTACTAGGCAAAAATTCTTGACTGATATTGTTGGTATGATAGAATTGTTTTACTATGTTATTTTACTTTGGAAATGAGAAACCAATTTTCTAATGCTCACCCTATGAATGTGAACTTGATCCTAAATCTTCTCCACAACTAGTAGTGGAAATTTGGAATCAAACACAGTTTTGGACTGTGCTAGTTGTAATTAACTAAATTACAGGCTGGCAGGAAAGAATATTGTGATTAGAGAAGTAAATACACAAGATTTAATCGTGGGAAACCCCTTGAAAGTGTAGAACCAGTTTTGGTAGTGGTAAATGCACTACTGCCAAATTATTATTAGAGGCTAGACAGGTACAATGAGATGCCAAGTATTGAGGAGTACAATCTGCTCCTTACTCCATTTGGATGCACTCACACTCTTAAGCCTATGCCATGAATTACAAGGGAATTTACTTCTCTATATTCTACAGCACTTGAATCTATCTTCCATGATACAATTCAACTACCTCTTGTCGATATATAGATGCTGGGATACCATTGTGCAATAGAAGGTCTCAGCAGTGGAACTGGAAAGATAAATGTTGACTGTTCATTTCAAATTCCATATTTCTGATATTGGGACAAAATTACCCCTTAGCACTGACTGGCAGTTTTGAAATCACTTCCTGCATGGACCGGTGGTGTCATCTACTGACAAACTGGGTAATATCTGAGAGCTACAACTTCTGTGCATGCTGGAATGATTGGGAATGTGGTTGAACTTTTAAGTTTACTCATGTTTTTAGTAGATTGTATAGAGTCTACGGTGAGCTGGTCTATCTTGATGCTTGATATGTTTTTTTATATTTTTACTTGTCTGATCTCTTTACAGCTGGTTGGGTTGGAATTTTTTGCTTCTTGATTTTTTTTCTAGTTATTCATTGAATGTGATTGTGGAAATTTGTTCTTCAAAATGGCCTATGGTGTATTGTTTCTCATTGATGCTTTCATTAAAGCCATAGTTCCTTTCCGAGTTAATATGGTGTTGGTATTTAGTAATTTACATTTATAGTTTTGCTCTTCCAAGTTGTCCAGCTTTTTTCTTTATAAATCAGCAGTTTCCAGTAATGTTGCTCATTTACTTTCAATCTTCAACATCCATTTAATCTTGGTCTTTTAAGCTGGGGTTAATTTGGTTTTCTTTTCTCTCTGGCAGACAAAATACTCAGCAAAATGGGGGAAGGTATGTTCCTAATTCAGGCCCATGTGAGATTTTCTTATTGTCAATATCTCTTGGACAGTAGTGTTTCTGCAATTTGTTTGATTGAGGCCATTTTTTTAGCTTATTTATTAATTTGTTATACCTTTTGATCTTGTCAGGGACCTTTGGACGTGTGTTAGAATGTTGGGATCGTGAAGCTAGAGAGTATGTGGCTGTTAAGATTGTTCGCAGCATACAGAAATATCGTGATGCAGCAATGATTGAAATTGATGTTCTTAATGTTCTTTCAAAGCATGATAAAAGTAGTTCACGGTACGTGCATATTTTTCTCCTCTAATGTGGTGCTTTAAAGTGTATATAAATGCCTTAGTTTCTGTATGGTATGTGTTTAATGATTAATCTTCTGTGAAGAGATTGTTTTCCTCTTTATTCCCCAGCCCTTTAGAATAGGACCTAGGTATATAGTTTGTTGACTTTCAAGTTTTTGCAGATGTGTGGAGATACGGAACTGGTTTGACTTTCGGAACCACATTTGTATTGTGAGTATTAAACAATGCTTCAGTTAAAGCTTTCTAAAAATATCTGATATGGTTTGTGGGCCCTATGAGCTTCACTGAGTAATAGTGTGATGAGTGTTGAAGCTTTTTTCTGGATGAACTTAAATGATGTCAACAGGTTTGTGAGAGGCTTGGACCAAGCTTATTCGATTTTCTACGCAAAAACAAATATCGCCCATTTCCTGTTGATCTAGTCCGGGAGTTTGGTCGACAACTTTTGGAATCTGTTGCATGTGTGTAGATAAGATTTGTCCTTGTTTTCCTTTTGCATCCTGGGGAGAATATTTTTTTGTTGATGGTTTTGGTCTTATATATCATGGGTTCTCATGGTTGCACTAGTGTTTGACTTTGCTTTGCTTCCTTTACATATTCTGAGTGGCAGTAAGATTGACATTCTGTCACTCATTGTACAAAGCCATTGATAATGAAAAATGATGATGCTTGAGAAGTTCAGTGATGGTTTAAGCAAAACTTTTTTGGGGTGGACTTGGTATGTTCGTCTAGAAGGTTTTAGACAAAGTTCATCTTCCTAATGGTCATTCTTGTTTATGGCAGGTATGCATGAGTTGCGTCTTATTCACACCGACTTGAAGCCAGAAAATATACTTCTTGTTTCTTCAGATTATGTTAAGATTCCAGATTATAAGGTAAGCGTACATGGTGGAATGCGATTTTTCTTTCTGTTTCAAGAAAGTTGTAGAACTGGAATAAACATTATTCTCGTCTCATATCCCAGTCATAAAATTAAGTTCTGGCACATCTGTTACTTTTGGAAGCACATGCGCTTGCTGTGTTTAAGCTGTACTATTTTCTATGCTGCATGGTATTTTTTTTGCCAATTCTAACTTCACTTCCCTGGATAAAATGCATTTATAGAGAACTTCAGAAAATGAAGTTTTTTTCAAGCGATTGCCGAAGTCAAGTGCAATTAAGCTAATTGATTTTGGAAGTACGACATATGAAAGTAAGGACCATAGTTCTATTGTCTCCACAAGACATTACCGGGCACCTGAAGTAATTTTAGGTAGGATATCTGAGAGTGGATTTTTAGATTCTAGTAAATATTGGCAGCTGACTAATGGTTGTTTTATGACATGAATGTAATCTCACACGCGGATCTTGACTTAAATGCTTAGCACACTTAATATTTAAGCGTTTCTCAGGTCTTGGATGGACATACCCTTGTGATATTTGGAGTGTTGGATGCATACTTGTGGAGCTTTGTTCTGTAAGATTCATTAGTACTGTCTCATAGAATTCTTTTGAATTGTTTGTGTGACTACCTCTCGATAATGTGTTAAATGGGATCAGTATCTTGGACCTGTTTATCTGAATCTTCAGGGAGAAGCTTTATTTCAGACACATGAGAATTTGGAACATTTGGCCATGATGGAAAGGGTCTTGGGGCCATTTCCTCAACAAATGATTAATAAGGCAGAGTAAGTCACTCGCTTGTTTGTGTGGTGACCACTCCTAATGTTTGGAAATCTATTTCAGTATCATGCTTTCTTCTTCTTTGCATTTTATAATTAATGCTTGTAAACTAGGAGCCTTTTTTTTGTGCCATTGTGCAATTTGTGTTTTATTTTGGTTTGTTTGCTTATATTCTTCTTTGTCGCTTTAGATTTTGCCTTGTGAAGATGTAATAAAATATTGCAAGTTAGGTTTGAATAAATGGAGAAATTTAATATAAGTGTGCAAGCTTGAATTGGTCCTTCACTAAGGTTTTAAATGATTTTTTATCATTTCTTTCTCACAGTCGATTTAGTGCACATTGGAGGGTTTTAAAATGAATCTTGCAGCAGAATTGGTTGAAATTAATATGGAGGGTTAATGGAAATTTCTAGCATAAATGTTTCATTTCTTTCTTATATCTTAAAATACTAAAAAAAACTATAATATGAGTTCATGTGAAATGCCTGCAATAAAGATGCAGAAAATATAGAGTTGGATATTTTGAAACTTTTATCTTGGTCACCATTCCTGAAAATTCTACTTTTCCAAAACATACACTGAAAACTACTTGACAAACTTTCAGACTCATCTCAAATATGTTTACATAACTAACATTAAATCTGGAGGATTAATGGAAATTTCTAGCATAAATGTTTCATTTCTGTTGTATACCTTAAATTACTGAAAATACTATAATTTGGGTTCATGTGAAATGCCTGCAATAAAGTTGCAAAAAATATAGAGTTGGATATTTTGAAACTTTTATCTTGATCACCATTCCTGAAAATTCTACTTTTCCAAAACATACACTGAAAACTACTTGACAAACTTTCAGACTAATCTCAAATATGTTTACGTAACTAACATTAACATATTCTATCATCACAGTCGAAGAGCTGAGAAATACTTTAGACGGGGTATGCGATTGAACTGGCCTGAAGGAGCAGCCTCACGGGAGAGTATTAGGGCAGTTCGGAAGTTGTTGGATCTACCGGTAGGGATATGTTTCCATGTCTCCTTTTTTATGCACAGTGAATTGTTACATGCTTCTATTGGGATAATATTATATGTGGTTTAGTAATATACACAGTTTGTGCTCTTAATTTGTTGTGGAACACTTTTTTGCAGAATCTGGTAATGCAGCATGTAGATCATTCTGCTGGTGCTCTAATAGACTTGCTTCAAGGTCTTTTAAAGTTTGAACCTTCAGAACGTTTGACTGCTCGGGAAGCTCTGAATCATCCATTCTTTACCGATGATTATTACAGAAGGTATGAAAATGCTTCATACAGTTGAATGAGATTAAGTATTATTTTACAATTAACATTTACAGATCTCTGATGAAAAATTATTTAACATTTTGTTGTGGGTCAAGAATACCCAGGACAAAGTAACAGATTTGATTGCTCTTTCAATGGATTTAGTTCCCTCAATTTTACAACATTTTACAAGCAAGTGTACATTCCCTCTTAATTGAGGAGGTAAACTATGGCCAAAGGTTATACCTTGCTGGCCAAAGGCTGCTGTAAAAGTTCCGTGTAAAATGGTATGGTAGTATACTAGTTATTCCAGTGGTTTCATATACAATTTCATTCTTGAGCTGAATGAAAAATTTGAACGAAAGCTGGTAGTTTATGTGCAATAGATAATAATTCTCTTTTATGTGGTCCAAGCACAGATGTTTCTGGTTTTGAGCCTTTTTTTGGGTGCAGCATCTTGTGGTTGTCAGTAGATTGCTTTTGGTTTGATTAAGTATTTTTAATTTCACTTTCATGAAAGGCTGACATATTTGATTGATTATTTGATTGACAACTATGGGGGAGGTCTATTTTCATTGATTATAAAATCCATTAATGTTGAGTATTTTTTCTAGTTTTGCAAAATAAAGAAAAAAATGATTGCCATGATCATAATTCTCAGTCAAGATATTTTTTGGTGACTGGCAAGTAATATGACTACTCTCATCTTGATGCAAAAGACTAAGCTGTTCTCAAGTCAATAGTAAAGATGTGACTGGGAACTAAGGACCTTTTTAAATTTTTAATCTCTCAAACGTTTTTCTTCTGAATAACCCAATATATATGACTTATATTTTGTCCTCATCAACATTTTTTCTTGTCTGCATAATGGAATGGTTCAGCATCAATTTTCTTACACTTGATTAAATTGCATTCTATAAGTAACAGGAAAATGTATCTATTATTGCTTTTTGATTTTCATGTGTTTACAACAAAATGAAAATGACGCACACTTATGTCTAGAATGATGATTCTCTTTGGATGAATGGTTAATGACGGCCTACTTTTAAAGGCCTTGAATGACATGGTTGGCTTTTAAGGTGATATTCAATAATTGACATTGTCACCTGGAAGTGGAGATGCAGGTGTACAAGTACACCATGACAGGGATGCCATCTCAAGCAGGGTATGAGGGTACGACTATATTATATTGAAAAATAATACACTAGAGAAGGGGGGTATGGAGATAAGGATGAGGACAACATATGGGTCTTGAATAGTTAGACTCTCCTAATGACTGAATTGTAACCACTAAATGGATTTCAAGTTAATGGTTGAGCACATGAAATAGATATAATCTAAGTTACCGGTTCTGGTTCGGTTTGCCGGTTCGGCTAAATTTTTTGGGGGGTGGGTTCGGTTCGTTTTGGGTTCTTTAGTACAAAAAACATGTAAATATATATATATGCAGCCTAGAAGCATGAATTAGGATTAGAATATCAAATAAAACATTCATATAAACTTGAATTATGTTGCTGCTGTTCACATTTTCCAGCATGGCATGATGATACCAGGTCTGGTCGTTCTCTCAGATGTCTGATTTCTGATGGCTGGAGAAATAATCTGAGTTGCTTCTATTTTCTGAGTCTGAGTTTAATGTAAGCTTATAAAGGAGCATCAGGAAATACTTTGTAACAGATTGAATAGCCAGTGTATAAGCATAGGCCCTATTGCTATAGTCCATTCTATTGAAAACATATTGTCATTAAGTTCTAAAACAATTCCTGAGTTGGTTGTAATCTGATATTAATTTCTGAGCATAGTATATTGCAAAAACCAGTCTTATATGATGCCAGAAATAATCTAGTTTTGCTTGCCAATGATATATATGCATGGTCTTAGCTGTGTCAATCAATCTACCTCTGTCTTGTGTTAAGCTTGATTAAATAGAATATCTATCAAACTGGAAAAAAATGCTCAAAAAACCACTTTTTGGATACCAAATATAAAAAAAATGCTCAAAAAACAACTATTTGGATGCCTAGGCATGTGGGTTCTGTTTGGGTTCTCTTGGGTTCTGCCTGGGCGAACCAAACCCAAAAATGAAGGACCCTGGTCGAACCCACAGGCGAACCGAACCAGTACCCAAACCAGGACCAGAACCAGGGGTAAAATAGAAGAACCCGGTAACTTAGAATATAATCAATTAACTAAGCATATTTTGAATTAGAATTCATTTCCTTTTTTGAGTTTGGCAATGACACCAAGAGTTGGAGATCATGATGGAAGTGCTATATGATCGCCAGGTAATCCAGTGGAATGATCTTATTGAGAAACTTCTTATTTTAACAGAGTTTCAAATCCTATGCACCTTGCTTTTTACTTGGAGCATCTTTGGGCAATTTCTTTTAGATGTTTTTATTTGGGGGAATTTGTATATTATGTAGTAGTCATTGTTATATGGTCTTTTTGTCACATACATTGCCTATAATCAGAGGTTAACGAGGTAACCCAAAAAGTACACAAGCACCTTGTCAAAGCAAGATGTTGAAATCAACCACTGGACTTAGGTCCCTCTACCATGAATGAGCTGCTGATCCTATTTTCATGTCCTGGGTTGTCGCTTGCAATATAATTTTTACTTTAAATTGTGAAGCAGCAATTGTCTAGGAAGAATAGTTTCAATCCAGGGATGTTTGTGATGCTGAAATTTTGCAGTACCACTAAACTAGCAAAGAGATTATAATATTTTATTCTGTTAATTGCAAGTGCAGATCAATTGAGCTAACAGTTTTGATAAATTATTTTTTAAATATAGTAGTTGAGTCCAAATAATTTTTCACTTGTACAAAATTCTCCTACAATCTAGTTGCAGTACATGTAAATTTTTGACAGTGGATACATGGGACCTCTAGCCTAGTATATCAATTATCAATCCCTATGTTTTTGTTTGTGTATTAATCCTCAGAGTTAGCATATTAGCGTTGATATTTATTTATATGGGAATTTGAATTGGGCATATTATGTCACGCTCCTTTAAATACCAAACTTCCATGAGCAGTTCTTTTTTATTGACGTTATTATGCTTATTTGATAACAATGGAGGACTAAGATGACACAGAGCGCAGAATGAACTAGCGAGAAAGACAAAGCTAAAAAAATTAATATTGATAGAGAAAACAATAATTCAAAAGAATTTTATTCTAATTAAGTCTAATTAAGCACCAGAAGGTGGTTTAAAAGTGTTTACCTTTTTGTGGAGAGCTTTACTAGATGGTATTTGCCACAAGGGTTGAGGATAATTTAGCTAATGGAGCATGTAATTCTTCTTGTTTTAATGTTTACGTGTATTTTAACCCTTTAAAATAAAGTTGGTTTATAAAACAAAAAAATATCAATTAAAGAAGTGAAATTTTTTGTTTATGATAACAGTTTGAATCGTTTTTAGATTTTGATTGCGTGGATGTTTTTTCTCAACATTTTAGAACATTTTAGATCATACACCATGATCCATCATCATGTTGTCTATTTCCCTCATCTTAATGGTGGATCATGGAATTTGAATGAAAATGTTAATGGAAAAAAGTCCATGCTGTCAAGACACATTTCAAATCAAACAAATTTATCTTTATTATGTATAGTGATGGTATAAAAGGATATAAGTTTTGGAGGCCAAAAATAAAGAAATTTGTTGCTGGTTGTAAATAGAAGACTAAAAATATGTATTTTGAAATGAAAGACTTAAAGGAGGATGTGTATTTGGTTATCAATTAGTAGAAGGTAAATTAAAAAAAAATGAAAAACAAATACACCTTAATTCTGAGGATATGGGTTCTAAGAAAAAGACAAACTGAGTGTTAATAGTTCTTATTTCTATTTTTGTTTGATTTGCTATTGATGGTTTTGCATTTGTTGGGGCATATATTTTTGATTCAAAGGAAGGCCATTTTGAAAGAAAGCTATGGACAAATAAATAAAGGGCATTAGAGAAAAACATGATTTGGAATTATGTTATTTGTTAGGAAAAAATATAGTACTTGCAAATGCATGTTAAGAAGTTTGAAGAGGAAGGCAAATGTGGGAGGTTATTGACTTTAGTTGGATTTTTTTTTTCTTCCATCATGTCAAATTAACTTTTATAGTTTTTTTCGTGTCTTTTGCTACTTTTAATTTTAAAGTGGACATTTTGGTGGGAAGACAACATTTGCACACAAGATCTCGAAGTTATCTATCTCTTAGTGAATTTTACTTTTCAAAGAAAAAACATGGTTTGTACTTCAAAGAAATTCCTTTTGGTGTAGGTCAAATACATACATTGTTAGAAAATCATATTAGTGTTAAAATGTGTTAAGAGGTGAATGGAGTTGAGTAACAACTCTATGTAACTATTCTAGGTGTGATTATTTGTTGAGTGTTTGTTTATTAGAACAACTCATATTTAGGGAGTGGTGGTTTCCACACTACTTCACGTGTGTAATGTATTGAACAATGGTATTGAAGAACGAGTAATAAGTAAATATTATTATTGTTTAGTGTTTTGAAATCCAATATGATATGAGAGTAGTTTGTTTTGCTTTTATTAAAATACTCTTTGCTTAAGATTGCCTTGTAGAAAATATAGGATTCTAAATGAAATAATACTTCTTATTAGAGACAAAGCGCAACAAAAGCATGGCAATTTACAGATCAAGAGGTTGGTAATTTAAAATAGTGAGTGAAAGCACATAATGGGAAAGGTATCTACTAGCATATTCATCTAATGTTTTCTCAGACTTTGCTAGAGCATTTTTGGATAAAAGCTTTTATGAAAATAAAATGAGCTCTATGACATTAGTATTTTGTAGCTATTTGCTCTATTGTTATGCAAAAATTAATAAAAAAATGACATCTCACAAGGTATTGGAACAATAGAGTTCCAAGCGTAGCAAAGGGGGGAGGGCATTGCGTATCGATGAGTCTACCATCTCAAAATCGTGAGTAATAGCAAGAAATGGAAGGCAACTTGTGAGCCTTAATTGCAGGAGGTAGTGATAGATTTGGACTTTCCTTCCATGAATTGGATATCATTTATGTTGCCATTTGGTTTTCCTCCTACTTGATTGCTGGATTGGAGAGAGAATGATGAGGATTGTGAATTAGTGGAGAAAGCACTCATTTGCTAACATTAGTTTTTAGTTAAGCTATTTCGGGGAGTAGAAACGACCTTTCTTCAATCAAAGTTGAGAAAGAAATAGCTTTAAAACTAGTGGCTCATCATTTCATTTAGCAAAAATGATGGAAGCTGTGTAATAATTATATTTTGAGATCATTTTAATCTATTGTGGTGAGAGATTTAATTTTCACATTTATTTTGATCAGGGGGAGTTAAGTATTTTTAATATTTGAGGACAACATGAATTAGTGTTGTAAGGTGTTTTTTGTTCAAATAAATTTGTGGGAATTGTCATGGATAAATTAAGTTTCATAGACAAATTTGAAGATTGAGACTTTCATACATGGTAAGTACAGATGCAATTACACTTGATTGAAAAAGATATATGGGATGTCAAACTTGTCTCAATCTCTCCATTGATGTGAATGAACTTGCCAAGTGGATTGCCAAAAAAAAGTGTGGGAGATTATTGACATTAGCTTGTCAAAAGCATATTTACACTTAGATTTCATGAAGTTTGCAAAAGAGATTTGAAAGTCATTAAACAAGCTCTTCGGATTTGAAGCAAAAAGTGAAAAGATATTGAAGTAGAGATTGTATGGATTGAAGATGGATAAAGGTGCAAAAATGATAGATCATATAAGTTTGTTTCTCTCCCTACTAAATCAATTAGTTGACATTACTGAGAAAGAAAAAGGATGCAAAAATAATGCTTTCAAATTGTCTACCGAAGAGTATGTTTGTTATGGTGTTTACATTAAGTAAAGTACAAATTAGTCTCGAAGAAGTAATCTCTACTCTACTTGATCAAAATAAATGCTCTTAACCAGAACAAATATTATATGTATAAAAAAAGGGAAAATACAAATCAAAGCATGTTCCTCCGAAAAGAAAAATCAAATGTTACTATTGTAAAGAATTAAGACATGTAATTTTGAATTGTAAGAAGATGGCATAAGATCTATTGGATAATAAACTAGATCAAAATGCTTACTTGGTTGGAGAAACAAATGGGGAAGAATATGTAAAAGATGAACTATCTTGCTCTAGTGATGAAGAATTTTTATTTTAGACAAATTCATATTGGAGGATGAAGGACAATATGACCTCTCATCAACCACTAACGATGAGGTTGCCTTTTGTGTTTACTTCATTATTGTATGCAAAATAAAATGTTGTAAACATTCCCCTACTAAGTTTGAAAAGAGGAGAGCAGTTGGTTACAAAGATCCTCTAATTGCTAGACTTTTTGGAAGTGTGGTTGGTTGGTGATAAACTTACTAGAAGTGAAAGTGGGATAGGCTCTCATATGTAGGTTATCATGTGTAGCAAGATCTAGATGGCTGTATGTAGACCTAAAAGTATGCATAGACATACAATTTTATTTCTAGTTCATATGATGTACTTTCTCCCCATGTTCACACTAAGGGGATGGATCATTTAAACAAGGAACTTCGGTTAAAACTAATGAAATATATGAAAATTATATTTTAAGTTTTTAGAATGCAAGAATATAAACCTCATAATATTCTTATTTTTGTTTGTTTAAAGTTATTTGTATAGTAGCGTCAATGCACAAGATTATTGATTACATGACTCATTGTTTGTTATGTAAGTGCAATTCAAAGTAGTGTAATGGTTTCATCTAGAATAGAGATTGTCGTTGTAGTGAGAGTTTTAAGAAAATATATGGTGAACCTAAGGAAGAAAAAAATGATCATTGTAAAGAGGGTTTTAAAAATGTTTGCTTCACATTTTAAATTATACACTATTCTATTGAAGAAGACTAAAGATGGATATATTGAAGAAGATTAAAGATGGATATGTTAGTAGATGTGCAAGTTTTTATTGATATTGTTTCAATGCAAAGTATTTAATTTGTTCATCAAGTAGCTAGGTGGATGAGCAAAGGGTAGATAATTATTGTGCTCCAAAATATAGGAGTTGATTACATGATAACCATTAATACATGCAAGGGGGCTATATGGTTACAATGGTTGTGTTCAAATACTCTTTTCTTACTAAAAGCAATAAGGATAGATTACCATGGTTAAAATATGATTTGTTTGACAAAGGACCTTAATTATTATGTTTAGACAAAACATATTGATGTATTATATTATTTTGCGAGAGATTTAGGTGAAGACAAAAAGGTGATGCCTTGGAGAATGACATTGATTTATTAATATGTTAGTACATAGGATTATGAAATCAATGGTCATAACTATTCGTAGTAGTTGATTTATGTATACATGGTCTTTCAAAATCCGCAGACCTGTTGTATATTTTGCATGTTCTACACCTTACATGTTGTGCACTCCATAGCTACACTTTTGGGGGTTTAATAAGTGGTTTTTGACTTATTGTTTTATATCCATTGCATTGTAATAACAAATATAATTAAAATCAAACATATGTGCAATTTTTCCTATTAATCCTTGTACATAAGTCTATTAGTATTTCTCTCTCTAATTTTAACTTCTAAAAGTAACTTTTGAATTCTTCACGACTATAATATAATATTGATTTACATATACAACTCATACTTTTTAGTGACATTTCATGCTTTGCTCAAATTTTTAAGTATATCATACTCGGTTTTTATAAAGCACAAAATATATTAGAACAATGGTCAAGAATGTATCAGATTTTAAGGAAAATGAACAGCAATTTATCTCAATAATAGTTAAGAACAAATACAAATTTAATTGTTACCATTGAAAAATCTATGATAATGGTGACTATTGGTACAAATTTTTCACATCCATCATGTTTTCACTTGAAAATGATCAAAAACAATAATTATGGATAGCAACTACTATGACCCTTCACAAAATCTTATTAAAGATTTAGGTAATTAAAAATATTAATATATGCTATCAAAATTGGGGAAGTGTAGGATTTTTAAGGCTTAGGATTTTGTAAAGTATGATGCATATCAAGTGACTACTAGTTTATTATTAGTGCAATTATTTCGTTCACAAGGAATTTATTAGGGATCAATTCTTTTTGAGTGCAAAGATCTAACATCATAAGAGATAAGACAACGTTCTTGAGCGACTTTAATAAAATGAGAATCTCTTAATTTTTAACACTTTAAGCTTTAGGAAGTTATAATTACAATAATTATGGACAATGACAATAATGATCTTTTACTTTAAAAGACATCCTTAAAGATTTAAGTAATTAAAAAACCTTAAAAACATCGTTCAAGAATTAAGTAATTTAAAAGTTTTAATGTATGGTTTAAAATTGAGAAAGTGCAATATTTTTTAGGCTTGAGGTTTAAAAAATATATGATGCATGTCAAGTGACTATTGGTCCATTGTTTTTGTTTTTGATACAGTAAGCAACATTTACACAGAGAGCCCAAAGGGCCAAAAGAAACATAGTTCAAACCAAGTATGAACTAGGGAAGAGGACAAACCTCACATAGAAATAGCTGACAGATAGTTGTAGAACAACAACCTAGGAATGGAGAACTCCATTCCCAGAGGGGACCAAATTGACTCCTAAAACTTGAGGCCGCGAAACAACAGCAGAATGAGGGAGTCCCTTATTTTTTTCCAGTACAATTGACCAAGAAAGCTTAGAATCATCCCCCAAGCGAGGAGGAAGAAGCGGATCCACAATAGCCACCAAGGGCGAAGAGCCATCATGCCAGGGAGACGGCGGCGCAGGAGAGGAGACAGGGTCGATTGAAGGACTAGCTGAGGCATCCAACAAAGTTCGAGCAGGCTCTGACATAACAGTGTCAGTAGAACGAGCCAACATAGGCTCCTCAGAAGGGATAGTCTGAAGAGGAGTCGGGCAAGACACAGGCACGTGAGAAGTCTCAATAGGGTCAACCTCCACAAAAGTCAACCTCATGAGGAGGAGAACTCACTATGAGATGATTCGAGAGAGCATCCTTCCACCAAGTAGCAGCGCCTTTGCGACAGGCAAGCGAGCAACCAGAGGCCAAATGACCCACAAAGAAGCATCTCCTACATTGAAAGGGGAGACCCTCGTAGTCCAAGAGCTGCTTCCAAGGTTTGTCCACCACCATCAACACAACATCAGCATGGAGGGGTTTGGAGATGTCCAAATCAACTAAAATACGGGTTATCGTAGTGTGTCCAAGATTTCGAGTTGCAGAGCCCACCATCAAAAAACGTCCAATGGTGTTGCCAATAGTTTCATAACACGAATTCTCCCAAAACTGGAGAGGGAGATTCGACAGAGGGACCCAGACAGGTCTCGTATTCAATGGCTCTGTAAGGGGATTGAAGGAGCGAGACCAAGGCTTGATGGACAGTGAATGAATCCCCCACATCCAGCACACGATCACGCTCCCCGGTGGAGGCAAAGGTAGCTATAAAGAAACCCTTAGCACATAGATAGAGCTCAATCTCCCCAAAGACCACCGGTTTCTAGGAGGTGGAAACCCAACCATGGAGGTCAGGAAGAGAGGGCCACTGGCCATTAAACCTGCAGACCACTCCCTACAATAAATAAATTCCTCGTTTTCAGAAACCTCAGGACCACAGATTACCACAGGGGAATCACGAGCACAAAGTAGGGGTCAAGCATTAGCTAGAGTCGGAGGTTGAGAACCCACCTTAGCAGCCTCAGAGAAAGATTTCGTCTGTCCCAAAGAAGGAACATGAGCAACAACAAGGGCAGAGCCCACAACCCGTGAGAAATAATTGCAACTATTGGTCCATTGTTGCAATTATTTCTCACAAAGAGTTTCATAAAGGATGAGACAAGGTTCTTAAGTGATTTTAATGAAATGAGTATCTCTCAATTTTTAACACTAAGCTGAAGAAGTTAATAATTAATGTGTCCAAAATCAATATTACAAAACAGATTTTAAATATTTATCTTCCAACAAAAAACCTACAATATAACATTAAGAAATTACACCATATATTGATAAATAAAGTGATCAAACGATCATATAAAAGATATCTCTAGCTTTATAGAGCCTCCATTGTATCAATTCCCTTGACTCCCATGTTATATGATTCATGTGCCTCTGGATTATTATTGATAAGAAACTGTGATATTGTTATCAGGATTCAACCGAGTAGTTTTATGAGTCAAACTCATTGACTCATGTTTCATGAGTAGTGGTTCACAAGAACCCATCTCTCATGATAAGAAACTGTTAAGTGCCCTCTTACAACAAGACCAATCAGTTTATTGTGATGACAGTAATTTGTATGTCTTCACAACTGATATCAAACTATTGTTTTTTGATTGATAAGTTCGAACTTGGCCAGATGATATAGATTTATTGGGGTTTTCACAATCACATATATGAACCTGCTGAGTGTTGATGATGTCAAGTTTATCTTGTCATTTAATTCTGTTGTGTTAATGTTTATGACTCCTGACAATTATCTATAAGAAACTGCTGAGTGTCCTCCTGTTACAGAATCAATTAACATTCTGGTCATTGATCCTGTAACATTTCTAGAAGCCACAATACTGCTCTTCTCAGATCTCCACTGTATAAGGATGTTTATCCTTTCAACAGAAAAAAATATTACCAGATGCTATACTACTCTATTAAACCTCCATTAAAAAGTTGAAAAGAGGAATTTTCACAACAGAAACACATTATTTCTGCTGAAAGCTGAAGTCATGATACAAATGCATCTAAACCTGAAGCAGGACTAAACAGAACTACTGTTAAAATAAAAGAAAACTCCAACTAGTAACAATTGAAGCACCACAACCCGTGTAAGAGAAGTGCAGAGTATCAAAAGATTGAAATAGTATTCTACTTTGCAGTTAGCATAATCAAAGCCTCCAAATATACAAACTTAGGGTTCACTGAAAGTTCCCTTTGTTCCCATAACAGGGTCTCAGAGTAACAATGGTGCTGTGACATGTAATTCTCTTCTAGTATACGTAAGATAGTTATAAAATTTACAAGATAGGTGAGCATTAGACTGAACATGGGACTGAACCTAGCCCTGGACTTGCATAACAGAGATCGCCCTACTTATAAGTATGAATCCACACAAAAGGATGAAGGGGGGTTTTGTGGGAGACACTTACTTTTACTTAGTCTTCATCATATTACTAATACTTCTCTGCCACAAGCTGCCATATTTGCATCAGATTTTCCTCTGCCATGAAAAACCTACAAAAAAAGATTTCAGCTTCCAACAGAATACTTTTGAACTGGGCTACTGGGCTAGATAGTTTGGAAGATTGTAAATCTTGTTTCAATCTCTTGTCCAGAGGGGAAACCACTGGTCATGAAACACAGACTGGTAGGATATCATGAACAGCAACAGCAGCACCACCAAAGCCACGCCCCAGGGAGAGCTCCCTGCCCTATGAATTGCATCAGGCTCCACCCGTGGCAAAAATCCACTCACTGGTTTCCCCACAGACAGCCAACGAACAGCCAGCAGTAAAATCAGAGGCACAATCATCAACACCATCTTCAACTGATCCAAGCTCTCCTCCATGGTGTTTTCAAAAGTCAAGTACCATGACATAAACAGCAACATCAGAACTATGAATAAAAAGAACAAGAGCTGATAAGGGGGAGGGGAATAATTTGAAATCCCATATCCAGATGTGGGTGCCATTTCAACACACAGAAGTCAGGAACTCTGTGCTGTCCTGCAGTTGAAGGCTTAGCTATATACAAACAAATGAAAAGATTTAGGTATTAGTGGGTTTGCTGGAGGGCATATATATCTCAATCATTATACAGATAGACCCACAACTCTAATAGGAGATTCCATAGTTTCTTACCACCAAAGGAAAGGGGACAGATGGTCTACAAGCTTGATAGTGCATCCAAAATTTGGCTCTTAGGACGGTGGCTTTATTTGTGGGGTTTTACTCCTTGCAAAAGTGAAATATCTCAAATCAATGACGATTAAAGTAGCATCCAATTCCGAGCAGCCTCCTCTGTGAAACGGGATATTTTTGGGAAAATTGTGGCCGAAAGAATCCTTATTTTTTTTTTAAAGATTATGCTTCTTTTGACTAATAAATTTGCTATGCACAAGAGCAGACAGGTGGAAAGTCAAGGAATGCAGCACTACATTATTGATAAAGGTCAACAAGTTAGCAGGTTTTTCAAGATTGTCACCAAACGCGTACCGACTAATTCGGCCTATGAGACACTTCCTTGTGGAAGCTCATATAGATTTTTTTATTCTCGAAGTTACCTTGACGAGTAAGATGCATCTTCCTATACAAATATCTTTTAGGCAAATTATAATAAATAAATAATTAAATTTAATATAAAGAGATTGATTAATTTTTTTATTTTTGTTTTTTATTCAAATAATGAATGTAAAGAAAATAATTACATAGAAGGAGAGTAGTCAATAGACTATCAAAAAGACAATGCCGATAACACAATAGGGTGCCAAAACAAAACAAGAAGCCCCCAAACACCAAATTCTTAGCAAGATTAAAATAAGGCTTACATTTAGCAAGATTGAAATAAGGCTTACATTTAGCCAAAAGTCTATTGGTATGACCTTTAAAAATTGAACATAGATAATTTGAAAAACAACATTGGTTTATGAATTCGAAGAGACATTGTCACTGTTTAGAGTAGAGAATATCCTTTATGTGGAGTTGGAGATTTTGAAACTTAATTCTGCCCAAAAGATTGGTGGTTTTAACATGTTCTTTGGTGACCCCCTATAGCTGAAAACAAAGAGAGACGATTTGGAACAAGATGTTAGAGTAAAACTTTCGCATTTCTCCTTTTTGGTGAACATAATGATTTGGAAAAATAACCAAACACTTGCTTTTCCATATATTAAACAAAACAACTCGTCTCATGGTATCTGCCACAACATTACTATGAAAACCAATACCCAAAATGGACAAAACATGATTAAAGATGGTAGGAAAATGATTGACAGATACATTCCATTTTTTGCCGATGAACAATCCTACAAAATATGTTTTAAGCTTTCATTATATTGACAAAAAGGGCATTTGGTTGGTTGAACAATCATATATTTTAACCTTTCCCCAACAAGTTGCTTGAAATATAAGATTTTCCAAGCCAAAAGTTGAGCATTAGCCTCAGCTTTAGACTTCCATATTTGAACACTCAAATTCTTCATCTTTTCTCGAAGCAACATCCTGAGGATAAAGCTCCAACGCATTCTATCAGAGGCTTTATCAAAATCAAGTTTAACCAGTAACTCATTTTGTCTTGATTGTCGGGCCATTCACTAGTTTCCCAAGCCAACATTACGTTATCAAGGATAAATCTTTTGCCAATGAACCCAATTGTTTTAGCTCTAACTATCCCTTTTGCCACAGGTTCTATCCTTGTAGCTAAGGTTTTATCAATGATTTTATAGGAAGTGCTAAACAAAGTAATAAGACGCCATCCAAAGATAGTGTCCTTATTTTTACCTTTTGGAAGAAGTTTGATTAGACCTTTATTAATAATAGGCTCAAATGAGCCTTGTTCCATAGCCTCCAAGTATAAAAGGCAAAAATCTTCCTTAATATGAGACTACATTGATTGATAAAATTCAACCAAGAGCCCATAAATACTAGGACTTTATTGAATGCCATTGAAAACACATGTTCAAGGTCTTCAATAGATAGATCACGATCACTATCTAAAAATTGGCTATACTCAGTATCCACCTTTTTAGGAATGCATGGAGATTGATTAATTATTTACTAATAAATGTATATAATTTAAATAAAATAATGATAATTAATTTTAAGTTTGATGTCAATTTGATTGTGATATATGTTGGTAATTGATATGTTAATATATTAGAAAAATAATATTATTAGATGATTGCATTGTCTATTTAATTAGATACCCTTTTAATTTTTATTAAAAATTTCAATCATTTAACATGCTAGATAGATGTTATCTTAAATGATATCCTTAGGATTAAAAAAATGTTGTCTACTAATATGGTTTATTTCTACACTTGTATATTATAACCCAACATTTGGACTTAAATTTTGTTAAATATGATGTTTGGGACCTTTCTCCTAGATGTCTACTCTATGTGTTTGAAGAGAGGTGGTACCAATAAACACCTATTTAGAATTTTCTAGGATATGATTGTTATTCTTTGGTTACACCCTATTGTTGAATTAACATTTTGGTGAAAATGATAAAAAGCAAGTAAATATGAAATGATGGCTAAGATGTTGATGTAAGATAAATATGTCACGCTAATGCTTTTATACCGATTTTTGAATGATAGTGAAAGTTGGAATGAGAGCTCTTGGATTCCATCTTGATTCATGAAAATGAATTAGGGTTTTCCCTTAAATACAACACTCAATTAACAAATTTCACATTCAAGTTGGTTCATAAGGGCTAATTGGAGGGAGTTGACTTGATCTTATGTTTTAAATTTTAATTTACAAATTTAAGGGTTGTTTCTATGCTTTTAGATTTGAACAAAGATAACAAATGGATACATAGAGAATTAAGATCCATTCTTGGGGATGCCTACAAATGGAATTGGTTTAAGAAGTTAGGTTATTTGTCAAATTTTACATTGAAACATGTCACTTGTACCCTACTCTAATCATTGCACATAGAATAAATAGATCAAAGTGAGACCAAAAAAAGGGAAAAAGTGTAGGGTATGTAAGTTTCACCATTACATTTCATCCTCATTTTGAATTTGCATGTAAACTACTATGAAGATGCATGTCAAAATTAAACAAGCAATCAACATGGAAGCAAACATTTAGGCACTCATAAAAGGACATAGATAAGAATATCAATTTGATACTTCTTCCTCATAATGAATACTCTTTTTTGAAAATTTCCAAATAGATTTTTCAATGGGTATCGTTTGTTAATCATTTAATAGACACCGACTATAATTATTTTAAATGTCAACTATTAAAAAAGTAAAGGTAAAAAGAATAAGTGATTCAACTTAGAATGAAAATAGGATTATGCTTGAAGTAGAAAAAGTAATGTGATTTTAGTTGAATAGAAGTGATCATGAGTTGGTCACTACACCAAACTCATCAAGGGAACATCAACGACATTATATTTTCCTCTTCTTAGTTGAATACAATGGATGCAAGGGATCAAAGGATAGAAGAAAAATATATGACCATCTAAAACTATATAAGCTTGTGAGGATGTAAACACATCTATAGCATTGCAAATTGTCACCCATGAAAATTTCACACTATGTTTTGCTCCCCCCAAAGTGATTGGACCTAAACACCTAATTTCCTAAATTATGCATTCTATAGTCCATTTGAAAAATTATCAATAAAATCCATGCGGAAAACGAATGCATACATTTAATACTTTTCTCCTGACACTTTATACTTTGCAAAATAGGGCCAGGACTAAGTCGCCCTAGGCAACTTGGTCCCCCTATTTTGCCTTGAAAATTTAATATGTCAGAGTCAACATTTTATTATTTGAATTTCAAATGTCAAATGTTGGCTATCAAGATTTAATTTTTGCAAACTTAGAATAATTACATATGAATACTTAGTCATTGCATCATTTGAAATATATCTAGCAATTATTGGAAATCAAGAGCACTGTCAAGCAATCAAGCAAGTCAAGAGCATATTTATTGCAACAATTCAATATCAAAGAATCATGTCAAAGTGTGTGTGCATTTTTTTTATGTTTATGTTATCATATTTTTTGTGAGATCTAACCCTTGTAGGTCTTCAAGCAAATCAAGCCAAAAATAATCAAGCCTTGAGGAGATGTGCATGAATTTATTCTTTCAAGGAAGCTATATATGAGTGGTTAGTTATAGTCCATTATTGGTTCATCATTCATTTGTAATTTAGCCTCTATCCCTCAAAATGATAAGCTCTCTTTCATTGAAATTACCATTGTGGAGGTGGAAACACCAACACAGGGCTTGACTAAAGCAAGCCCCTATATGGAACAACCCCTCTTCTCTCTTTGAATGTGTAGGTTTCATTTATGAAGATGATTGAGAGAATCTTGAAGGTTAATTATTCATTATTGTATTCAAACCCTACACCTTTACAACATACAAAAACTTAGTTATCTCGAAACCCAACGAAGATCTAATAGTCTGACACCTGGGGAAAGAAATCTTTGATCTGGCTCCAGAGGACTGTGAAAACAAATCTAAATTTCATCCACAAGGACACTGCCACCTTGGGCAACTTAGTCCTCCATTTTCAACCTCGAATTTATATCATAGGTGCACTGAACTTTGCTTAGTTTGAATTTGTCTGTGACATTCTAGATCTGCCATTTTTGCATCATAATAGTTATTTGCATCATTAGCCTAGTCAAATCATTGCATTTCATTAAAAAATCCATCCAACTTTGGTCAAGGGCAAATTGATTCACCTTTAAAGTTGTAAGTCAGTCTTATACCTTGTCCAAATCCATCAAACCCCCACTACCACAAAAATTCTAACTAAACCCTAGATTAAAACCCTAGGGTTCCCCCTTTTTCTTCATTTCATTTTGGTGAACTTGACACATTTACATTATAGGCCTTCTGAAATCTGAAATATATCATCCTAGATCTAGGTTTAACATTACATTATTTTGCATTATTCATTTAGGAATTCATTTTTACATTATAAAAGACATAAAAATTCAAAAATTTGCATATAATATTGCATTATAGGCTGCAGGGTTAATTTCATTCATCATAGCTAAAATATACATTCCAATTGCATTTATAAATATAAATTAGGTTGTTTAAATCTGAAATCAAACATGAAAGTGTCCATTGCATTCATTTAGGCATCTTCCATATAGCTCAAAAAGAGAAAAATTGAATTGTTTTGTTTCAAAAGGATATCAACATCAACAATTTTAGATTTTGGCATATTAGAATCAGTCAATTGTTGCATCTTAGATCTGGAAATTCAATTTACAATTGTCTTTTATTGCTTGAACATTCTGTGAATTGTTGCACTTGCATTGTGAATTACATAATCATAAATTGGGTAAATTTTAGAAATATATTCACTTTCACACCTATACACACGCAAAATAAGAGCCTTAAACAATATCACATACAATCAAAATTTGAAATTTACAAAAAGCTATGCAGGACACAGTCGCACTGGGTGCCCTTGTCTAGTCATTTTGAGCTAAGTTTTTTTGTGCAAATCCCTGTGTGTGTCCTTTGTTCAGATTTGGTTTCTGTTTTGCAATTTTATTTTTAGACCTATCAAATTTTTCTCATTTGATCCATAGGGCAAGTAGCAACATGTTTCCTTTTCAAAGATGTGGTTTTGATATGGTAACACATGGCTTGTACAATTATAATATTTCTACCTATGAGCACAATCTAAGGAAACAAAATGAAAACATTGACAATCATGTTAGTTCTCCCAATATTTCTCTTACTTGTGAGAAGGGTTTGGTGCAAGAGGATGCAATCATGGAAAATCATGATAATCATAGTTGTTCTTCTCTCGATATCTCACCTACTTGTGAAGAAGGTATCTTGGTGTTAGAGGATCCAATCATTGTATCATGAGAATCTTGTTTGTTTTATCTCCCAACACCTCTCCCACTTGGAAAGATATTATGGTACAAGAGTATAAAATTATTGATACATTTATTTCAAAAGACAATAAGATTGATTGCATAGATGAAGATGCTAAGGTGACATTAGATCCCCTCTCAATAGAAGATCATCAAACAATGATTAACTTAGTTAGGGTTATGAACACACAATTGGATATTAAATCTCCTTTAGTTATTGGACCTCCTAAACTCCTTCAATTATCAGACCTCCTAAAATTCCTCTAATTATTAGACCTCCTATGTCACCTCTCATTATAAAACCTCCTAAATCTCATGGCCACATCCTTAAATTTACAAAACAAATCATTACTAATCATGTGTCATAGGAACCAAGTTATCATGAAGTTGCTCACACATATAACACTAGGAATAATAAGAAAATGAAACAAACACCAACATCCATCCCATTGCCCCAACCATACCTTCCACTTGCACCTAATATTCCTCAGAATAGTGGTAAAGGATATGATCTTGTTGAGAAACTTTGTAATACTACTGTAGACACCTAAATTTGACCCTTTACATAAGGACAAATTTATCCCTTTCCTTCATCCCCTTCATCAACTTTAATTAAATTATTTATTTAATTAATGTTCTTTTTTCCCTAACATTCCTAAGGTATTTAATTTAATCAATTAAATATTTTATACATAAGCCCACTTCATCTCTAAATTAAATAAAAGCAATCAATTTATTTAATTTAGTCAATTATCCTTTTCAATTTTTAATTCATTCTTTCTCTCTCCTTGTCACATCCTCCATAACCTTTTCATTAATCCGGGTTAATTTAATTAATCCTTCATTAAGATGTGCATATCCTTAATTAGGATTAATGTCACATCCTCCATAACTTGCCACTTGCCTCTAATCATCATTAATTAATCTAATCATCTATTTGCACAATCCTAATCCTAATCACTTACCCCTTTTAACATGTCTTTAAGTCAACCTTCTTGGTACTTACCTTTTTTGGGCTGACCTCTTTTCCATGTGAATTAAAAATTCACACTTATTCCCAATGCATTTGTCTTCCCCATGACATCTCATGGGTCACATCATACCTATGGGACAAAGACACCTTCTAGAAGGAATATTGTTTTACCCTTTGGTTTCTTCCAAAAAGTGAATTAAAAATTCACTTTTATTCCTCCAAAGCTGACTTCTTCCCCATGTGATCATTGAGAGGTCACACCAATCACATGCCAAATGGTTATGCAAGTACCTTGGGACCACATGGCCTCTTCCATGTCATTTGTACCCTTTCCATCTCACCTTGTCTTGTGGACAACTCACCTGCCACATGTCCAAATGTGAGGGCTTGTGAGTCCTCAACTCACCATAGCCCTCCATCTTGGCCATGTTGGCTCAATCTTGACTGTTGAATTCTCTAGAGAATTCAACTTCTTCTATAAATAACCCCTCTCTTCCTTCATTAAAATATCTTACATCTTCTATCCATCCTTATGCATTCTTAGCCAACTTATGATCTTGAGCCATTTGAGCCTCCATAAGTTGTTATCACATAATTTTTCATTCAATATCCATCCATCTTAGCCATTTACATCCTCATTTTGCATTTCAATCACTTTGCATCATCTTGCCATCAAAGAGCACACATATTATCAACTATTAAAGGGCCAACCAAAGGACCGATTCGAGACAAGGTATAATCGTATTGTGCATTTTTATCTTGCTTTGTTTTGAATCCAATTAGGTTAATCATTTGAGTTGTTAGGTGTTTTGTGTTCTTTTTGCATTCTAGTTTGTTTTGTATTTTAGATTAGTACATTTTTCCCCTTCACATTTCTGGCACGCTCAGTGGGACCCACGTCATGGGTCTTTTCTACTAACAATTGCTGTTTTTTAGTGTTTTGCAGATTTTGACACAAAGGGGTGGCCTTGTCCACTGTTTGGGCGGCCCTGACCTAGAGGGGCGGCTTTGTCCACTGTTTGGGTGGCCCTGACCTAGAGGGATGACCCTGACCTAGTAGCAGATTTTTCTACTACTATTGTCTATTGTTGTTTGCTGTTTTCTGTTGTTTGTTGCCCATTTTTCTGTGCAGGTACTCTGTTTGGGCAGCCTTGACCTGGAGGGGCGGCCCTGACCTAGCAGTAGTTTTTTTGCTATTTTCTAACTATTTTTTTGTGTAGGTACTCTATTTGGGCGACCTTGACCTAGCAGTAGTTTTTTTTGCTATTTTCTGACTATTTTTTGTGTAGGTACTCTATTTGGGCGGCCCTGACCTGGAGGGGCAGCCCTAACCTAGTAGCATATTTTTCTGCTGCTGTTTTCTATATTTATTCTGACTCTGTTTTCTACAGGTTTCATGTTTGGGAAACCCTGACCTAGCAATAGATTTTTTTGCTGTTGTTTTTCATCATTTTTGGCTATTTTTCTAACAAGTTTCATGTTTCGGCGGCCCTGACCTAGCAACAGATTTTTCTGTTGCTATTTTTATCATTTTTCTAACTGTTTTCTTTGCAGGTTTCATGTTTAGGCAACCCTGACTTAGCAACAGACTTTTCTGCTGCCGTTTCTTATCATTTTCTGACTCTTTTTTCGATAGATTTCATGTTTGGGCGGCCCTGACTTGGAGGGGCGGCCCTGACCTAACAACAAATTGTTCTACAGCCGTTTTCATCATTTTTTTGACTGATTTCCTTGCGGGTTTCATGTTTGGGCGGTCTTGACCGGGAGGGGTGGCTCTGACCTAGCAGCAGACTTTTCTGCTGTTGTTTTTCATCATTTTATGATAGGTTTCATGTTTGGGCAGCTCTGACCTGGAGGGGTGGCCCCGACCTAGCAACATATTTTTTTGTTGCTGTTTCTATCTATTTTCTGATAGTCTTTTGTGTAGGTTTCATGTTTGGGCGGCCCTGACTTGACAACAACTTTTCTGCTACTATTTTCCATTTTTTTCTGACAACTTTTTCCTACAGGTTTAGAAAGTCTGCTTGTCAAAGACAAAAAATAAACTACTGACACGTGTTTTGCAGGTGGTGTCCAATTAGTCTTGTCCTCTTATTTTTCTTAAAATAGGAACATATGACTAATAAAAGGGTCAATGAATCTGCTTGTTATGCTTGGAGTGGACTATTGATGTATCCAATCCCCTTGTGCCATTTGGTGATCCTAGGTGAAGAGAAATAGTAGTCCACTTAGTCCAGTTTTATATCCCTTTTTCATTTATTAGCGGGATCTGCTTGGGGATTTCATCACCCCAAGGGACAATTCCAACCATGTGTTACCGATGGAGTATATAGAGGGGGGAGGTGAAAGCTGTACCTCAATCCAGTCACGTCATGTTTGGCAGAGTGTCGAAACTAGGGTGATACCTAGATAGATGTGAAGGGTTGGTCCGAGTTCCCAGTCTCTCGTTGGGTGCTCTTGACTCACGCTTGTAGATGGGTTGGTGTTCACAATTGTGCCCCACATACCGTGTGTATATCGGGGATGCCACTAGAAAACTTGTTAAGCCTAGATAGAGGACCGTGTTGGCCATACCTTAACACTAAAATTAGGCTTGTGTTGCTTGAAGTGTCTTCTTGTGAGAAACTAGTACTTGTCAATTAGTCTTTGGCCTTTTTACTTGTTGTTTCCATCCTTTGCCATCACTATTTTTGACTAAGTTAGGATCAAACCAGTCTACAGAGGCGTCCTTGTCCTAGGGGCAGCCCTGACTTCTATTTGGGTGGCCTTGACCTATAGGGGCGGCCTTGTCCCCCTATTTCCTAATTGTTTGGCTTGTTTTAGTCAAAATTTGGCTAAGTCTTCTCTGTTTGGGCGGCCTTGATCACTGTTTGGGTGGCCATGACCTTTGTTTGGGCGGCCTTGACCTAGAGGGGTGGCCTTGACCTCTGTTTAGGTGACCTTGACCTAAAGGGGCGGTCTTGACCTCCGAAAAAATCATTTTTAACTTTTGTTCATTAGCCGTTACTTTATTTCGGGAGCTTGTTTTCCAGTTCCGATTGATGTTCTCTTGTCTGGGGTACCCATTTACCCCTCCTGACCATTCGTCCATCCATTCTAAATATCTGATCACCCATTCCTAGGGGTCATTTCCCCGTTCCAAGCATCCATCATTTCCTTGTTGAAAGTCATTATTTCATCAACCAGACCGCATAGGTGCTTCTTAGAACACCATTGGACTCCATATTTATCATCAAATCATCAATTCCAATCATCTAGACTTCGTTTTGAAGGTTTTGATTTTTATGCCGAAACTTTCAGAGGCCATAACTTTTGACTCAAATGTGGGTTTTGGCTGTAATTTTACGAGTGGTTGCGATATGAGGTGGCATGTGGATTCCCAATTATCTAAAAGTCCATTGGATCCCATTTTGACACATTTTAAGAGCCTCAAACTTTCATCTTGACCCTCAAAATCGCAGTTTAGCATTTTTTTTTCCAGTTTTCCAATTTTTGAGAAACCGTTTTCGTTAATAACTCAGAATGCATGTCTTAGATTTGGGACGTTAGTTGGCAATTCATCCTATCTTAGTATTGGGTATTTTTTTGGAAAAAATTGGACTCTCAAGGGTACGCCTATGATGTTTCCTAAAATGAGAAAATCTGACAATTTTTGAAAACTGCCAAATCTTGCAAAAATTTGATTGTGAACACATTACGTCCTCTAGTTAAAATGCTTGAACTTGGTTTCAAATCAATCCTATCATATCCTCTGATCCAATCCCAATCCGAGTCTTAATCCCACCATCCTAATTTAAATCTTTAATCTAATCCTAATATGAGCTTTCATCCAACCCAAATCTGAGCTTTAACATGATCTTGCTTGATCCTGCTTCAAGAAGCTGTTCACCCGTTCCGGGAACTCATTTTCCCATTTCGAATGCTGTTCTTCAGCCTCCTACATCCATTCACTCGTTTCAAGTGGTTTTTTTCCCATTTTGGAGGTCAGCTTTATTCGGGACCCCGTTTGGGTCCGTTTTGGTGTCTGTTTAGTCGTTTCTAGCTAAGTTTTACCTATTTGGGCGGCCTCAACCTCTGTTTAGGCGGCCCTGACCTCTATTTGGGTGGCCTTGACCTAGAGAGGCAGCCCTTTCTTTTAAAACAACTATTTTTACTGTTCTGGGAAGCTGTGCACCCATTTTGGCAACTTGTTTCCCTGTTCCGAGTGTTGTTCCTTTATCCGAGGTACCAAACCATCCATCCCGATCATTTGCCCATCCATTTTGAGTATCCATTTGCCTGTTTCGATTGTCGTTACTTAGCTATTTGGCCTGTTTAAGTCAAAATTTGGCCAATTCTTTTCTTCTTGGGTGACCTTGACCTCAAAGGGTGACCCTGACCTTTGTTTGGGTGGCCTTGACCTCAACGGGCGGCCCTGCCCTCCGAAACAACCTTTTTTGGGATCTCACTCGACTATTTTTGGACCTGTTCCTCATCATTATCTATTTGGGTGGCCTTTCCCTCCAAAGGGGTGGATTTGACCTCAAGGGGCGACCCTACCCTCCAAAGGGGCGGCCTTGACCTCAAGGGGTGGCCCTACCCTCCAAAACAGTCTTTTTCGGGACCCCGTTTGACTGTTTTTGGACTTGTTCCTCATCATTACCTATTTGGGTGGCCTTGCACTCCAAAGGGGCGGCCTTGACCTCAAGGGGCAACCCTACCCTCCAAAACAGTCTTTTTTGAGACCTCGTTTGGTTGTTTTTGGACTTGTTCCTCATCATTATCTATTTGGGGGGCCTTGCCCTCCAATGGGGTGGTCTTTCCCTACAAAGGGGCAACTCTGACCTCTATTTGGGTGGCCTTGATCTCAAGGGGCTACCCTACCCTCCAAAACTGTCTTTTTTGGGACCCTGTTTGGCTATTTTTGGACATGTTCCTCATCATTCTCTATTTGGGTGGCCTATCCCTCCTAAGGGGTGGCCTTTTCCTAAAAATGGGTGGTCCTAACCTCTATTTGGGCGGCTTTGACCTCAAGGGGCGGCCTTGCCCTCTGAAACAACCTTTTTTGGGACCTGTTTGGCCATTTTTGGACCTATTCCTCACTATTCTCTGTTTGGGCGACCCTTCCCTACAAAGGGGCGACCTTGACCTCTTTTTGGGTGGCCTTGACCTCAAGGGGCAGCCCTGACCTTCAAAACAACCTTTTTTAGGACCTCGTTCGGTCGTGTTTTGACCTATTCCTCATCTTTCTTGATTTGGGTGGCCTTACCCTCCAAAGGGGTGGCCTTTCCCTCCAAAGGGGCATTCTTGACCTAAGTTTGGGCATCATTTCCCTTTGAAACAACCTTTTTCAGTTCCCGTTCGTTAACTGTTCACTCATTCTGGCAACCTATTTTCCCGTTCCGGGTGTTGTTCCTTTGTTCGAAGTACTCATCCCGACCATCCGTCCATCTATTCCAAGTATCCATTTTGCTCATTCCGAGCAATCGTTCCCTCTTTCCGACCAACTATTCACCCATTTTGGGAAGCCGTTCACTCGTTCTGACAACCTATTTTCCCATTCCGAGTATCATTCTCTTGCTTCAGGCATCCGTTCACCCATTCCAAGTATCTATCTACCCATTCAAGTGTCGACCATCCATTCATCCATTCTAAGTATTCGTTTCCCCGTTCTAAACATCTACTCTCCCGTTCTGGGTATCCATTTCATCCTCTTAATCATCTGATCCTGTCGCATCCCATCATCCGAATCTGAGCTTTAATCCAATATCCCAACTTGAGCTTTAGCCCACCTACACCTTCTTCCAATCCATCCTATTTATCGTTCCATTGTCTAGTTTCCTCCATCTTCTCAATTCGTATCCATTTTGTAGTCATCATGAATCCTTATCCCCCTCTCGCACGACCAATAATAGTAGTCAAGGGGAATCCTAACTACATTGATGACGATAATGAAAGTTTGGTTGATCATGAAGAGTTTTATATAGATCCCCTTGACGGAATCATTGCTAGCAAACTCTCTCCAATCGCCTCCGACAATCCAATCACCTCTCCGAACTATCCCTCCATGCCTTCATCATGTCCTCCCTCTCCACCTCTATCCTATCCAACATCCACATCCTCCTATAGTAATCCACCATCCCCATACTCCTATCCTTATCATCACCTCTACCTTAATCCCATATCCCAATCTTCCCATCGTAATCCATCACTCACACATTCCTATCATACTTTACCATCCCAATATTCCTCTTATCCTAATCTACCATCTCAATCTTCCTATCCTAGTCCATCAACCATATCCTTCTATGCCAACCCACCATACATGGCTTCCTATGGTAGTTCACCACCTCAATCTTCCTATTCTAATCCAACATCCACACCTTCCTACCATAATCCCCCATCCCAATATCCCTACCTTAATCCAACCTCCACATATTGCTATCCTAATCCATCATCCATATCTTCCTACTATCACCCATCATCCCAATCTCCCCAACCTAATCCAACATTTTCATCCCCCTATCTTAATTCATCATCTACATCCTCTTGCATCACTCCCCCCTTCACCGCATTATATCTTAATCCTCCATCTAATCCTAATCCACCAATCCTTGGTCCTCCATCCAATACAATCCACTCACCTAATCATAATCCTCCATCCACTCATCTAATCATAATCCTCCATCTCCTCCTGGTTCTACATCTAATCCTAATCCACCAATCCCTAATCCTCCATCCATTCCCATCCACTCATCCAACCCTAATCTACCAATCCCTAATCCTCCATCCATTCCCATCCACTCATCCAACCCTAATCCACCAATCCCTAATCCCCCATCCATTCCCATCCCCACATCTAATCCTACTCGACCAATCCCTAATCCTCCATCCATTCCCATCCCCACGTTTAATCCTACTCCACCAATCCCTAATCCTAGTCCTCCATCCATCCTTGATCCTCCATCCATTCCCATCACCCTACCTAATCCTACATCCCTTCCACATGTCGCCCAAGGACTCATGATAGCAGAGACACCATGCCCTCTCACTCTATCATGCACTATCACTAGTGATGAGGCCCTCCTCCATCCTCCATCCTACACCTATCCCTCCCATTACCATTCCTGATACTGTCCAAATGATTGAGCCTGTCAAATCCATTGAATCCCCATCTTCTACTACTAGATCCACCCAATCCATTGAAGACATCCAATCCCCTCCTCCCAATCCTACTATTCACAATCTTCAATCCCATGACCTTCATGAATCCTCCATCCTCCTATCTCGCCAAATTGAGGAGTCCCTCCAACACTCTTCCATCATCATACATCCCACACAAGATGAGTCATGCCAAGAGATTGATCCAAAGCATACGAGCATATCCCCTCCTCCAAATCAAGATCCTTCCATCCCATATACTCCATCTCAAGAACATAGTCTTCCATCCATTTCATCTCATGATCCATATCCTCAACCAAGTCATGATCCTATCATCCCATCCACCCCCTCTCAAGATCACCCTAGCTCATCTACTCCACCCCATGATCCCCTTTGCACTCAAGATCCAATCGCTCCATCTCATGAACCCTTATCAACCACCGCCACAAATCCGGATCTTCTCATACCACCTAATCCATCTTCGGATCCCTTATCACTTCCTCGTCCAAATCAAGATGCGACTATCCCCTCATCTCCATTGCACAATCCTCCATCCCCGCTTAGCTCCACCATCCCAACGCCACTATTATATCACCTTGGTAACATTACGCTCTTCCATGGTGGTCTTCTTATAGGAGGAAAAAAAAGTCTATGCACCACCTTTCCTCCTCCACCTGCTAACAGACTCACATCAGGCTTCCAAAAGAATAAACATCCTACCATAGATCACATGCTTGAGAACATGAACTATCAAGGAAAAGGTTTAGGCCTTAATGAGCAACGTATTTTAGAACCCATTCAGGTCAAATAACATCTAGGTGCGCACGGTCTTGGATATATCTCCCAAGACTCACAATCCAAAAATGTTGGTACAACCTCCATACATCCTAAGTGAGCCTCTTCCAAATGAATGAGAGGCACTTCTCGTCGCTCTACCAAATCCTTTGTCGCCATCCCTCCTCCCCCCTCATATTACCGCAAAACAACCATCCATTTTCCTCCTTCATCCTCTAAGTCTATTTTGGGTCCTTATGTGCCTCCATCCACCATCGCTCATCCTCCATCTACTACATCTATTTTGGGCCCTTATGTCCCTCCATCCACCATAATATCTCCTAAATTCATAAACCCTAATCAGGATCAACAAAGGCACCCATCCCTACATGCTATCTCACATCCTCCATTCACACACCATCATCACAAGCCTACCTCTATCACTCCTTCCACGTCTTCTTCGTATCATCCATCTCCTCATACCCATACCATTGCTACTAAAATATCTTTGGATGCCAAAGCAACAATGCATAAATCAAAACATCCACATGAATCTAAAGCTCCTCATGTCCCCTTCAAAAGACATGTTGCAGAAAAGAAAAATCAAATCCAAAATCCAAATCAAACACATAGGCCACAAAGGCCCACCAAAGAAAAAATCAAAACCATGTGGATCCCAAAGTCAAAAGAGGCAATACCTTCACATGGAAAATCCATGACGTCATCCAAAGTTGCTAATCTTGATGCTAATCATTTGCATCCTCCATCTCCTAAATCTGTGTTGGCTCCTTATGTCCCTAAATTCACTATCCCAATGCCTCCATTATTGCCACATTATCCAACTATCAACCCCCCTCTCATTTCAAATCCACCACATGTGCCAATGTTGGTCCTGAACACCTTCCCCCATCACACATCCACTCCATCATTTCATCCATACACCTTCCAGTATCCCATCTAGTATCCCCCATATCTCCCCCTTCAAATCCCTTTAATCTATCCTCTTGCATAATCCATCCATTTTAATAAGGTTGTACCAACATCCGAATAGTCACTTCAAACATGGGATTTTATTACCTCATCTAGAACTTGATGCTCGAGTCCTTCATCCATCCACTTTATCATATGTCTTCCGAATCCATATCCTCATCCATCTTCATCCGTATCCTAGTCCAAAAAGTCAAAAAGTCAAAAAAAACACAAAACACAAAAAAAAGAAAGAGCAAAAAGAAAATAGTAAAGAGAAAATCATTCGTCCAATGGTGAAAACTTGGAAAACAAGCACCTTGGATAAGTACCATGATGAAAACTTGACAAACAGACATCGTGCATAAATCCCCCATCTAATCTCCTTCCACAATTGGGGGCAATTTCCACCTATGCATTCCTTTCCTCCATCTCCTACATCTGCCTATCTTCCACATCTTACCCATCATCTCCCATTCATATCTCAGTCCCTCCATCTTCCTTGTGATCTTGATAAAGACATGGGCACATATATATACATTCTTTGGACATCTCATGGCATATTTTCCCCTCATCCACTATCATTTTCCTTATCCTCCCCATCTACTTGTTTGATCCATACTTATTATCTACATCCATCTACCTTCATCATCCATCCATCATGTCAACCCCCATATCCCTTCCACCCATCTTGCTACCCCTCTTGCCTCGTCACACATGACACATCTACAATGGGGGCATCTCCTTATTTGCGATAGAGTCCTTGGCGACATCGTCCATCCATCCCTCCATGTAATTCTTTCCATCTCCCCATCCCTCCCATCCTTATATCCTCCATCTACCAAATCCTTATCTTCCTATACTCTCATCCACTAGCCCTTTTTCGCCCTTCCATCATTATCTACCCATCCCTCTATCTAAACATCTCACCCATATCCCTATCCTATCTTCCTATCCATCTTCCCCAATCCTTATCCCTCTATCCACCTATCCTAACATCTTTCTATTTCTCCATCTTTATTAATCCATCCATTTATCTCTATTTTCCTCCCCTCTCATAATCCCTTGTCATTGGTATCTAGCTACAGGCTACCCCCACGGAATCTAATGCCATCCATCCTACTATCTCCTCACTTTTCATCCCTCATCCATCCATCGTTTCATCCTCCCAATTCATCTTTTGATGATCAGGGTCACTATCCCATCCCTAAGCTTCACATAACCCACATCCAACATATCGACCATCCCATCCACACGGCCTATCCTGGCTCATCATATCCACTCCATCCTTTTATCCATTTATCCTGGTCATCTCATCACCCCTTATCCATTGTCTCTCGTCGGTCTCTTGTCGAACTAAGTTGCCCCTGTGCTTTCACGTAGGCAAGGTCGATCATTTGATCTGCCCCCGAGGCTCTGTCTTTTGTTTGTCTTGTCATCTTTCATCATCTGTCTTTGGCCTTGTGTTCGAACTACGTTGCCCCTGTGCTTTCACGTAGGAAAGGTCGATCATTTGATCCACCCCCTAGGCATTTGTCTGTCTGATAATTGTCCTCCATCCTCTGTCTTCATCGTCCTCTTTCCGATTTTACCATAGTCTTTTCCTGAACTACAAGGGCTCTGCGATTTCATGTAGGCAAGGTTGATCTTTGATCAACCCTCGAGCCCCTAGGTCTTTAGGGTGTGTTTGTTTTGTCACCTCATCATTTGGTCATCTTGTTGCCTTATGTCTCATTGTCTTGTCGTGTCGTCAAGTATGTCCTTATCCTAGCTAATGATTACAAACAAAGGTCATTAGTATCATGCGGTTCAATCAATTTTAGATATTGTCACGTATGGATTTTATTTGATTAATTAAATGCAGTTATTAATCATTATGTCGCTATTTAAAGGGAAATTAAATGATATTTTTAATGAAAGTTAAATTGAAATTCAAATTGAAAGAAAATTGAAATTGAAATGCAATTATCATGATTTGAAATGCATTTATATTTAATTTCGGGGTTTGTCATTACTAATGTAAAATCGAGTGCAAGTGAACGCAGGAACAGGTGAACGTGATTGAAGGCGAGAACAATGATCAGGTAGAGTTGCTTAGCCGATTGACGTTTATGAGTTGATGGAATCTCACACACTCACATAGATAATATTTTAATGTATTTGGTGATTACTGTGTTTGCAAATTTAAAATATAGTTTTATTGATTTCTCCAAAATGCGGAAAAATATATGTTCCTTTAAATAATGATTTTATTAAATTGTGAGAAAGTAGATCTTATTTAAATGATTGAATTATTTAAGTCTATATTTTATTATTGTTTGAAATATTGTCGCTTTCATTTTAGAATGTAATGAAATAGAGTTTATTTCGAAATTTAATAAAATTTAAAATGAATAAAGTTGTGTTTAATAAAGTTATTGTTTTTAAATTGAAAATTATAAAATAGGAAAAGATTTAAATTTTGAAATTAACAATATCTTAAATTTTGTTATTGAAAACAAAATTGAAAAGAAATAGAAAATCAAACATCTATTCAAATTGGAATTTGCATTCAAAAAGAGAACTTCAGTTAACAAGTTGAAGAAAAATATCTTCAATTAAAGAAGAAGCAATCAAAAATATGAACTGAGAGTTATAGAATTGATCGGGAGATCAATCTATAATATGGATCTCATTTCTTGATTTAATCAATGCATGGAAGAATCATATAGGGAGAGGAATTCGAAATTGGAGAGACCCAAAAAAATTCATTTCAATATTCTTGAGGAAAAAACATATATGACAGAGTATTATTAAAGGGAATTCATGCTTGATTGTCTATTTTTATTTTCTGGATCTCACCTTACCCAGACGTAGTAGGAAGAGAGAGTTATTTTGTTTGCACAGTGGTATTCAACCACCACTTATACCCTTTGTAGCTAAGAGGGAGAAGCACAAAATTTAGGGAGGTGCGCATAATTTAGTGAGGTGTGGCCAATCCACATCCTCCTCATAACACCCACGCATAGGGAGGACTTGGATAAGGCGCGGCTAGGAAGGAGCTTCCTTCATTTTCTACGCAACCTTCCTTTCCCCTACACCCCACACACCTGCAGGGAGGATTCCGCGCACTAGCAAGGAAGGGAGGTGCGCAAAGGATGCTAAGGAGTGCGCAGGGACTCCACACCACCCACCCACTCAGCACCAAGAGTAGTTTCCTCACGCGCCAGGCAGGGATCTGCCGCAAGAATCCACCCGGCTAGGACTAGTTCCCTTCACCCACAAATTGGCAAGGTAGTGAGAGCAGCCAACAAGATACATGCACAGGTCCTCTAATTTTATATTTCCATTTACTCCATAGGCAACAATAAAAGATAAGGGGTGCACAAGGCAGGGAGATAAAAGCTACAAGAAGAAAGAAATAAAATCAGAAGAGACAGAGGACAAAAGTCTTAGAAATTAATAGAGAAAATTCACAATTACATTTCTAGAATTTGAATATTACCAGGTAGGATTTGAGTATAATTTTATAAATTTGCAATAAATTCTACAGTTCTTTTCTAAATTCTAATATTTAGTTTAAAAATAGGAAGAAGAGAATTTCTATTTAATGAAAGTAGAGAGAAATGATCAACAAATTTGTCTGCAAATCTTTTCTTTTAAATTTTATTGAAACTTTAAATAGATCATACTGTAATTTTTCTAGATTAGTATTGAACTTAGAAACAAAGGATATTTAGGAAAATTCTGATGTTGAAATCACAAATTAAACAATTGATTCAATTTAGGGACAATTTTCAAAACAAAAAACAACCTTTTAAATTTAGATTCAAAAACATCATAAACAAAAAATGAATGTTTTTATTTCGTATTAAATAGCACTTTAAAAATGTTCCAGACAAAATATTTTAGATGAAATACCTTTTAAATTTTAGAACGAAATTTCAAGATAGAGATTAAATTCAGCAAAAATACAAACAAAACAGTCAAAACAAAAATAAAAATAAATTTATTTAAATCTGTTTAAGCAATTATTATTTATTTTGTGAAAATATGTTAAAACATAAAATAAAACGGTTGAATTTAAAATATGATTTAATTAAAAACAGCAAGAACGAACTTGAAACGATATTAAATAGATGAGTACAAATGAATGAATGTGTGCTCTTTTATGACTGTTTTTATATGTATTAATTGCATACTAGAGATACACCTTCATTAATTTCTGATTATTAAAATTACTCAATTTAAATGTTAAATTTATGTCTTTTATGAATTTAAACAATGAAAAGAAATGACTTTTTAAACTATTTTCGTTTCAAACAAGTTTTTAGTTTGTTGTTTTTAAAAGATCGTGTTTGACTGTTTAGACCATGCATGATTGATAGATTACTTTGCATGTTATGTTTTTGGGAAAGTTACCTATCGGGACAGGTGCCGAATATGGGTAAATAGAGAGTGTAGTTTTGCTTTTCCAAAACTGCTTTAATTGTCGTGCATGATATTTTACTTGGCCAAGTAACTTAAGGACCATTGAAATAGATGGAATTATTGAACTCTCTACCATATCCTAGTATCGAACTTGCTTGTTTCTTAAAAGAATTAGAAAAATGAAAATGCTTGTGGTTTTACTAGTTATACTAGGCACGCACTAGATTCCATCTTGCTCGTAGACTGCTTTTTGCTAAGCGATTCATGCAGGGTCAAGTATTTCTTGAATGACTAAGGAATTTCGGGGAAGTGTAAGCTTCGAGGTTGGGCGGAAAAAGCGCATGATCCTTGTTCTCATCTTCTTAATGAAGATTAGCTATTGGATTGAAGATCAACGGATGGCATCTTCTTTTATGCTTATATATTCTTTACTATGTATTGAAGAGCTTAAGGCGACTGAATGCCTAAGTCTCGGTTTGTAACTGATATTATTATCATCTACTGTATTTAGAATTCTAAATTGTGTAATATGACACATGTATGTATTCAGACTGGAATTGAATATGAAATTATCTTATCGACTTTATGTCGTTTGTAAATGACTAGTTTATTTGATGTCTAAATGAATGAGATGACGACTATATTTTGAATATAATTGATTTTATTTAAAGTATTTGTCGAAGCTATGAATTTAATATTTTACATGCTTTACATTTTGTATCAAAGCAACCAGGTTCTGCATTGCAACCTATGAGCTCATTACACAATAATGCGTAAACCTTATCAGGAGATGAAGGTTGAAAAGTTGTTGTGCTAGAACGGCAAGAGAAAAGAACTTAAGGAAGTGATAATGAAGATGTAATTCTTAGTAACTTGAGTAATTTGGGGCTAGTTAAAGATTCGCCCCTAGAATTAGAACTCCTAAACCATCAACTTATGATAAAAAAACCTAGGATTGTGGAAGATTATGAAATTAGGGTATGTAGAAAGGTTAGGAAGAATAACCTGTACATACATGGCTCTAAGAAAAAGAGAATGAGTAGGAATGAGATAAATTGAACTGTAGAAACCTACAATTGCAAAAGAGTCAGGAACTCTTGGATTAGTGTAATCACTACGAATCTATGTATGCAAGTCAGAATATATTAGATTGTTTAAGAAGGATATGAATGAATAAGGTATCCTCAAAAATTGGGGAACTCATGACTTAAAATTTAGGGTAAAAATAAAGGATCTTGTTAGAAAGGAGTTAGAACCGAGGAATTGAGAAAAGACTAGAGTAGTCAGAAGCAACAGTCAATGACATGAGCAAGGTTCCTCCAACTGAAATCAATGAGGTTATTGAAGTTTTTGGAATCAAACAACTTATGAATAATGGTCCCAAAAGGGAAAAAGGAATGCAACATAGATTTATTTTTTAGGACACTAGAAGTTGCAAGGAAAGCAACACTTTGAGTTAAGAAGTACATCAACAAAAGAGGTTAGTAAGTACGGAAAAAAAAGGGATATTAGAAAGAAGATGGAAGATTATTAGTTGCTGATTATTCATTGGATCTCCTATTGAACGATCCAATATGCTGAATCTGTGAGATAAAGAAAACAATGAAAAATATAACTTTGAGAAAAGTGTAAATAAGGTATGCCATGAGATAAAAGAGAACAACGAAAAGTCAACAAGAAGGAATGACAAACCTTTTTTTAAGGAAGCAAGTAGAATACTAAAAAGTTCAACATGAGAAGAACAAAAGTTGCAGAAACACTAAGGGGTGGAAAGGAAGAGAGCGGATTGATGCAAGCTGAGTACCCCACCCAATGAAACTTGGTTATGACTTCTTTGTAAGTCATAAAGACAATTAAGTCATACATTTTATGACCACCAGGGAAAAATGACAAATGGAAAGGTTAAGAACTATGATTTTTATATCTTATGATTATTGACCTAAAGATTAAAGCATATTATTATAAATACCTTAGAAAAGGATTCACAAATAAACAGATCATGATAAGGAAGATCATCGTTTATGGGATTGACAAGAAAAGATCTAAGAGTCTCGTGATTGGAAGAAAGTGTCTCTATACTCCTATATACTTTATATAGAGAATTTAAATAACAATGTTATTTTGATACGAAATATATCCATGTCATGAAACGACTTGACTTTGAAGCCCCCGTTGATGGTTAAAAATGACACAAACAACATTAAAACAAAATATTTCTATTCTATTTCTCCTAAAAAGAAAGACTACATGTAGTGGCCTAACTCCCAAGGTCCTAGTAGTTGGTTCTCAACTGTCTGATGTCACTCAATTGGTTCATACAACTATAATATTCAAGGGGCCTGGACTGGTAACAAAGGATTCAAGCTATGACTCTCTTTGTCAAAATAGTTTTTGTAAATCAAGGGGTTTAAAATAAAAGAAAAAGATAGATCCAAGGGGTAAATCAGTAAGTATGAATTAAATTTATCTACTATCCAGACATATACTTTTAACAATGAATGTTTTCTTAACCGATCACAAAAACCATAACATGACACAACCCACAGTATAACTGTACCATCATATACATCTTAGGTGCTTAATTCAATTCCTCTATTCGCCTATCACAAGTATTTCCAAGATCTCAAAACCACACACATTCATTCATCATTAAAACTATAGATCAACAGACTTTAATAACCTTAATTCAATGACAATTTAACAAGATAATCTTTAAACCTGGTTTCTTCTAATGACTTTCATCATATAAGAAACTATCATGCTTCAGCACAATCACTGGCATTCAAGTGGATTATAACTCATTAACCTTATCAAACACACAATTCAATGCCAAACTCCATATTTCGTAAACCTGCAATTCTATTAACTGTAAACAAGATCTGGTACAATGTATCTCTGCAAAATGCTCTCTGAAAATTCTATCTCCTAACACTAGGTAAGCCAATCCAATTCTCAATTAGCCGACCCTTACAATGTAATACCCCACTGGTATTTATAGAATACAAAAAAGAAGTTCGAACTTTACTTCTATCTTAGGCTTTCCACCTTTTTAGGAACAATCAACTATCTTGGAAACTCAGATCAATTTCGATCTTGAGTTCTTACATTACACATTCAATTTGATCTAACAATAGAAGATAGAAAATAGGAGAAAAGAAGATCCCACATCCTTGAGACTGCTAGTGCTGCATGCATGCAACATGCAAGGAAGAAGATCATCATGCATCATGCAAGGAAGAAGAATATCATGCATGCAAGATTTTATGCATGTGATGTTGGATCCGCTATGAACTCATCATAACTGGTGAAGACTTGTTGTAGCATATCCATATCTGGCCCATCAATCCAGTTATCTTCAAATTTGATGCGATCCAACTCAACTGCAGCAAATTCTTTCATGCTTTTTACCTTGACCAACTCTCTTCCTGCAGCTTTTATCTCTTCCTTGACCTCTACAAGTTCGATCTATCACTAAGTCTTCTCCATCATCCTGCATGAGTCCTTGGAATCTTTCATTCCATTTCTCTCTAACCTGACTTAACGGCATGCCATCTTTAGTCATTACATTCACATCTACTATTATAGCCATAACCGCTTCCAACTCTTCCAACTGCTCAGTTAAATTATTAACTGCTTCCTGAATTTCATCCTTATGCTTGCTCAAAAAGCCAGTCCTAAACTTAAGGATACAAGAAGTCTTTTCTATAAAATCTTTATTATCATCTTCGAGTATAGATTCTTCTAGAAGAGTAGTTAGAGGCAATGTATTTATCTTCTCTAACTTTTCACTATACTCTTTGTACTCTTCTTTTAACTTCTCGGAGGCCTCAATATATTGATGCATCTCTTTTATTACTCCTTCCACCTCCTTATAGGTTTCAAACCCCTTTTCCAAAACCTCACCTACCTCCCAGTTCACTTTGTCTATCCATTTGTCAACCATCTCCGCCTTACCTCTAACCTGCACCAAATCATCAACCTCCTTTTTGCTTAGCAAAACAGGAGTCTCAATTGCTGCAACCTTTTTTGACCTTGGAGAGGAGACACTCTTCAAAAATGAATGTAACTGATCTAACTGAGCCTTAAGCTCATCTTTCTTTTGTTTGTCCTTGATCATTCTTGATTTTTTCGTTGAAGCCACCACATCAATCAGATTCATTTGTTGATTTCGAGTGGGTCTTCCCAAGTTAACCGTACTCAATTGATAGTCTGTGAGCTGCATATCCCCTACCTCCTTTTCAGTCATAGGAACGGCACATTCAGCAACTATCTCTCCTTTATTTGTGAGTCTGGTAGAATGCAAAATTTTAGCCTTCTTCTTAGGCCTTTCCCGTTCAATCTCCTTCATCATATCCTCCCAATTAAGAGGTTGAGGAGGTGTTCTAGCTCTCTTCTGCAAATCTAATTTCAACCATGTAGGAGCACTTGAAGTCATCATCATGGAAGAGGAAGCAGCAACTGTAGAGGATGGCTGAATATCTACCTCAGGTTGAGAATCAACCTTTGCCTTTTCTTGTTGCTCCTGCAGTACATGCAACTGCACCAACTTCTCAGCCTCCTCTCTATCTCTTTGTTCCCGCATCTTCCTTTCTTCTTCTTCTTTTCTCAATCTTTCCTCTTCCATCTGATCCTTCTCTTTTTCTTTCTCTAAGGCCTCTCTTTCCAACCGTTCTGCCTCTAAAGCTTTAAGTTTTGCAGCTCCGACCTCTTCTTCTTTTTGCTTCCTTTCAGTTTCTTCCTTTTCTATCCTTTCTACTTCCAAGGCTATGAGTTTCTCTGCCTTTTCCCTTTCTTTCTCAGCTTGCTGTTTCTTTACCAGCTCTTTGGCCTCTTTTTCTTTCCTTAGAGCTTCAACCTCTTGTTCTTTCAATCGAGTCTCCTCTGCAAGCTTCAATCTAGCAACAAGGGCTTCCTTTTCCCTTCGGTTTCTTGCTTTCTCCTCCTCGAGATCATGGATCTTTTGTATCAATTCCAGCTTGTCATTTTCAGCTTTGACCTTGATCTCATGCTCTCGTTGCCTCATTTGCTCCTCCATTGTATCAGTTGTCATTCTTGTTTCAACTTCTCTTTCCTTCGATTGCTATTGTTGAAGTAGAGCATCAAATTGCAACTTTGCCTCTATTTCCTTTTGTTTCTCCGCAGCAGCCCTTGCATCAGATTCTCTGGTAGCATCTTCAAACTGTTTCCATTGCTCCTCCTATGTAAGAATCTGCTCAATAGTAGGATCTAGAGGCATGTTTTCTTGCAAGTCCTTCTCTGACAGAGTTTCATCTGAATCTGTCTCAATTTCTACCAACTCTTCCTCCACTTCTTTTCCTTTAGTAGCTTCAGCCATGGCATAAAGCACTCCTTGAACTTCTTTGCTTTTCTTTCTTGTGAGTGGGGCTTGTGTAGATGACTCACCCAATGCGGGCATAGGAACAACAAATTCAATTGGAACATCTCCCTCGGGTGTCTCTTCTTCTTCATCAACCACCTCCAGCTCTGTTTCTTCAACATCCGGAGGAAAGAATTCCAATGGTTCCTTGGAAGGTGCCTTTCTTTTAATCCTCTTATACCCTTTACCTTTCTTGAGGATTGGTCCCTAAGGAGCTTGAGTCCTCATCATCAACCATTACACACTTCTATCCAAGACTGTTCTTCCCAATTTCTTAATGTCAATCGTTTCTTCTTCACTCCAGTCTATTGGATCTAAGTTTTTGGTGCCAATATTCAAAGCTTCATATGAGGGATCTAATACCACTCCATCATCCACCAAAGTGTCAGGAATACTATCTTTAATGCCCAGCTCTACCATAAGTGAGACTGGTAATCTCTCATAATTCTTCCTCCTTAAGTCAAATTCATCCTGCCTATCACACCAAAAATCCTCTAACAAATTAAAGTGTCTAGTAAACACTGAAGGTAATAAAGTATACATCTTCTTTTTCGGATCAAAATACTTATGAGTTGTATACAATCCCAATTTCAATTGTATCAACTCACTACAAACCACCTTAGCCACCTTCAAGTGTTGACAACCATATTCCCCCAGTGTCATAGGAAACTTATGGCATCCTGTCTTGTGCTTCATCCCAAATCTAACATTAACTTCGATGGCTTGATATACAAATTCCATAAGCACTATTCTATTGTTGCAGCATCTTGGAAGTAAATGAGGATGACCTTCAAACCCAAACAATCTGAAGTATGTAAATTTGGGGTATTGGATGTACCAACTTCCCCATTCAGAAATGAAAGCCATAGCTTCCTGACTTAACCTGTATCCTACATCTCCACTCAACTGATTGATAACCACATATAAAAATGCATCATTGACTCTTCTGAAGTGAGTCTCAGCAACCTGAAGGGATAATTGATCATAGTGTTCCCATACCTTCTTTTGTCCATCCAAAACTCCCATTATACCTACCCTGTTTAATCCTGGGAAAATCCCCAATCTTGCTGCAACATAGACCACATATGAAGTCATGAAGAA